>OZ012735.1:170524222-171064222 GCA_963859935.3 Lathyrus sativus | reverse complement strand
CCACCGCCAAAGAATCAGTTCCTAACCAAAATTTCCTCCAACCCTTCTCATGAGCGAACTCAATAGATAACACAACACCATTGAGCTCGGCAATAAGAGAATTGAAAATTCTCAAAAAATTAGCAAAGGCTTCAAAAAATCTACCATCAAAATCTCTAGCAATGCCACCACACGCCGAAGGTCCTGGATTTTCTAAAGAGACACCATCACAATTGATCTTGATCCAATTTTACGGAGATAGTTCCCAAATCATTTCGAGAATATTAAGTGCACAAAGAGGCTGAAAGATGACATGTAGCTAGGGTTGTCATCATGACAATTTTGAAATTATATTAAGTAAATATTTAGCCTTTATAAACAAAATTGATTAAATAATATACGAAATTTTAAAATTAATTTTTTTTATACAGTTCATATGGTGAACTGATATATTATATTTGTAATATTTTAAATTTAAAAAAATGTCAAAATCTTTTGATTTTAGAGTCTAAATAACAAGAATCATATCATAGTATTAAACAAGTTATTGTGGACTAATCTCTCTAGAAAAAAAAGAAGTGATATAATAATTACAAAAAGTAGTTGTTTAAAACTAAAAAGAAAGTGTAAACATAAAAAATTAAGTTTTATTATAATTTTAATTTCTTTATTTCAATTGATTCACAAAATTTTTCCTTCGACTTTAAATTCAAATTTTTTTAGTCTTTGTTTACTATTTTGCCACTTAAATTTCGTGTCACATGTGAAAAATATCAATCATCATATAATTTTTTTAAAACTTTAAAAATAAAAAATATGGCAACGTAATTATATTTTAATGAAAAAATGTGAAAAGAAGATAAAAGATATATGTGAAACTTTAAAGATATAAAAATATAAATTACACAAAAAAATTGACACGTAAGCAAATTTTGTTGGAAAAATTTGAGATGAGAACAAAAACAATAGTGAAAGAATGTTCTTTTTTATATTTCATACCACTTATATGGACAATATTTTTAAATTAAAAATACTTGTTACAACACTTATATGGTTAAATGATAAATAGCATGTCAGCAATATTTTAAATTTAGAAAAGTCTAGAATCATATCATATGTTTCAAATTCATAGTATATGAACAAATAACTGTGATATATTAGAAAAAAAGAAATTGATAGAATTATAATTATCATACCATGTATATGGTCAAATATTTAAATAGTATATATAATTTATAAAATTAAAAATATTGTAATCCCACTTATATGTTAAAATGATAAATAATATATGGTATTTTAAATTTAAAAAAAATCTTCAAATTTGAAAGTCTATATAACATAACAAGAATCATATCATATGTTTTAAAATCATAGCATCAAACACTTTATCTTAGAAGTATGAAGGTTTTTGTGTCCAAATATGTATTATTGTTTTCTATGTTACTAACTATTCTTGTTACTTTGCAATTTGAGGGTGGAAAAAGTAGTTCATTCCAAAATGATGAAGTAAAACTAACGATTACCAACACCTTACAAAACAACATTCAACTTGGTCTTCACTGTCAATCCAAAAATGATGATCTTGGAGGCCAAACACTAAGAACTTCAGAAAGTTTTTCTTTCACCTTTAGGCCAAACTTTTTTACAATTAATACCTTATTTTTTTGTAAGTTTACATGGGCTAATGAAGTTCACTACTTCGATGTTTATGTTCAAAGAAGAGATTTTGAGTCAAGCGACTGTAGGCGTACGTGTGATTATAACATAAAGGAATCAGGACCATGTAGGGCTAGTAATTGTTTTCTTGGAATAAGAATGTTGTGGTAGAAGGGAGACAATTTGATGAAAAAAATAACAATTTTAATGTGTAATGCAGTTACTGTATTTCCAAGTTATGGATGTTGAAGAATAAAACAAAATAAAATGTATTTGTTAGAGTAAATTTATTCACTGTTTTCCTGTGGATTTGAGCTAAAATCCGTAGGAAAGAGGTTTCCTGCGTTTTTTTTCTGTCGATTTTAGTTCTCAGCTAAAATCTTCACGTAATATTTTCGGCAGGAAGATATTAATCCGCAGGAAAGAAAATCTGCAGGTAAATCTACAGCTAATGTATCACAATGGTAAAATAAACTAAATTTAATTGATAAATCCACAGCTAATTATTGATCACACTTTGAATTGTATCTTGCAAATATTGTAGTTGAAACCCCACCTTAGAAAGCATGTGAGTATTATTATGATGCTTTGATAGACTTGTTGTTTTTGAGTCTGGATTGTTTGACCGCCGTTGCGTGTAATCATTTTTTACTTAGTAATATATTTTCTTTTTTCTAAAAAAAAGTGTGAGAAAAGATAAATAAATCAATTTTATTCTTTTATTTTAAAACAAAAATTAATTTAATAATGCAATAATTAATAATATATAAAATATAAATATAAAAAAATTTGTCAGTAAAATAATATTTAGTTGTTTATTTAAATAGTGAAATTTTCTCTTAATAAAAATTTGTGTGATAAAAATAAAAAACTATTTATTTTTTTATAAAATAAAAAATTAATAAGTTATTCAATAAAAGTAAGATTTAGTGACAAAAAAAATAAAGTGTCACCGAAAACGAGTGACACACAATAGGTCTATTTTTTTAGTGATCCTTATACAACTATCTTTATTCAAATCATGAGTTTTGTTCAATTTAACAACATATAAAGTGTACTTCTTTCATTCTCTTTTATAAGCAAATTTTAACTTTTTAAATTTATTGAATAAATGATGTATTTGAACAGTATATAGTCTAGATATATTAATTATTCAATAAATTTGAAAATTTTAAATTTACTTATAAAAAAGAATGAGTAGCTATTTATCTTCAATGCATTCTCTATGGAATTAAGCCCTATGGAATTCCTTCATATATAGACATCACTACTACACACAAGTATAGTGAAATCCTCTAACTTGTAACACACTTAATTACTTGAAAAAAATCAAAATGCATTTGAGATATTTTAAAGATAGGGAGTGTTGGACTTTCAACTAGGGAGCATTGAACATAGTGGGACTTTTTTCTAGAGCAACCCTTGTGAGAGACACACCACATACTCACCCAAAACCTTAAGGTTTTGGGTGAGTATGTGGTGTGTCTCTCACAAAGGTTGCTCTAGAAAAAAGTCCCAATATGTTCAATACTCCCTAGTTGAAAGTCCAACAGTGGTATCATGAGCCTTTGGTTCGAATAAAGGGAACGACTTACTTGTATCGAAAGTATCCCCATAGGTCGTGGGTTTGGTACAAGGGTGCAGTTGCACAGTTAAAGTTTCCGCTTAAGGGAGAGCATTGGGATAGACTCACACTTAAGGGAGAGTGTTAAGTATTAACAAGTGTGAGTAGGGTGGATAATAGTCCCACATTAGATAGAAATGTGGTGACTTGAGCATTTATAAGTGAGAGAACCCATACACCTATTACCTTAAGATTTTGGGTGAGTATGTGGTGTGTCTCTCACAAAGGTTGCTCTAGAAAAAGTCCCACTATGTTCAATGCTCCCTAGTTGAAAGTCCAACAGTGGTATCAGAGCCTGGTTTTTTTCCTCCAAATATTTCTTCTCTCATTCTTCTCTTTCTTGTTTGTTTTTTTTATTTTGTTGTTCTTGATAATTACTTGTTATTACCATTACTATCATATTATGGGTTTGTTCATCAATCTTGAGATCAAGATTGAAGGGAATTCTTCATAGGGTGTGAGGTGAATTTCTAACATCTGGTATCTAGAGCTCCGGTTGAGAGATTCAAGGAAGGAAGATAGTGATGGCAATGAACTATCCGAACGAAAACTTTCCGGCGACCCTGCCAATTCTCAAGAAAGACAATTATGAGAATTAGTGCAAGCAGATTAAGGTGATTTTCTGTTATCAAGATCTTTGGGATCTTGTGAAGGACGGAGTAACATCGCTTGGGGAGAACACAACGGAGGCGGAAAAGCCTGCGCACAAAGAATTGAAGAAGAAGGATTATAAAGCACTCTTTATAATTCATCAGTGTGTTGATCCTGATAACTTTGAAAAGGTTAGTGATGTTGATTCAGCAAAAGAAGCATGTGAGATTCTTGAAAAGTCGTTTGGAGGCGTAGAGAAGGTGAAAGAGGTGAGGTTACAAACTCACAAGAGAACCTATGAGTTGCTTCAGATGGAAGACAACAAAAGCATTACAGATTTCTTCACCAGAGTTACAAGGTTGGTAAATCAAATCAAAGTATGTGGAGAAGCGCTGACGACGAAAGCAGTTGTCTCAAAGATTTTGAGATCGTTGGCTCCAAAATTCGATCACGTGGTAGTTGCCATAGAAGAGTCGAAAAATCTATCAGTGTTGACGAAGGAAGAGCTTCAAGGGACTCTTGAGTCTCATGAACAGAGGATGGCTGAGAGAGCTGCAGGAAAGTCGAAAGATATGGCTTTGCAGGTGCAGTCAGAAAAGGAAAGAAAAGGCAAAGGTAGCTGGAATGGCAACAGAGGAGAAAACCAGTCGAATCAGAAGAAACCTTGGAACCAAGGCAACCAAAGAGGTGGTGCTGCAGGTAAAGGAAGAGGTGGTGGTCGAAAGACAGACAAAAGCCACATTCAATGTTTCAATTGCCAGAAGTATGGTAATTATGTTAGTGATTGTCCAGAAAGGAAGAGAAATCAAGAGACTGATGTAAAGCTGGCGAAACATGAAGAAGAAGAAACGTTGCTAATGGTCACAACAAAAGATGAAGAAAGATTCCAAGATCAGTGGTACTTGGACTCAGGATGCTCATCACAAATGACTGGAAGGAAAGATTGGTTTGTCAACATGAAGCCCTCGTTGAAGAACACATTGAAGTTTGCAAATGACAACACTCTAGCAACCGAAGGTGTTGGTGATGTTCTGATTATGAGGAAAGATGGCAAAAGGTCAACAATTTCCAATGTGTTGTACATACCAGACATGAAGAGTAATTTGCTCAGTATAGGGCAGCTTGGTGGTATTTTCCAGATTGAAGTCCATGATCGAAAGACAAAGTGGCCGAAAGCTGAAAATTCTGAGGACTGACGGTGGTGGAGAGTATGTGTCGAAAGAGTTCGATACACTATGTGTAAAAGAAGGGATTGTACATGAGGTGTTGCCACCATAAACTCCACAGCAAAATGGGATTGCAGAACGCAAGAATAGAACCATCATGAATATGGTGAGAAGTATGTTGAATGGAAAGCATCTACCTAAAGAGTTATGGGGAGAAGCAGTTTCGACAGCAACATATATATTGAACAGATGTCCGACGAAGAAGCTTGAAGGAATTACACCAGAAGAATGTTGGTATGGTGTCAAGCCTAGTCTCAGTCACTTGGAGGTGTTTGGATCTATAGCACATAGACATGTGCCAGATCAGTTGAGAAGGAAGCTTGATGATAAGTCGAATCAGATGATCTTGTTAGGATATCATTCGACAGGAGGTTACAAGCTGTTCGACCCAGTGAATAAGCAGTTAGTGATCAGCAGGGACGTGATCATAGATGAGCTTAAAAATGGGATTGGACTGAGAATACCAAGAAGGATTCAGTGAGAATCTCTTATGAAGAACCAGCCACTGAAGTCGAAATAGAAGTTCGACAGGAACCAGTTGCAGATGAAGCAGGTTCAAGCAGACCTCGACGAACAAGACACATGCCTGCAAGGTTGCAAGAATGTGTAATTACATCAGATGATGTAGTCGATGAAGAGGGTGAGTTGGTACATTATGCTTTCTACGCAGATGTCGAACCAGTCAATGTAGCTGAGGCATTGAAAGATTCGAAGTGGATGAAAGCAATGATTGAAGAGTTGGAGTCCATCGAAGTCAATGATACCTGGTCACTTGTCGAATTGCCGCAAGGCAAGAAGGCAATTGATGTGAAATGGGTTTACAAGGTGAAGGTAAATCCTAAAGGAGAAGTAACTCGAAACAAGGCGAGACTTGTGCAAAAGGATTTCTTCAGAAGGAAGGAATCGACTTCGATGAAGTATTTGCACCTGTTGCTAGAATCGAAACAATCAGGTTGGTTGTTGGTCTAGCAAATATGAACAACTGGCACACATGTCAGATGGACGTGAAGTGTGCATTCCTTAATGGCCCCTTAGACGAAGAAGTTTATGTTGCACAACCAGCTCGGTTTGTGAAACAAGGCGAAGAAATCACAGGGAAGAATCATGGAGCAATTACCATGAAGATAGACAACATGTCAGCTATCAACTTGGCGAAGAATCCAATAGCTCATGGTCGAAGCAAGCACATCGAAATGAGGTTCCATTATATTCGAGAGCAGGTAGCAGAAGGGAAGATGAAGTTAGAACACTGTAGAACTGAGAATCAGATTGCAGATATCATGACGAAGGGAGTGCAGGTCGAAGTCTTCAGAAGACTAAGAGCCATGATGAATGTAGACAGTTTAGACACAATGAATTAGGTGGTGTGTTAAATGTAATTCATTGTTTTGATTTGATTTGATATGATTAGATTTGATTTGAATATTTTGGGCCTTTTATCTTTTGGGCTTTTGTAAACCTAAAACTATAAATAGGGTGCCTTGCATTGTATTCAAACACAACATAGAATAGATTTCACAGTTGCAGTTTGAGCAAGTGAAAGTTCTATAAGCAATAAGAAATCCCACAGTTGTGGGTAACACATTCTCTCCAAATATTTCTTCTCTCATTCTTCTCTTTCTTGTTTGTTTTTTTTCTTTTGTTGTTCTTGATAATTACTTGTTATTACCATTACTATCATATTGTGGGTTTGTTCATCAATCTTGAGATCAAGATTGAAGGGAATTCTTCATAGGGTGTGAGGTGAATTTCCAACAGGGAGTTTGAGAGTATGAGCGTCTTTCTAAATCCTTGAGAAATGAAATGAGTCTATATGTCTTATATAAATGTCCCAAAAGAAGAAAAAAAACATGAAAATAATACAAAACAAACCGATGAATCGATTTAAACAAATAAATGATTTGATTTATTTGTCCCCAACGAAATGATGATAAAGAAAGAATCAACACATGAATAATGAATGAATTCAAATGAATAATGATTGAATTCAATTGGACTTTGTTCATTCTTACTATTTAATTCTAACAAAAAATATTAAACCATATTACCAAATTTATGATTTTGACCCCTTAATTTTAATGACCTTTGAATTTTTATGGTCCCCTCCACTTTTGCAGAAGTGATATTGATGATTGGGATAAAAAATTTACTTTTAATGACATAACATTGATGACTAGATTATTTATTTATTAATATTTTTTAATTAAATTAATTATGACTTTTAAATAATGATAATTTATTTATTAAAGTTTATTTATTTTAAAATTTATTTAGAAGTTAATTATTATAAATCATAAAAGGGATTTATTGGGCCTAAGCCCATTTTCTGTCTTAAAGTAGCCCATAATTCATGATCCTACAAGGCATGTGTGAATGATTTTTATAAACATTAGTTTTATTTGTTGGAAAGTCGATGTTCCATTATACATGCAAATTGGAGACCTTAGTAACATCTTTCATCCTTCTGCATTTTGAATACATATCAACAACAATTTGTTGAAGTTGTTACATACTAGTGGGAGATGAAGAAAGTTTTGTAGGTTTTATACTAACCAAAATTCTTGTTAAATGTGCTGCACATGTTTTATATGGTTCCAAAGAATGTCCTACATCGAATTTTTAAGTAATAATATGAGTTTTTATATATCTCATATATCCATACAATATTCAATGGGTATTGGACTGGTGTTGTTGGTAAATGGGCTTAGGCCCTAAAAATACATTAGCAGTATTTTAATTAATTGAAATTTTTTTACTAAGATTATTAAATATTAAATTAATTAAAAATATTATTAAATATTAAAATATCACGTCATTCATGCCACCTAATTAATTTTTTTTAATCTCAATCATTAATGTCACGTCTGCAAAAGTGGAGGGGACCATAAAAATTCAAAGATTATCAGAATTAAAGGATTAAAATCGCAGATTTTGTAATATGGGGACCAATTGTTTAAAACACTCAAACTATGAGGATCAAAAATACATTTAAGCCAATTTAAATAAAGACTATCATTATTTGTAAAAAAATAAATATATTAATTTTTTTTACAAAAATTGTTTTATTCTTTTTTAAAAAACTTATATTTTATTTCAATATTAACTACATGATATAAAAGAAAATCAGCAGCAAAAGCCACAGCAAACCTTCCTGTGAATTTTCATAAGAACTGTAAATTTCGCAGGTATTCCTGCAGGATTTTCTGCAAAATTTACTTCTGTAGAAAAATAAGATCGTTTGTGAAACTCGCAGGAAACACCGAAGGATAACCTGCGGATTTCCTGCATCTGTTCCGCAGGTTAATCAATTATATTAATTTAAGCGGCAGCAAATTTCGTAGGTTTTTCCGCAGGACATTCCACAGGTAAACTGTTTTAGTTGGAGCTATACAACCAGTTTGTTTTGTTTTGTTTCAGCAAAATTTCCTTCTCATTTTATTTCAAAAAGTATTTCTTTATGTACCATATGATTCTTCTACAAACGCTAGTTTAAATAAAAGTGAATATTGTGTCTATAATTCATGATATATATGACCCCACCATTTTTTCAGCCTCTGTTTTTATCTAGTATGCAGATCGTGCGATGCAAGGTGATCTTTTCTTTGGTTTTTTTTTTCATAAAATTTATTATTTTGAAAAGTATTTTATGAGTTGTAATTCTTTTGTAGTTTTTAGAGTGACATCCTTAAACTAAAAAAAAAGTTTAGTTTTGGTGTGCCGATTCATAACAAAATAGAACTTATTAAAATATATGTTTATACATGAAAATGTAAGGAAATTCAAAGATATTTATATATTTTTTAAATAATAAAGTTAATATTCAATTTACCCTTATTATATAGAGAAAATTGGACAAAAATTCATATAAAAAACACACACTATTAAAAAAAACACATCTTATCTCGGATGCGAAGTAGATTTTATTTCAGTCACACAAATGAAATAACGAAAAACGACATGAAAAATTACCATTTTACCCTTCTATTTCTGAATAATCGAGAGGATAGTTAAAATAGGCATGAGTTCGATTCCCAGTTAGATCCTTTAAGAAATTTTTAATTGGAAAAAAATTTATCCCCTCAATTTTGAAATATAAATGATGAGTAAAACAAGCTTGAGTTTATTATATCTAATGTGAATAACTTATATCATTTAGTCCTAGATGAACATATAACTTTTCAAATTGATTTACAAAATAATTATATGAACAAATATATTGAATAAAAATTTACACTAGTTAACATTTTTCGGACATTTTGCAATTGACCGTTTATCTTACGTTCTTTAATCGTTAAAATCTCTCCAATGCTTCTAGTTTTCTTTCAACTTTCTCTCATACTTCTTCATTCAACAAGCATGAAAGAAAGTTGAATGAAAACTAGAAACATTGAAGAGATTTTAACGATTAAAAAACGTGAGATAAATTATTAGTTGCAAAATGCCCTAAATAATTGATTAGTGTAAGATGTTTTCAAATACAACATAATTGTTCATATTATTATTTTCAAAATCTATTTAATACATTATATGTTTGTTGAAATGTAATTTAGCTGAGTGTTTTATCGTATCCGCAGGGATTGTTCTGATATATAGATGATTGTCGTTCAATAATTTAAAGTTTTCACAATTTTCTTGTTTTGAAACATAAGTTTAGTTGCAAAGATGTAAAATAGAGAAATATGTGTAACTTTTAAGAAAATCATGTCAAGATTAGATCTCGTTAACGCATTTCTTACATATCTGATTAATCAAGCATGTGAACGTAGTTTCAATCAATACAATCATGTATCCTCGCGAATCTGTTTGTCTCTAAAGCGACTCGTGGTTATTATTGTGTTTAATCATTAAATGATCTCTCGAAATAGCAATCGCAACAATAATTGTAAAGATCAATACAAAATAAATATTAACTTCTAAATCTATGTCTAGAGTTTGTTTGTTAATAGATGAAAAATTAGGTCAACACTTGGAAAATCTATGTCTAGAGTAAACCAAATCCTAAATAATACATTAAAAGAAAATGTCTTCAACATATTTTGATCATCAACCTTGTTCACATATAAAAGATCAAAAGAAATACATAATATTAAGGTTAACTACCTTGTTGCACCCCAAATTTTGACCCCTTAGATTCTCATAATCATTTTAGGAGCATACTCATGAATTATCTAACCCTAACCCAGTGCAAGTTTGTCTTTGTCAAGTTACAGATGAATCAGGGTTTGGTGCAGTCAAATCGAAGCTTCAGGGTTTGTGACCAATCAAAGTTTTAGGCTAATTCAATTATGAAACAAGGTCAAGGGTATCATATGATGTCAATTGAATACCCAATTTGAGGTTGTTACCCCAAAATCAAGAACAGGGCATTTCAGGGCACCCGATTAGGGTTTTGACTAGTGAAAGTCAACTGTAGTTTGAATTTGGTGTTGGAAGGTGTTTTAATGGTTGGATTATGATCCATGGAATTCATATAGCTTAATAAAGTTCATTCAAGAAGTTTCAAAGTCTCAGGAGGTCCAGAGTGTCAACAGACGACTCGGTAGTCACCGATCGATCGTACGGTTGATCAAAAAGTCAACTATTCAAATTTAAGGAATTGTACTTCAAAGTGTGAATAAAAAATGTTCCTTATATCATATTGCACTTGCCTATCAATTTTCATGACCATTGGATCAAGGATGAAGGAGTAATCGAAAAATCGGGAAATGAGGGTTTTAAAAGGGGCTAAACCATAACTCCTTAACCACACATCCAAATGAAGTAGTTCAAAGCTCATTTGAAAGCTCTTGACAAATCCTACAAAAGTCCCTAAGTGGTCCATGATCATAAAATGCATAGATTTGGAGTTATGATCAAATTCATTTCAAGAAGGGAAAAAGACTTAGAGAAATTTCACTTTTAAGTTCATTTTTAGCAACTTTGAGAGACTTTTTGACCAAGTTCCTTTGGGAATTTGAAACTCATGAACACATGAATGTTTTAGAGCTATTTGAGGGCTTTCTAAAAAGTACTAGAACATCTCAATAGCATTTGTGAGCTAAGAGTTATGGATTTGGCAAGATGGTGTTTTCATACTTGAATCCCACATTGGTGATTTCTCATAAATTCATCCTTTGGTCACTTGGATCATTTCTCAGCCTTTGAATCTTATTATTTCTGATATTTGGATATTTTTTGAAGCATTGAAATGTGAAGAATTATGCAGAGAATGGAAATTGGAGGCTTTGACAAGTTGGCTTGCAAGTTGCCTTGCAACTTGCATTAAAAAATTATTAATAAGCAAGAGGTGGAAAGTGAAATATGCCACAACCATCAAGCTATGCCTCTAGCCTGTATTTAGCCCTTTCAAAATCATCATTTTGCTTGACTATTGGGCTTACCTATCTGCCAAGAAAACCCCTTTGTGGAGGTTTGATCCAAAGGTGTAAAACCTTTCTTTCATGTGAAGAAATCTCCAAATCTGCCACCTCTCTTCATTTTCCTATACAAGGGAGCCCTCATCACTTCACTGGACACACAAGATTGATTCTAAAAACCAGAGAAAGCTCAAGCCTTGGCTCTTTCACACCTTACTCCAAAATCACAAAATAACAAATTTTCAAAACCACCAAAAATCTATCTTGGTACATTTGCTGCCAAACTCATTTCTCCCTATTCAAACACCCGAACAATCATCCACACAATCTCTAAATATGATATAGAAGGTGTCCAAGACCTTAGACCACTCAAAAACCTCACCATTCAAAAAGTCAACTTCCATACCAAGTTACTTCGACCAAAAGCCACAAAATCAGCCAAAATTGGTTCTATGCATTTGCTTGGTGTTCTAATCACTCAAACACCTCTCATATATCATTTCTCAACTTTCTAAAGTGTGAAAGATCATTGGTGGAGTTTATTTCTCTAACTGTCTCAAAGATTGCATTCTTGTTTTAAAAAGAAGAAAGCTTCAAAGCTAGTGTTATTTGGAAGTCTCTCTGGGTTTCTTGGTGTTCTAACCTACTCAACACAGTCCACTAGAGGTATGTAAACACTCCATCTTTGCTTTACACCATAATTTCATGTTTTAGCATTTTTGGTTCATTATGTTGGAAGTATGCTATGTCTTGTATCAAAACTATACCATGAATATACCAGCTGTGATCTCAGGCCTAGAGATGGTTAAATTTGTGCTCAAATTCATCCAAAATCATGTATTTAATATGTGTGTGGAGTTAACTTGGTCAATAATGCTTAAAATGTTGAACTGCACTTTTTCATGTCTTGCATCAAAATGACCAATTTGCAACTCAAACCCTCATTTTTCATGACAATCCTCTGTTAGCCCCAAATTGTGTTTGAACTTATTCAATATCATGTATGTATGGTGTGTATATGGTTACTTCAGTCTAGAAATGTTTGGACTTGAATTTGAGTATCTCCATGCATATCATGACATAATTTTGCAACTTGACAGCCAATTTTCACTATAGCACAATTTGAGTTCTATTTTATGTTTGAACACACTCATCCTCATACATATGACTTGTGTGCATGACTAAATTGATCAATGTGTGACTAGGATCAAAATTGAACATCATGTTGCTTTTCACTTATCAAAACTTGCACTCAACTCACCAAGTTTCATATCATCCCTGTTTGAACCATTTTCCTTGTTTGAAATCACTTGTTTGTATATATGATAGATGTGTATGGGATTCATATGGTCAAAATATGCTTGAATTTGAATTTGAACATCCTACTGCATCACAATAAATGCCAATTTGCAGCACACACCTCACTTTGCATTCCAAAACATTCTGGTCTGGTTTCTTTATTTGCACTCATTCATTATCAAATATGTGAGATGTACATATGGTTTACATGACCTAATTTTGCATCAATTCAGACTTGATTCTCCAACTGCATTATATCATGTTTTACTTTCAATTTGTGAATCAGCTTTCATAACAGCCCTCTTCCAACTTGTTTTGATGATTGGCTCCACTTCATATCATGTATATGTGATGTGCCTATGATTGAATTAGTTTGAAAATGCTTTAAACTCAAACTTGACTTCACACTGCACTTCACAAGGACACACTTGCACTTTGACAACCACATTCCATTACAGACCATTTTGAACTATCCTTAATGTTTGAAATCATCCCTCAACATGCATGTAAGATGTAGGCATAATTGGTTTGGTCATAATATGCTTAGAACCTGATTTTGAACTTTTCATGCATTGCCTCAAAACACCACTTAGGCAGCCTGTGCATCATTCTTTAGGCCAGACCATTTTGAGTCATTTGCCTTGTTTAAGCTCACTTGTCTACATGTATATAAGATGTATGTGTGATCCATTTGGTGTAAAAGTGCCTAGAATTAATTTTGAGCATCCTACTGTCTTGCAAGAACACCAAAATGCCCTCTTGAAAATCATATTTTGCTACAGCCTGTTTTGAGGTGATTCTTGAGCATGAACACATTTATTTCTATATATGAAGTGTGTGTATGTGACTAACTTGGTAAAACTTTGCATCTAAGCTGAACTGATATCCCTCATGCATCAATACTTGCCAAACTTGCATTTAGAATACCATTCCTCATAACAGGTCTTTTTGAGCATGTCTTTGTGTTTGAATTCATGTAATAGAATGCATGTGATGTGTATGTATGCTTAACTTGATCAAAGTATGCCTAGAAATTGAATTGGACATCACCATACCTTACATTCACAATAATTTGCAACTTGAACATATTTTTTCACAGCAGTTGGTTTTCAACCTAAATTTATGGTTAGAATCATCCATTATCATTTTTATGGTGTTTGTGCATGATCATTTTGATTTAGAACTAGCTGTAACATGAGCTTCATATCAAATTGCATTTTCAAACATCACAAAGCACACACTATCGGGTTTTGAGTTAGAGGAAGAATTTCAAAAAACTAAAATTGCCATTTTGTTCCTTGTGAAATTCTACACAATTTAGACCTAAATTTCATTCAAAACCATTAAGAAATGAGGAAGTTATACTTGAAAATGCAATCCTGAGTTTTGGTTTTGTTTTATGCCCAACCTGGTTTTGAAACACCCCTCATATATTTATGGGGTGGCTTTCATCAACGGATGTATAGCCACCCCAGTGGTAAGAACATTAGCCAAAACACGCCTTGCATGCCATGAACCTAGGTTCGACCCCTGAGGAGGACAACCCTTTTATTTATTTTTGTCATTTTTCATACTTTTTCAAAAATTCATATCTCACTCAATTTTAATCATTTTTCACCCATTCTTTTTGCATTTTGTTCATCTTGATGTCTAATTTTATGTCATAGTTTTTATTTTCATGTTTGCCTGATTTTTCATCTATTTTGACTATGTGCAAGTTATGTACGTTTTTGTGATCATTTTCGTGTACGCAGATAAATTTTTCTTTTGATATACTTGTGATTGCTTGTGATATTTGTTTGCATTCATGTTATTAAATGTTGACTAACATGTTAGGATTTCATATTGGTTGTTACCATGTTCATTTTTACCTCATCTGCTAAATACACTGAAGCTTGATCTGTTGTCACACTTCCTGCTTAATCAACTGCTTTGATTGTCATCAATGCATTTTCATTTTATCATTTCACCTGCCCATCTAATGGTTGTCACCATGAATGAATATTTATTATGTTGTTATCTTGTTCAAAATTTTCTTTCCCCAAGTGATGAAGTTTGTTAACTCTCATCCCAGTTGCCTCCCCTCTCTCTTTCCAAAGGAACAGTCTTCCCAATAACCCTTGTGTTATGGATAACTCATTCACCCATTCCCTTGACTTTATTAAGTCACTTTAACCTTAGTTTAGAAGCCATTAGACTTTGCTTTGAGTCTAAGAAACCCAGTTGTACTAGGAGTGTTCTTCAACTAGAACCCTAGGAAAGAGTTTGTCAACTCTATGTAAGGATCATCGTCATGATTTCTTACTTCCCCTTTTGAATATTACAACTTAGAATAGGGAGTTTTGTCAAACTCCACACAAACTTTGCCGTTTGTTCCCCCTTGAACCTTGATCCTAATCAAGTGTTCTTCATCCCTTGTGAGGTGAACTACGATTGCTCTGATTCTATCCTAGTTAGGATACGTAGGCAGAAGATGTGACGTCTTTGCGAGCAAACTTAGTGTATATAACTTTAGGTTTCAACTTACATCTTTTTCCCAATCCATAACATATTTTCACAAACTTATTAAGTAATCAAACAAAAGGTTCCTGTAGAGTACTACAGATGCTTAGGGTGCTAACACCTTCCCTAGGTATAATCAATCCCTGATCCCCGAATCTCTTAAGCGTTGTCGTTACATCGCGAAAAAGGTTTTTCTTTCTTTAGACCTTTCCTTTGGATAAAATAAAGTTCAGTTTTAAAAGAATTAAGATTCAAGTTAATTTAATAGCTTGATATCCAATTTTCACCACAACAGAAATGGCGACTTCATTGGGGAAGAGCTTAGTTTGGAGGGTTTAGCCTATCTTGTTGGATTACTTGCTTATTTATGAATACTTGTAAATATGTACATATGTGCCTGTTGGATCTTGGGAACTTTGAGTGGTGAGACAACACTATACCCGTGTTTGAGCGTACTTATGATAAGATGGTGGTATATTCCAGGAAACTTATAGGGAATTAATTCCCGACCAAGTTGACTTGAGAAAACTACCGCTCAGTAGAGGCCCTTCTGAGAGTTGGTATTGTTGATTGAGTATTTGTGAAAACAATGCTACTTTCTACATGGGAGCCCGTGATACTGAGGACCTTTAGATTACCTTTTCCCCACTATGGCTTTATTAGGATGTAGTGCGATGGCTATAAGGAAGTAATTCCAAAATGGTTGATACGCGATACTACACTTGGACGAGACTCTCTTGAGAATATTATCGACCACCAAGTATTTGGGAAATTGATAATATCCGAAAGATGGGTCGAGGACTCTGGGAACTCTTTTAGAACCTTGTTCTACAGTTTTTAAAAGCCTTAGTACATACCTTTGGGGTGGGTAGACCTTGACTCCATGCTCATGTTCTCCAAACCAAAACCTTTATCTGTTTACCCATGTGTATATGTAAATTGGTGCTTACCTGTGTTTGTGCATTCATGCATTCATGAACATCATATCATAAAGGTTTCATGAAACTCAGATCTTTTGTTTGTAAACATTAGGATCATCATGGATAGTTAAAAAAAGAAAACTATGAAGTACACTTACAAAATTCCTAACTTGGATGACATAGAAAGGTTGAGAACTTTGATAACAGATCTCGAAGGATTCAAGAGCCGGTATGGGAACCTATTGTCATTGTTGAGGGTAAAAAGGAAGATGGATCTGGGACTTCTCTCCACACTTCTCTAGTTTTATGATCCACTATATCATTGTTTCACTTTCCCTGATTACCAGCTGGTACCTACACTTGAGGAATATTCTTGCTTGATTGGTTTACCTATTCTTGAAGACTCTCCTTTTCCAATCATGGAGAAAGACCCTAAGGAGGAAGAAATTGCTAAAGCTACACGTTTGGGATTGGTGGATATTCAGAAAAATATGGTTACTAAGGGAGGAGTCTTTGGTTTGACTGCAGAGTTCTTGGTTGGGAAAGCCCAATACTATGCTGATCACTTAAGTATGGATGCATTCGAGGCCATCTTTGCCTTGCTCATTTATGGGATCTTCTTGTTTCCAAGTTTTGATAATTTTGTGGATCTCAACGCCATTAAGATTTTCTTGAAGAAAAACCCTGTGCCCACTTTACTAGCTGACGCCTATCATTCTGTTCACTTGAGGAATCTGCATAAAGGAGGAATGATTACCTGTTGTGTCCCTTTGTTATACAAGTGGTTTATTTCTCACTTACCTAAAGCTCATGCTTTTTGGAAGGAAGGTTGGTGGTCTCAGAAGGTTATGGCTCTTACTCACTCTGATATTGATTGGTACAGTCTTAATTACGATGGGATAAGGATCATTGACAATTGTGGAAGTTTTGGTAATGTACCTCTTCTTGGTACCAATGGAGGAATCAGTTATAACCCTATTCTCGCTCGCCGACAGCTTGGATATCCTTTGAAGGACAAACCTAATAGCGCTCATGTGGAGAATATTTTCTTTAAGGGAAGCTCTGAATTGAAAGGAGAAATTCTAAAAGCTTGAGGACATGTACACAAGAAAGGAAAAGAAGACTTAGGGAAACCTAATTGCATGTCTCTCGAACCTTATCTCCAATGGGTCCGAAAGAGAGCTATTCAGCTGAAGATGCCTTATCCTCAGCAGGCACCCATGGTGTTGAAAGAGGAACCCCCAATGATCTTTATGTCTGAAGAGGAGAAGTTGAAGATTGCTTTGAGGAAATCACAACAAACTGAAGTAGCCTGGAGGTACAAATACCAAGTGGCCGTGGAAGAAAATGATGAACTACGTAGACAACTTCAGATGAAGGATGAAGAAATGATTGCTTGTAAGAAGAGAAAGACGCAAGAAGATTTATTTTATTCCAGCCATCAGTCAACTCCATGGAAGTTAATGGTGGACAAGCTCATTCTTGAGAAGTCACAGATAGAAGAAGAACTCAAGAGGATCAAAGCAAGAAAGGACTTTTGTTAGAACATCTTTAGCTATATGACTTTTGTAAGATGTACTACTTTGTAATTCAAAACTTGAAAATCAATAAAATGAAATGATGTTTTGATCTGAGTTCCATAAAACCTTTGCATTTGCATTTGCATTCTCATTAATTAATCATTCAGGGAACTAAAGATTGTTTTGCAGATATTACAGGATGGATTCTAGAAAGAAAGTAAAGGTTGTGTTCCAAAGACCAAAATTGGAGAACTTGAAGAAACTGGGAAGTTTAGTAGAAGACCCCGAGGCATTCAGAGAGAAGTATGGGAATATGTTATCTTTGCTTGAAGTTCAAGTATATGAAGAGATGTTGTCCGCACTCGTGCAGTTCTATGATTCAACCTATCACTGTTTCACCTTTCCAGATTATCAGTTGCTGCCAACCTTGGAAGAATATTCCGCTCTGATGGGAGTAGGCGTCACTCCCAGACCATTTTCTAGAAGAGAAGGGACTCCTAATGAAAGAGCAGTTGCAGAGGCCGCATATTTGGAGGTGGACGAGGTACGATCTCATATGATTGCTAGGGGAGGGTTGTATGGATTTCCAGCTATGTTCCTGTATGAAAAAGCTCAAAGCTATGCCTTGTCAAAGAATATTGAAGCATTTGAGGCCATCCTGGTTTTACTAATCTACGGACTGTTCCTGTTCCCGACTGCTAATGATTTTGTGGACGCAAATGCAATCAACCTTTTCTTAATCAATAATCCTGTACCTACCTTGTTGGCTGATATGTACTTTACCATCCACCGTAGGAACCGTTATGGAGTTGGACGGATTGAGTGTTGCACCGTTCTCTTGTACAAGTGGTTTATTTCGCACTTGCCAAAAATTCCAGTCCTCTGGGATAAGCAAAATGGGCTCTCGTGGACAGAAAAACTATTGTTGCTTAAACACTCAGATATTAAGTGGTATGACCCTATGTATGGAGGGATTGCCATGATCCAAAGCTGCGGAGATTTCCCGAATGTACTGCTCATCAGCGTTAATGGTTGCATAAGCTATAATCCTATTTTAGCTCGTCGCCAGTTGGGGCACCCCATGGAGGATGAACCAGACCCAAACTTTTTTTAGAAGCTTTTACATTGAAGAAGGGAAGAATCCCGCTTACAGGGCTCGAATTGTGTATGCTTGGCATTATGTCCACACGAGGGGAGTAACTGCCTTAGGTTACTAATCCGCTGTCGCTCGCGGATCAAAAACGAGTAATTTTAGAAAAATGCAGTACAACGACAGTGACTCGGAATATCGTCTCACAAGGATTCTTGTAGGAATAATCAAATATAGTAACAAAATATGGGGGGTTTTGATTAAGATAAAATAAACGAAAAATAAGTGATTAGAAAAAGTGATTGTAGTAATGAGTTGAAACGGCTAATCTACTGTTTTCGTTTCCCAACTTATCATCGATCCTAATAATTCCCAATTCCTAAGCGGATTCTATCCCCTTTTCGATTATAATAACAATCAACAAGCGTAATTGATATTATACGATACACGTTCCTAATTTCTGAATTAAGCGAACAGATAAAATAGTAACCGTGAATTAAGCAAACACGAGAAACATACGCGGATTAAGCAACCGCGATTAAAGTATAAGAACATGCAATCATCGAAATAAATCAATCATCCCTAAGATAAATCTAATTAAGCAAACAAAATATCATAGAGAAGAATTGAAAGGAAATAGATTTTATTGGAAATTAAAAGAACCTCAAAGTGTTGGCGGGAACCGATTACAACAGATTAATCCGAAGGAATTAGTTCTCCATAATTCATACAAAGCTCCAACAAATATTTTCGTGAATAGTGAATAGGATACTATAAACGAGGTTTCCCCTCAAAATAAAACAATGGATTCAGTTCATAACCCAACTGGGTCAAAAACATAACCCAGGCCCAAAACAAGATCAAAACTAAAATAGAATTCTAATGCTGTGACTTGAAACGAAATTCTGGAATTTTGAGCTCCGAATCTGACTTTGACTCCAACACGAAAGTCGTAGCTCTCTCTCTTAGCTTTCCGGCGATTTTTAGAACGCCTCAAACGGATTCCCGGAACTCCAGTTATGATCGTTTCCGTGCAGACTGCTAAAGCTGAAAAATAGTTGCGATAATTAAATTAAACCAAAAATAAAATAAAATAAGAAAACATAATAAAATATAATAATAAACAAAATAAAATAAAGAAATGCCTAAGTAAAAATGTAGGAGAATGTGCATAAATATGCACTGATCAGTTACCACGACACTACTGTTTCAGAATCTTACCTATTGTAAACCCATAATTTCGACAAGACCATAATTTCGACAATATTAAAATTCAGGCTTTAAGGTCATCTTTGTCGAAGGATAGCAACAGGAGGAGAATCCAAGAATTGCTGACAAGGTTTTAAAGTTTCATTGTTTCGACAGAAATAGATATAATGTTCTGGCAGAATAGTTTGGAGAATTTGTGACTGAGGGCTTCGACAGAAGAAGTTTGTTAATAAAAGATAAGGTTTGGCAAGTGCTGAAGAGTTTTTCTCCTTTAAAAGGGTTTCGACAGTTTTGAAGAGTTACAAGGTTTCGTCACCAAGGAAGAGATTCAAATTCAAAGGTTGTAACCTTTGGCAGTTGGACACATGGAGGTTTCAGAGAAGAAATTTACATGCAGGCTGACACTTGTCGTTTAGTTATAGTTTTTCCGTTCTAAGCAGTTATTTTGTTTATGTATAAATAAGATAGTTTGTGGTTAGAATGTGTGTGTGAAAATTTGTACAAAATTCCTGTAAAAGCTCTAAGTACCCAGTGTGAGAGAAAATGAGTCTAGTATTTGGAACAATGTACGTTTAAACACCAGTTATATTTCAAAGTCATTTTAAATTACTTGTTTATTCTTCAAGTTCATTACTTGTTTATTCTTCAAGTTCATGTCATTTTACATTTCATTTACTTTTCTGCAAGTTTTTAGCCTTCCGACATCTTTTTGTTCTTGTTTAAACTTCTAACTTTATTTCATCTTTAAGTTCAAACTTCGTTACTTGCAAAATCAAAGTCCTTAATACTTTGACAATATTGATAAAACAAACCACAAATTAGTCACCAAAGGTCTAAGAGTATTTCGACAGAACCAAATGCACATGTATCCTAGGACTTGTATGGTTGGTCCTGCAAGTAACCCAACTTTCTGAAGAAATTGGTTAACCAGAGGTTGTTCGCCAGAAAACACAGCGAACAAATTGGCACGCCCAATGGGACCAGTGCATTTGATAAAATCTAATAGAAATTTTTTAGACAAATTGTTCCTTGCTACGTTGTATGATTCTTAGAAGCGGTAAATTAGCCGTAACCGACGTAGAGAGACCAAAGAGAACAAGAAGAAGAAACATGGCTAACTTGCCAAATGCTTCAAATATTTCTGACGAAACCATTCCAGTTTCCAATCCTATCCCTTCGTCAGGAACAATACCAGTGTCTGGCCCTGTTTTAGAACAGATTAGGCCTCCTTTGGGGGATTCCATACCAACGGGTTCAGGATCCCAGAATGCGCCTAGTTCTTCCACCATGGGACACGCCAGACCCTTGGGAACCCCTCCCCCTGGAGGAAATACATTCAGGCCATATCTGAATTATTCTCAGCCTTTGGCTGGGAGAGAACAACCGTACGGAATGCCAACTTCAATGATGGCAAGCCTACATAATTCGTCACCATTATTCTCTGATGCCATGGTTCAAGTGTCATCACCATTGCAAGGATCAGGATATGGTGGAAATGGAAATAGAATGAATCAAATTCCACCAGGTTTCCATATGCCCGCTATGACAAACCATTCTGCACAAGTAATCCGTCAACAGATGGATGAAAGCAATCATGATATGGTGCAGGCTTTGACACAACAAATGGGAGACGTGTTCAATCCCTTAATACAAAACACTACCCAAACAAACCAAATATTGGCAGAACAGATGGCACGCATTGCTGATTTTTTTGGAGTCCCACAAGCACAACAAAGAATGCAATTAAACCAGAATCCTGCCAATAGGGCTGTCGAAGAGGAACTCACTATAAACCAAAGGCCCTTAGGGAACCCTCAGGAAAATCCCAGGGGGCAAGAGGTGATGGTCGAACAGCCTAATGTAGAAGAGCCTATTCGACAGGAACCAAGAAGGATAATAGTCCAGAGAAACCAAAATGCTGACGAAGTGTTACAGCAGAGAATGCGTTACAATAACATGCCTGTCGAAAATAATATTGCCACCATGGTGGAGAGAATAATGGCACAAAACGGAGTAAACGTAGGATTACAAAGGCCTAGTTATACTTCCCCCTTGTCTGAATTTATCTTACAACAAGAGTTACCACCAAGGTGGAAAGTCCCCAAATTCACAAAATTTTCAGGGGATACTAGTGAATCCACCATAGAACACGTGGCACATTATTTGATAGAAGCGGGAGAGATTGCTAATAACGAGAACTTAAGGACGAAATATTTCCCAAGTTCTTTGACAAAAAACGCTTTCACTTGGTTTACGTCACTTCCTCCAACTTCAATTTTTACTTGGACCCAATTAGAGAGATTGTTCCATGAACAATTTTATATGGGACAAACCAAGATAAGTTTGAAAGAGTTGGCAAGTGTCAAAAGAAAATTTTCTGAACCCATAGATGACTATTTGAATAGGTTTAGATTATTAAAAGCCAGATGCTTTACGCAAGTGCCGGAACAAGAACTAGTCGAAATGGCTGCAGGGGGTCTTGATTATTCCATAAGGAAAAAACTGGATACCCAATATCTGAGAGACATGGCACAGTTGGCAGACAGAGTAAGGCAGATAGAAAGACTAAAAAATGAGAAATTTAGATCAAATAAAAACAAGAAGGAAAGAGTGGCCTATGTAGGAATGGTTCAAGATGATTACGACGAAAATGAACCAGTCATTTTCGACCAGCAAGAAATTGATCTTGCAGAATTAAAGCAAGGCCCTCCATATTCTTGTAAAGTTTTAGCCCCGTCGAATGGAAAAAGTCCAGTCGAAATGGAAAAGAATGACAGGTTCCCTAAAAGAACCTATACATTCGACATCACCAAGTGTGATGAGATATTTGATTTACTAGTCAAAGATGGTCAGTTAATAAAACCAGCAGGCACTAAAGAGCCTCCTATAGACCAACAGAAAAAGAGAGGTTTTTGCAAATACCATAATTTCTTGGGTCATAAAACTTCTCAATGTTACCTTTTCAGGGATCTTGTCCAAAATGCAATCCAAAATGGAAGGTTGAAGTTTGGAGACAAAGGCAAGCAGCAGATGAAGATTGACTCCAATCCCATGCAGATTGTGGAGGCAAATTATGCTGAGCCAGAAATGGTAAACGTGGTCGAAATGGAGATCATGGCAGAAGAAAATTCTGAAGTGGTAGGAGTTACTGAAAGCTTCGACACCAACTTCACCATGATAGAAGCTGCTGAAGGTTTCGACACCCATGTCAATGTGGTGGAAGAAGGTGATAATTCTGCTGGCCAGGCTGAGGCAAAAGAAGTCAAAATTTCTGAAGACTTCGACAGTGAGAATGCCACTAAGACCACTGAAGGTTTCAACGGAAGAAATGCAGTCAAAGTGGGAAGAAGCTTCAACAAGAAAAACTGTGAAAGAGATGCTGACCAAGAGGAGATTAAAACACCAGGGACTGATGACAATTCCCTCACTGTCAAACAAATGAACAGTGATACCACCAAAAATGAAGAACGTCCTGTCGAAAGGGTTGCACATTGCTGCAAATACATCTATAAGGGCTTACACCCAAAAGGCAATGTTAGTCAGTCAAAGGAGGACATCCCAGAGGAAATCATGCTAGTCGAAAAAATGAACAAATTGAAAATTACAACTGAACAGAGTGCTGGGATTCATATGGTGGAAATCACTCAAAAGGGAGGACCAGACATCGACAAGGGAAAGAAGCGTCAAGAGGAGCATCAGAAGCTGGTTTACCCAGAAGAGAACGAGAGTCTGGTTGAATTCATCCAGAGGTGTCAAAGGAAGAATGCAGAAGTCATGCTTTGCCCAAGATGCAGTGCTGTGTTCGACAAGAAAGCAGCTGATGACTTGGAAGCAGCAGAAAAGACCCAGAGGAAAAGAAATTGGGGAACAGTCCTACCAACCAGAAACGAAAGATTCGACCCAAGAAGAGGGGAGCATCACAGTCATGGGGTCGGAGAAAGACGTTTCAACACTTACAAACCATCCAACAGGCCAAATGATGACAAATGGGTTCAGCCTATAAGGGATGTCCAAGGTCAGAAGAGATGGAAGAGTTTTGAAGTGAACAGGGGTCCTTCCATGGAAGTTAAAAAGGAGGCAAAGCCAAAATACGTCTCTGAAAACTACAAAGGGAAGAATCCTATGTCCAGATCCCAATGGAGAAGATTCCAAAGGCAGAAGAAAATTGAAAAGAAAACTGTAGAATACCAAAAGGTTGGGCAGAAGGAAGCTGAATCAAGCAAATGTGTGCAGATTACGAACAAGGGAATGCCCCTGGCAGAAAAAGAAATCATTCAGAAGAATAGATCTGGTGACACCACAGAGGTGCAGAAAACAAACAATAGAATGCCAGTGGACGAAGAAGTCACAGATGAATTTGGTTCAGAATCAGATGCTTCTTTCGACGTAACTTGCAATGTGGTTTCTGTACTGCCCAGAGACTTCGACAGGATAATGGAAGTCGAAGACGAAGAGGATGACATGATGGATGATAGCATAAGCTTGAAGCCTGTATGCTACTACATAATGAACAATGGCTGTGTCGAAGAGCAAAATGCCTTCTTCGAAAAGCCAGATGATGCAATGAAGGCTCACTTAAAGCCTCTCTTCATAAAAGGAAAGGTAGAAGGTGTAGGTGTCAACAAAATTCTGATAGATGGCGGAGCAGCTGTAAATTTAATTCCTCATTACATGATAAGGAGAATTGGAAAAGATGACTCCGACACTAAGCCTCACAATATGGTGTTGTCCAACTATGAAGGTAAAGTGGGAACAACACTGGGAGTAATACAATTGAACTTGACTGTAGGATCCATCACCAGGCCTACAATGTTTGTGGTGATAGCATCAAAAGCAAATTACAACTTGCTGTTGGGAAGAGAATGGATCCATGGGATTGGGGCTGTGCCATCCTCCATGCATCAAAGAATAGCAATCTGGAGGCCAGATGGGATTGTCGAAAACATTGAAGCAGATCAGAGTTACTTCACAGCTGATGTGAACAATATCACTAGTCGTAACTTCGACAAGAACCTAGCCCATATAGCACCATGCAATCCTGCGGCTTTCGACCTGACAGCTTCCGACAACGCTTACTGTTCCATGTACCTCCATCCTACACATGGTTTCCAGTGGGATAAAGAAATAATTGGGGAAACAAATTACACTTGGGGAACTGCCCATGTCAACCCAACTGGATGGGGAAGTGAATTCAGTGAAAATGACTGAAGTTTCAGCAATGGAAAGGATTTCGGCTTATATAGCCGAAAAACAACACAAAGCGGCCCTTGAGGCTGAAGTAAGAAATATGGCTGTCGAAGCCAGCACTCAGGTTGTCGAAGGACAACACCCTCAAGAAAATATTGAGGAGCAACATGCAAATCAGAGTTTTGAAGAAGACTCAAATGGTGAATGGCAAAACCAAAGACTTGATGCCATTTATGATGACGAACCTCTGGGGTTCGAAAAGGATCCAACCTCCACCAATATGAAAATGGTGGCACAGGATCCCTTAGAGGAGATTAATCTAGGACTGGGGGCAGAGAAAAGGCCCACTTACATCAGTGCCAAGTTGAATCCTCAACTCAGAATCGAAATAATCCAGCTGCTGAATGAGTTTAAAGACTGCTTCGCATGGGATTATGACGAAATGCCTGGTTTAGACAGAAGTCTGGTGGAATTGAAGTTGCCAATTCTGGAAGGGAAGAAGCCAATAAAACAGACCCCCAGACGCTTTGCACCTGAAATTCTGTCGAAGATCAAAGAAGAGGTCGAAAGACTTCTAAAATGCAAATTCATCCGTACAACAAGGCTGGGGATTTCTTAGGCTTTGTGGTCCACAAAAAGGGGATTGAAATCAATGAAAACAAAGCTAAAGCAATAATGGAAGCAAAAGCGCCATCGACAAAGAAGGAATTGCAGTCTCTACTAGGGAAAATCAACTTCCTCAGAAGATTTATCTCCAACCTTAGTGGAAAGACTCAGGCCTTCTCACCCTTGCTTCGACTGAAGAAAGAGGGTTTCACTTGGGGGCAAGAGCAACAAGCTGCTTTCGACAAGATCAAGGAGTATTTGGCAAATCCCCCAGTCCTAATATCTCCTTGCCGAAAAAGAAGCATGAGGCTCTACATATCAGCATCTGACAGAACATTAGGAAGTATGCTTTGTCAAGAAGATGAACATGGCGTCGAAAGAGCCATTTACTATCTCAGCAGGGTCTTGAATGATGCTGAAACTAGGTATAGCATGATAGAGAAATTATGTTTATGTGTATATTTCTCTTGTATGAAATTAAAGCATTATATAAAACCCGTCGATGTACATATATCTTCTCATTTCGACGTAATAAAGCATATGTTGTCTAAGTCTATTTTACATAGTCGAATTGGAAAATGGGCTTTAGCCTTAACTGAATATTCTTTAAAATATATGCCTCTAAAAGCCGTTAAAGGGCAAGTAGTTGCTGACTTTATAGCTGACCACTCCATACTTGGAGAGGAGACAAATTATGTCGAAAAAGAGCCTTGGAGGTTATATTTTGATGGTTCCAGTCATAAAAATGGAACAGGTGTTGGGGTGTTAATTATTTCTCCCAATAAAGTTCCAACAAAGTTCAAGTACAAAATAGAAGAATTCTGTTCAAACAATGAGGCAGAATATGAAGCCTTAATTGTTGGACTTGAAATCTTGTTGGAACTGGGGGCAACAGAGGTCGAAATAATGGGTGACTCTGAATTGGTGATAAAACAATTGACGAAAGAGTACAAATGTGTCAAAGAAAATTTGATCATGTACTTTGTGATAGCCAACAGACTCCTCAAGAGATTCGACAGTGTAGTTTTTAGACACATCCCCAGATTAGAAAATCAGGAAGCAAATGACTTGGCCCAGCTGGCTTCAGGGTATAAAGTGTCGAAAGAAAATCTGTTGAAGTTCGTCGAAGTGAGAGGAAAAGTTTTATCTACTAAGCTGTCCCCATCTGATTTGGACACAATAAGATTGGGATATGGTGATCAAGAAAACTTTGAGATTTTCAATGTGGGTAATCTAGAGGATGGAGATTGGAGAAAACCCATTAAAGATTATTTGCAAAATCCAAATCAAACAGTCGAAAGGAAGATAAAGTACAGAGCCTTAAGTTATGTGCTCTTTGGAAATGAACTGTTTAAAAAGACTGCAGAAGGAGTTCTACTAAAATGCCTTGGAGAGACTGAAGCGTACATAGCTTTGTCGAATGTACACAGTGGTGCATGTGGTGCCCACCAAGCAGGACATAAAATGAAATGGCTATTATTTCGACAAGGAATGTATTGGCCAACCATGTTGAAAGATTGTGTCGAATTCGCAAAGGGTTGTCAGGAATGTCAAATCCATGCAGGCATACCTCATGTGCCAGCAAGTGAGTTACATTCTATTATAAAGCCTTGGCCATTCAGAGGTTGGGCTTTAGATTTGATTGGTGAGATTCGACCAGCTTCTTCAAAAGGGCAGAAGTACATTTTAGTAGGAGTAGACTATGTCACTAAATGGATTGAAGCCATACCTTTGACAAATGTAGATCAGGAAGCAGTCATAGATTTCATCCAGAAACACATAGTGTATAGATTTGGAATACCAGAGACTATAACCACTGATCAAGGATCTGTGTTTACTGGCAGAAATATGCAAGCATTTGCAAGAGAGACAGGTTTTAAGTTGTTGACTTCAACACCTTATTATGCCCAAGCAAATGGCCAGGTCGAAGCAGCCAACAAAGTGGTGATAAACCTGATAAAGAAACATGTGGGTAAAAAACCCAGAAATTGGCATAAGACCCTGGATCAAATCCTTTGGGCTTGTCGAACCTCTCCTAAGGAAGCAACTAACTCCACCCCATTTAAATTAACCTATGGACATGATGCAGTATTGCCTGTCGAAATCTGTTTACAGTCAATACGAATTCAAAGACATCATGAGATTCCATCTGAAATCTATTGGAGTATGATGATGGATGAATTGGTTGATTTAGACGAAGAAAGGTTGCGTGCTTTAGAATTAATAAGAAGGCAGAAAGAGAGAGTTGAAAAGTTTTATAACAAAAAAGTAAAATTCAAAGCCTTTTCAGTAAATGATTTAGTCTGGAAAGTGATCTTGCCCATGGAGAAGAAAGACAGAGTGATGGGAAAATGGTCCCCTAAGTGGGAAGGACCTTTCAAAATTTTAAGAGTTTTTTCCAATGGTGCATACGAAGTCGAAGAAATAGAAAAAGATAGAAGAGTGATGAAAATAAATGGGAAGTACTTAAAAAAGTATAAACCAACACTGCACGAGATAAAAATAAGAACAAACTAAATTACAAAGGGAACTTGTCTTCGCCAAACAAATGGCGTAAAATAGCATTACATATAAAAAGTGCTAAAAGAAAATATCCCAAAACAAGTAAAATTCCTAAGTCCTATTACAAAATCACTGTCGAAGGAATGTGGTTTTGAGTTCGTCGAATTTTTTCTTTTGGAGTTGAATTCGACGCTCACAAAGGCTTTTGCTGACAGTCATTTCGTCAAGCTCCCTGTGAAGTCGCTGGGCTGTTTCTGCATGTTGTAGCCCCTTCTGGAGTTCACTGTCTATTGCTTCCTGATTTGGTTTTTGAAGAGAGGCCTGGCGTTCTTTTTCTTGGAGGATTTTTCTTTGGAGATCAGCAATTTGGGCTTGGTAGGCTTGAATATTGCTTTCACAATCAGCAGCAGCTTTGGTGTATTCGTCAGAAAGCTTATTCAGCTCTGAAATCCTTTCTGTCGAAGAAGCCACTGTGTTCCATGCTGAAACTTGCTCCTCAGACTTGGCTGTGATCTTTTGGGAGAATTCTTTTTGTCGAACCAGATCAGCGCTGGCAGAATCAATCAAAGATATCAAATCCATCACCAGATGGCTTTCCTCAGTCGAAGCCTCCAGCAAGTTGGCACTTTTTAGGAGCTTCTTCAGATCATATTGAGCAGAAGTATTCTCAGCCAAGACTTCAAACAGGTCAACTCCAAGGATCCTTGCCTTGATCTCATCCATGATGACATTGATTGGTTGAAGGTCGGAAGTGGCCCCTGAAGCTGTCGAACCACTGGCAGAGGAATCGTGGAAGTTATACTTGGTGTCGAGCAAAGCTTTTAAGTATTCAAAGGGTTTTCTAGCCTTCAAACTCTCAATTTCTTCATGAGATAAACTCGTCGAAGCAGTGCCCAAAGAGGTTTCGACAGGAGCCTTTGATGAAGAGGGAATGTGTTGAGAGGTTCCTCCAATGCTCAAGTTAACTTCTGGCTGATTCGACAGAATAACCTCTTCTTCGACATTGTCTTTGTTAGCCATGGTGGTGTTAGTTGGATCTGGAGTTTGTACATCCTGAGCAGTGGCATTTGCGTCAGTGTTTGGTATAGCAGCGGTTGTTGGAAGTGGTACATCTTGATCTGAAATAATTTTTTCGGCAGTGGGGTCTGGTCGAAAGGGAGAGTTGTTGTCGGAAGACTCAGAGTCACTAAGGTCGAATTCATCCAAGGTTTGAGGCCCATGGATCCCTGCATCTGGAGTGGCATCATCCCGGAGTCTTTCAGCCAGAGTCCTCTCAGAATTAGAGGGAACATGCTCTTCTTGGATTGCAGAGGTCTCTTCGACATCAATAACAACCTACAAGCAAAAAACACAAAAGAAGAACTTGAAGATAAAGATACATTCAGTCAAGGCTGGATTGGTGATTGTCGAAATGATTACCTGAGGAATTTCAGTATGGGCACTTGAGTCCCCACTTCTTTCGCTCCTTGAAGGAACTTTGTTGACTGGACTGGCAGGTGGGGTTCGTCTTTGGACCAGAGATCTTTGGGACGCCACTGTTTTAATTTTTAAACCTTTGTTTCTTTTCAAAGGCTGGGGTTCAGGGGATTCGTCCTCGGATTCTTCGACGCTTGTTTCTTTTTCTTCTGTTTTCCTTTTCTTTGCTGGGGTACGAGTTACCTATAAGAGAAAGAGAAGAAGTGTTTAGTATAAGAAAATATGAAGTATACAAATAAGGAGGGATGTTCTGTTTGTGTCGAAACCTTTTTTGTTGTTGAAGGGGTTTTTTCGACTGTTTTTGAAGAAGTTCCTTCGCCAGTAGTCTTCCTGACAATTCTAACAGCTGAAAAAGAAAAGCTGCATGAACATTGATATAGTAATAAAAGGAGTTAGAAACGAAAAGAAAAATATAGTCTCTTCGACACCTTCAAGAATGGGTTCGTCTATAGTAACGTGTTCAATCCCAATATGAAGGTGCCCAGTGAAGTTGTGCAGATGATACTTCGTCGCAACCACGCGTTGGGCAGGTTTTTTGTTTCTTTCACGAAGCAGTTTTAAGTCTGATCCACATACAAACCAATCTGGAAATGGAGGACACAAGGCCACTCCAAATTCTGCAGAAGGAAGTGGAGGGAATTTTGGAGGAAAGGTTGTGAATGCAAAGTCGTAATGTGCATGTGGTGGAAGGGATGAAGGAAACCACAATTGGTTTAATTTCTCTGTGAGTTTGAATTTTAAAGATCTTGCTGCTTCAGCTATGGTTCGACGAAGATCATCAGGCCTGTAAATAGTTTCAAAATACTTTTGAAACTTTTGAATTTCTTTTATATGTTGGTCTGTACCTTTTTTCTTCTTGTCCTGCACAAAGGTAAAAGCATTTGTCAGAAGAGCATTGAAAGTTGCTACGTCGAAAAAGTTGTTGATGTAGTATTCCTTCCACCAAACGTCGAACTCTTCAGTGCAGAGGAAGTTTGGTATAAAGATGGTGGGATAGACCTCCAGAGTTGGGTCGAAATATTTGTTGTACAGTTCTAAGCTCTTGTCGAAATGGTGAAATGAGTTGTAGAAAATGATAGCACCTTTCTTGTGGTAGATGGGCTTTGTCTTCGTCTGGATTAATCCAAACTGCCTGGCTACCAGATTGGGTTGGTATACAATGAGAGATACCTTTGTATTGTTGAGGCTATGATGAGAAAAGAAGTGTCTAGGCATAAGAAAAGCTTCCCAAATGGAGATGTAAGAGTCTTCATCTTTCTGGTCCTCCACTGGGAGTCTTCTGGTGAACCATCTTGGACCTACTTGTCTATTGGCGAAGGGTGCCATTGAAGGAGAAAATTTATAGCGTTTGGCGAACATCATGATGTAGCCAGTAAATGCTTGTTGAAGGCTTACATTCTCATCAGTGGGGGTCAGTTGAACCAGCCTAGGCCATTCGACACGCCTTTCTTTGACTGTTTCTTCGACAACAGGCATTTTGTTAGGGATGAAGTTTACAAAAGTGGCATTCAGCCATAGTTGTAGAAGCCAAAAGGGGCCTGTGAGACTGATGTTACCCTTTTCTTTGAGGGATTTGAGATTGCTGACACTCTCACTTAGAGATTCATAAAGGTTTGCTAGAAGCAACTCACTCAGGCAGAATGCAACTCCATTATGAAGCTGATTAGCCATAATGATGAAACTTCTAGCCACCTGAAGGGACCTTGTACAAAAGACAAATTTGGACAACCATAGGCTGAGAAAGGCAATGTGCTCTTCATCAGAGACTTCTTCATGGCTTTCACCTTGGTGATGGGCTATAAAAACAGAATACCCAGCATGCTTGGTGTCGAAGCCTATGGGATCCTTGTTCAGATGTTCAGGGTTAAATATTTCCCCTAAAGGACTAAGGCCAGTTATGGCTGCTATGTCGAATAGGGTGGGAGTCATCATTCCACAGGGTAAGTGGAAAGTGTTGTAAGTACTATCCCAAAAGTACAAGGAGGCCAACAGCATGTTTTGGCAATAACGGGGACCTTCTTTCGACAACTGGATTAAGTTATAAATTCCAGTTTTCTTCCAAAATTTTTCTTTGGCTTTTTCAACCCTAGTTAACCATGTTTGGTACTCAGAGGGATCCTTTGTCAAAGGGGGACTCCTAAAAATCCTATTTTGATTTAGATAAGACAGATCTATCTCTGTCGAAGCCATAAGGACTTCAGGTTCTTTTGATGAGGTTTCGACAGGTTTAGGGTTTTTATTAGCAGCTATGGGTTTGGAAGCAGAATAGCAAGGGTAAAATTCTTTTAAGCGGTTAGGGTCCATAGTAGGATCAAAAATGGGGCCTAACATAGCATGATGGATTCCAGAAACAGAGATAGGAATTATTACCTGTGACCTGTAAATGCTTGCCTTTTCCCTTTCATTTGGGGGTTCTGGGAAGTACTGTTGATGCTGAGTTTGGGTAGGCCCAGATAATACGTGAGCAGGAGGAAGATCCTTGGTTTTCTTTGTCTTCTTTGCACTCTGTCCAGTGGCAGTCTTGGGAGGAGCCATTGATTTGTTGAAGATGGTGAAGAAACTAGAGCTCTGAAAGACTTGGAAATGGAGTTTTCACGCTTGGGTAAGAGAAGATTAGAGAGAATGGAAAGTGTGAAATGTTATTGAAAGTGGTATTTATAGAGTTTGAAATAAATGAGAAAAAAAGAAAATGAAAAGATTTTTTCAGTTGGGAAAAGGGAAACATGCATGTTAATCCATTGGTGGAGATTGAAAGTGGCGGTTGGTAGTGAGCCATGATGTACCTACAATATAGGGTCATGGGAGATTGTGTGAAACGTGGGCTAGATGTGACGTTTCATAAAGTGAAAATCATTGTGTTTCCTTGGGACTCAATAAAAAAAAAAAAAAAAGAGTCATTTCACAATAAATGCGACTGGAAGTCAAAGGTCACTTCGACAGCAAAAGACATTTCTCCTTTGATAGTCGAAAATATCTTTGCTGGGGGGCAATTTGTAAACCCATAATTTCGACAAGACCATAATTTCGACAATATTAAAATTCAGGCTTTAAGGTCATCTTTGTCGAAGGATAGCAACAGGAGGAGAATCCAAGAATTGCTGACAAGGTTTTAAAGTTTCATTGTTTCGACAGAAATAGATATAATGTTCTGGCAGAATAGTTTGGAGAATTTGTGACTGAGGGCTTCGACGGAAGAAGTTTGTTAATAAAAGATAAGGTTTGGCAAGTGCTGAAGAGTTTTTCTCCTTTAAAAGGGTTTCGACAGTTTTGAAGAGTTACAAGGTTTCGTCACCAAGGAAGAGATTCAAATTCAAAGGTTGTAACCTTTGGCAGTTGGACACATGGAGGTTTCAGAGAAGAAATTTACATGCAGGCTGACACTTGTCGTTTAGTTATAGTTTTTCCGTTCTAAGCAGTTATTTTGTTTATGTATAAATAAGATAGTTTGTGGTTAGAATGTGTGTGTGAAAATTTGTACAAAATTCCTGTAAAAGCTCTAAGTACCCAGTGTGAGAGAAAATGAGTCTAGTATTTGGAACAATGTACGTTTAAACACCAGTTATATTTCAAAGTCATTTTAAATTACTTGTTTATTCTTCAAGTTCATTACTTGTTTATTCTTCAAGTTCATGTCATTTTACATTTCATTTACTTTTCTGCAAGTTTTTAGCCTTCCGACATCTTTTTGTTCTTGTTTAAACTTCTAACTTTATTTCATCTTTAAGTTCAAACTTCGTTACTTGCAAAATCAAAGTCCTTAATACTTTGACAATATTGATAAAACAAACCACAAATTAGTCACCAAAGGTCTAAGAGTATTTCGACAGAACCAAATGCACATGTATCCTAGGACTTGTATGGTTGGTCCTGCAAGTAACCCAACTTTCTGAAGAAATTGGTTAACCAGAGGTTGTTCGCCAGAAAACACAGCGAACACCTATCATGGGTAAAAGAAGCAGCATTGAAGATGTTCTATACTCGCTTTGAGTCTGACTCACCCAAACCTACTCTCGTAGAAGAATTGAAAGTTGCTTTGGCGAAAGCTGAAAGAGAAGGAAAGACTTGGAGGGATAAGTATTTCAAGGCTATGCAAGAGAAGGAAGAACTTCAAGAGTTGATCCGTCAAGGTAGGAAGAGAAGTCAGCCAGAAGACGAAGGGCCATCCAACCAGAAGATCTAAAATCCTTTTGTTTTCTGTTTTATTTCATCATGTATCTGTATTGAAGACTTGTATTTCAGTTTCAGAATCGTTGTTGTAAAACTCTCAGTTGTTAATCTATGAAGACTTTTGAATTTGCTTATTTCCCCATTGTATAATTTTGCAAATATTTCTTTGGATTCCTTGAATGGTTAATTTTGCATTGTTGCATTTTGCATTCATAAGCATTGCATGTGCATGTTCTTGTGTTGTGTCTCATCTCGTTGTCTTGTCTCCAGAGAGAAAGAATCACACTGAATCCTCAACACCGATACAACACCCGAGCCCAAGCTCGCCTAAGAATGGAAGGACAGAATTTGGATGTGGACAGGATTGATAATGAACTTGGAGAGCTACGAGGAGCCATGGGGCAGATCATGGAAGCCCTACAAGTCATTCGTGCAAAGTTGGACACTCAAGCCATAGTTGTTTTTGAAATCACTGGCGTAGCTGTGGAGCCGATTCCAACGGCAGTCACTGTTGCAAATGTTCCACCATATGGGTTACCACCTGGTTTCATACCTCCACCAATAGTCAATCAACAAGCAGTTCCTTTAGGGCCATAAGTTCCTCAAGCTATTCCTACTTACACTCAGCCTTCTGTTCAGATTCAAGCGCGCCCTGTTTTTCATAATCCTCCACCAGTGTACGAAGGTCTTGATGGGTATGAAGAAGAGAGTGGACGACATGATAAGTTGAAAGAAAGTGTAGAGACTATCGGCAGGAAAGTCAGAGCAATGGAAGGAAATGACATCTTTGGTACTGATGCCAGAGATATGTGCTTAGTGTCTGGGTTGGTAATTTCGCCGAAATTTAAAGTTCCCAATTTTGATCAGTATTCTGGGGCTACTTGTCCTCGGACGCATCTGATTATGTATTATCGAAGAATGACCGCTCATGTAGAAGATGACAAGCTGATGATTCACTATTTCCAAGATAGTTTGAAAGGAGCTCCTGCTAAATGGTATTTGGGTTTGGATCAGTCTCGTATTCACAGTTTCCAAGACTTGGCCGATGCTTTTGTGAAACATTACAAGTACAACATGGATTTAGCCCCTGATAGAAGACAGTTACTAAGTATGTCACAAAAGAGTTCGGAATCTTTCAAAGAATATGCACAAAGGTGGAGGGAAACTGCCTCTCAAGTGGAACCTCCTTTGAGTGAAAAAGATTTAACAGATTGGTTCGTCGATACAGTGAGACCAGAGTTTTATGAGAAGATGATCAGTAGTGTAACTGCAAGTTTTTCTGATATAGTAGCAGTGGGGGTGAGAGTGGAGTTAGGAATGAAGAATGGGAAGGTGGCTAGTAGTTCCAGCAATTCTGGTAACAACAATGTCAAGAAGTTCAGCAGTAATTTTCATAAAAAGAAGGAAGGAGAGACAAATGCAGTAACCGTGGGAAGTAAGAGTCGCACCTGGAAACCCCCTTACCAACAGTACCCGCAGAGTTATGTTCAACAACCTCAGCAAGACTTTGTTCAGCAACCTCAAGCGAGTTATGTTCAGCAATCCCAGCAACAACGACCAATGTATCCGTTGCAGTATGCCCAACAACCATATGTGGCAGCTGTAACTCCGGATTTTAATCACCCTGTTCCCGGTTATCAGACAGTGCAGCCAGCACCTGTATATCAGCCAATTCAACAAGGGTATCAACGAGCGCCCAACGCTCCACCCTATCAGCACCATCATCAGCCTAGAGCTTAGGCACCCAAACAGAACTACCAGAATCGGAGGCCAGCAACAAAACCCCCACTTCCTCAGATACCGATGACTTACACAAAATTGTACCCCTCCTTAGTGCAGCAGGGATTGGTAACAACACGACCATTAAATCCAGACACTACATCTCCTCACTATAATCCAAATGCTCATTGTGCCTTTCACGAAGGCGCTGCCGGTCATGATTTAGAAGGCTGTCTTGCTTTAAAACATCTTGTCAGGGAGTTGATGGAAAAGAAGATCTTGTCTTTTGATGATGTACCCCCAAATGTTAAAAGTAATCCATTGCCGAATCATGGAGGGGTCAATGCGATAGAAGAAGTGTCGGATGAAAGGATGGTCCGAGGGGTGTCAGAGATCAAAACCCCGTTGAGGTTACTTCACGAGAAAATACTGAAGGCAGGATTGATAAAGGATACCCATAATGATTTTAAAGAATGTTCTGGTGATTCTCGAGGGTGTGATGAGGTACGAGGAGATATACAAAGGTTGATTGATGAGGGATAAGGTGCGGAAATAAGAAGTTTCAGTAATTGAGCCTGTTTTTAATTTACCGAAGAAAGGTGAGAAAGTTCCAGTGTTTAAAACGACCAACAAAAGTATGAAGCTTGTTTTCAACAAGTCGGCTATCGATCAACCTCAACTGGTTATTATTCAGAAACTAAGACCGTTTCCTTTTGAAAGCACAAAGGCCGTTCCATGGAAGTATGGCATGACTGTGATAGACCGAGGATCTAGGAAGGTTATTCAGAAAGAGACAGTAAAAGACGACCAAATAGACGTGACAAATATTGCAGGTACAAGCAAAATGACCCGAAGTGGTCGAATCTATCAGCCAAAGACAACAGTAGCCGTTCCAAAAGAGGTTACCCCTGCTGCGACAAGAGAAAAAGAGGTACCAAGTACTGAGGGAGACGACGAGGAATTCTTAAGGATTATTCGAAAAAGTGATTACAACGTTATTGATCAGCTTCACCAAACCCCATCAAAGATGTCGATCTTGTCTCTCTTGATGAACTCTCCAGCTCACAGAGAAGCTCTGCAAAAAGTATTGAAGCAGGCACATGTGACAAAAGACATAACTCTCGGCCAGTTTGATTCAGTAATAGCCAACATTACAGCCTGTAACACCCTGAGGTTTAGTGATGCAAAGTTGCCAGAAGAAGGACGCAATCACAACCGTGCATTGCACATATCTGTCAGATGCCAAGAAGACACAATGGCACGAGTTTTGGTCGATACTGGATCCTCATTGAATGTATTGCCCGCAAGGTCGCTCGCAAGGTTAGCATATGCAGGGGCAGAAATGAGACTGACGTCTTTGATTGTAAAAGCTTTTGACGGTTCAAGAAGAATAGTTGTTGGAGAGGTAGAATTGCCAATCATGATCGGACCTCATGTGTTCGATATTACATTCCATCATGGACATTAACCCAACTTATAGTTGTTTGTTGGGACAACCGTGGATTCATGCGGCTGGGGCAGTGACTTCCACCTTACATCAGAGAATGAAATTTGTTGTGAATGATAAGTTAGTGATTGTACACGGTGAAGAGGACCTAATGGTGAGCAATCTGTCATCATTCAAGTATATTGAAGCAGATGAGGGCGCGTTAGAAACTTCCTTTCAGGCACTCGAGATAGCTAATGCAGTGATGTTGGAAGAAACAGTGGCTAGTAGTGGTCCGTCTTTTGCATCCGCTCGGAGCATCAAGTATACACTGGAAGAAGGTGAAGGTGAGAAAAATACTTAGAAGGGGAGGTTGAATAAGTATGACAAATAATCAAAGATTCAAACACAGTTATTTTTATCCTGGTTCGTTGAACTCAACTACTTCAATCCACCATCTCAAGAGTGATTTGCCTTTCTCAGTTAAGGACTTAATCCACTATTTAATCAAACAGATTACAATAGTAACACCTAAGAACAACTGTTCTTAGTCTTCTCAAGAGCTACTGATCCCAACTGAATCCTCTTAAGGAAACCTTTTACAATCAATGTAAAACTATTACAAGAGTAAGAATGCTTCTAAAAAGCTATTATCACAACTGTGATATTTCTCTTAAGTTTAAGAACAATGTTACATCAAATCGAATATAAGAGCTTTTGAGAGAATTGCTTTCAGTGATTTTTGCAAGTTGATTCATTACTGAAGAAGATGGAGTGGACTTCTTTATATAGGCACTTAGATCCATGAAGTCTTTTCAACGTTGAAGGCTGTGCTAAAAAGCCTGGAGCCTTTTGTTTTTTCATTGGAGGCTGTGCTGAAAAAGCCTGATGCCTTTTGTCTTTTACTTTGAAGAAACTTTCCTTAGAATGGAATGCACAGATAAAACCTTTTTGTCTGTGTTCTTGTGTCTAACACAAAAAAGGAAAGAGTTGTTGAGATATGCCAACAGACATATTCAAATCTTCTTCACTAAGTAAGTTCAGCTATCAACATCAGAGTCTGGATCTTCAAAATCTCTAGAGTAGAGATCTTCTGGATCTGCAGAGTCTTGGGATGTTCTTCAGATTATGCTGAATCAGAGTATATGCAGCTTGTGTGCTTGAGCGTGTAGTTCTGTCAGAGCAGGGTCTTCTATATCAGATTCTCAATACTTATGCAGCGCAATATCTTCAGAGTCTTCTGATGACTAAGCTTCTGAACTCTCAGAGTCTTCTATTCTTTAGAGGCTTCTGCTTCAGAATCTTCAGTAGACAACACTCAAATTCTTCTGGAGGCAGCATTCAGATCTTCATATAAGATGCTCTTGAACCTTTGAAGCCTTTCATAATATCATTGTTCAGATCCAAATTTGCTCTTTAAGAATATTTTCTTTAGTACCTGTAGCAAACAGTCTAGAACAAATTTAGAGTATATAATTCTTGAATACAAAATTCATAAGTCTTATCATCAAAACATAGAGATATTACTAAGAAACAATCTGTGTTCTTACAATCTCCCCCTTTTTGATGATGACAAAACATGAGAAATTTTGTTCAATAAAAAGTATGAATTATAACTCCCCCTGAGATTAACAATCTCCCTCTGAAATAAATACTCTATTAGAATAAAACACTTCCCTTTTTGATTAAGTATATTTCAGATTCAGAGCCTGATGCAAGATGTTTGACTTTCAGAATCAAATCTTGATGCCAAATAATTTTGACTTCCTTCAGTCCGAGCGCCTGGTTATCATCTTGCTTGAATTATCTTTCAGAGTAAAGGTATCAGATAAGATATCAGAGTTGATTGAATACTCAGATTTGCTTTGGAAGATCAGGTTCTGGTTGGAAAAGTCTCAGGATAACTTCAACGAATTATGTCAGATATATCAATGTAATCTGAAAGACTTAAATTCAAGGTAAGTTAATAAAATGTCTGAATTTCAGTTTTAGTAATTGCTTATAGTTTGAACAATCAGATTCTCTTTTTCTCCCCCTTTTTGTCATAATCAAAAAGATTTTTAAAGACATAAAGATACAGAAGAAAAGAAGCATATATAAGCAAAAACATCAACTTTCAATGAAACAGATCAGATTTCACAGAGTCACAAAAGAACAGATAGATGCCAAAAAGCATAACACAATAATAAGAAAACAACAGAAGCAATAACATGTGCAAAAACATCAAATAAAACTAAGTCTGGCGTGAGGCAATAAGGATCAGAAGCTATGTCATTTTGGCAGTTGACTCTTCTTGCTTAGACATCCAGGTTTTAATCTCATCAGTTGTCTTCTCTTGCTTTACCATCCAATCTTTTATTTCCTTGACATCATTCACAAGCTCTGTGACCACAGATGAAGAAGGAGCAGATGCAGTAGCAGCAGTGTTCTCTTCAGACTGGTTCTCTTCAGAAGCTTGTTCAACCATTTCTGATTCAGGAGCCTCTGGAGGAGCAGTTTCCAGAAGCAACACAGGAGGAGGAGGAGGCATGTTCATCAGAGTTATCTTGATTAACTCTGCAAACTGAATCTTTGCAAGCTTAGAACATTTAGCTCTAACTTTTAAAGCAGCTTTGTTGAACATCCAGATGAAACGCTTCCAAGCAGCATTTGAAACAGTTGGATCCAAATTTGACATGCACATATCCTTAACACGAGCATATTCAGAATCTATCTCCTTCTTGAATATTTCAAACATAGCATTAACACATGATCCTAGATCTGACTGTTCAGACTGTTCAGAGGGTTTGGGATTAGGAGTGTTAACAGGAGTAGGTTTAGATGGTTGTGGTTGAGGTGATGTTGGTTGAGATGTTTGGATGTCAGACTGAGGGAGTTCAGATGGTTGAAGAATGGTTTGTGTTTCAGATAGATTGGTTTCAGATGGTTGAGTGATGGTTTAGGTTTCAGTTAGATGAGTTTCAGATGGTTGAGGGATGGTTTGGGTTTCAGATGGTTGAGTTTCAGATGGTTGAGATATGGTTTTCTGAGGTGGGGAGTTGGGTGGAGTATGAAACAAAGAAATGTGAACATGTTCCTTCATAGCAATGTCAGAACGTGCTTGTTTAAGAGACTCTGGTTCAAACTCAGATGAATCAGATGATTCACAATCAGAAGATTCTTCTGAGTGAACAGATGTTGAAGAAATATTAATGGATTGATTCAGGGGTTGGATATCCAGAATATCTTCAGAGAGATTTGGATCTTCTAATGGAACTGGTTGTTCAGAGTGTTCAGTTTGAACAGTCTCTGGTTGGTTTGGTTCTGAGATGATTATATCTGGTTGGGAAATTTCTGGTTGGGAAATTTCTGGTTGTGGAATTTCTGTTTGTTGAATTTCTGGTGAAGTAGGTTGAGGGGGTTCAGATGTAGTATGAGGTTGGGGTTCAGAGGGAATTGGTACAGAAGATGGTTGTGAATGTACTGGTTCAAATGAAAGGTTTGCAGATGGTTTGGGTTTAGAAGTTCTATGTATAAGGTTTGGAGAGAGTTGAGGTGATGAAAGGGGTGAATGAACAATAGGTGTAGGATCAGATGTTAATACCTGATGAATAGTGTCTCTTATCTCTTCCAGAGTAGCATCTCTAGAATTGATTCTGGCTTTCTTTACTCCTTTCTTCTTCTTCCTTGGAACTTCAGATACTTTCCTTTTCTTCTGAACCGATCCTTCTTCAGCTTTTCTCTTACTGCGCCTTTCCTTCATCAGATTGGGCAGTTCTTTTCCTTGTTTCTGAACAAGGTTAGCAGGTAGAGGAATTCCTTCCTTCAGACACTCTGCAATGTAAGCCCAGACAATACTTTTTGGTTCATCTGCACTGAACATTGGAAAATCTTCTATGGGTATCCTTCTGCCATTAACCTCCTCAGAGTTTATCTTCCTTAGTTTACCATTTAGCTCTGAAATGATCTTCATTCTTTTCAGAGTGAGTCCGTTTATCTCAGATCCAATGATGTATGACAGATCCTCTGTTATCTTTGCATCTGTCAGATGCTTCACCAACTTGTTTTCTATAAGGATGTCTGAAATAAGTCTTCCTAGAGGTATCCAAGTTCTAACTTTCCCAGCTTTAGCTCTGACCTCTTCTCTAGTCTCTTTGACATGAGTCAGAAGATGACTGAAAATTAGATAGGGCAGATCCACCTTAATATTCTTGCTGATGCAGTACATGAAGTACAGATGCTCTGAACTCACATAGTCTGGTGAGTTGGTTGACTTTCTGTGAAAGATTGTACTCATAAATATCTTTGCCCAGATCCTATAGATAGGTTTCATATCTTTAACCTTATTTGTTGGTGTTCCAGCTACAGTAATCTCTTCATATACCTTAGCCATATCAATACGTGAAGAGGCTAGGTTTGTAACACCATCAGATTCTTTATAACTGAACAGTTGCCTGATCAGTTTCTCAGTAATTACTATCTCCTTCCCAAGGACAGATGAGTAAATGAACTTAGGACCAGCACTAACGTGAATCCATAATTCCTTCACAAGAGTTGGGTATACAGGACCCATTAGTCTCTCAAAATACTTCTCCCAGCCTTGAGCTTTAATGGCAGTTGTTAGGTCAAACCCATTTTCTTCTATTGATTCAAGATCAACGAAACTCTCACACAGAACCTCAAGATCCACAACTGGAGTAAATAGAGTGCATTCTGGTTTCTTGTACAAGATATTTTTGTTGGAGATTTCAGCAGCATTTGATGAAGAAGCCATTGATGAAGATGAAGCTTTTGATTTGGGTTTAGGGTTTTGGTAGAGGTTGAAGAGTAAGCAAAAACGCATAAGTGTAGTGAGTGTGAAAAGTGTGAAAATAGTGTGATAGGTGGTATTTATAGAGAACAAAAAAAAATCAAGCATTGGGCACATCAAAAGACACATACGCACGTTTATACAGCATTTAATGAAAATAATCATTTCAAATTAAAATTATGATAATTGGGGGGAAATCCAAGAAAAATGAGATTTTCAAAGCAGTACCTCAAACGTCAATTCAGTAGAGCACTCCATCTTTTCAGATTCTAAGTGACACGTGTTTGCTTTGGATGTGCATCTGATATCTCTCAAGAAATGAAACGTTTCCAACGTTCAGATCTTCTGAGTTTATTAGTTCAGAGTTTCACACAAATAAATCAATTAAAGATAAATGAACAAATAATCAAATGAAATACTTCAGATCTTTAAACATTTTGCATCTGAGAAGTTGCCTCTGATAAATATTACTCTGGACAAAAATCCATACAAATATTTTTTAGAATGAACTTAAACCTATCTTCAGCAAGGGGTTTTGTGAAAATATCAGCCCATTGATGATCTGTATCAACAAAAGCTAGATTTATTACACCCTTCTGAACATAGTCTCAGATGAAGTGATGTTTAATTTCTATATGTTTAGCCTTAGAATGTAGGATTGGATTTTTTGACAAACATATAGCAGAAGTATTATCACAGAAGATAGAAAGATTACTCTCATAGATCTGATAATCTTCCAACTGACTCTTCATCCAGAGCATTTGCGTACAACATCCAGCAGCAGCAATGTATTCTGCCTCTGTAGTTGATAGTGCAATAGTGGGTTGCTTCTTGCTGTACCATGAGATCAGATGACTTCCAAGAAACTGACAGCTTCCAGAAGTGCTTTTACGTTCAACTCTGTCTCCAGCATAATCAGCATCACAAAATCCAACTAATGAAAATTCATCAGATCTTCTGTAACACAGACCCATGTTAGTAGTACCTTTCAGATACCTTAGAATCCTCTTAACAGCTGTCAAGTGTGATTCTCTAGGATCTGATTGGAATCTTGCACATAAGCAGACACTAAATAGAATATCAGGTCTAGAAGCAGTCAAGTATAGAAGAGATCCTATCATACCTCTGTAGAGTTTCTGATCTACCTTCTTACTTACCTCTTCCTTACCTAGGGTGCTTGTAGGGTGCATTGGAGTCTTTGCCATCTTACTATCAACCATGTTGAACTTCTTCAGAAGCTCTTTAACATATTTGGTCTGATGTATGTAGGTGCACTCTGGAGTCTGGTTGACTTGGATTCCCAAAAAGAATCTCAATTCTCCCATCATGCTCATCTCAAACTCTGCCTGCATACATTTAGCAAACTCCTTTCCAAGCGTAATATTTGTTGATCCAAAAATAATATCATCTACATATATTTGACAAATCAACAGATCTTTCTTAAGAGTTTTACAGAATAAAGTTGTGTCCACTTTTCCTCTGATAAAATTTTTCTTCAGAAGAAAATTGCTCAACCTCTTATACCAAGCTCTAGGAGCTTGTTTTAAGCCATAAAGAGATTTCTTTAGTTTAAAAACATGATCTGGAAAGTTTTCACTTTCAAAACCAGGAGGTTGGTGGACATATACTTCCTCTTCTATAATACCATTAAGAAAAGCACTTTTAACATCCATCTGATATAGAGTGATGTTATTATGTGCAGCAAATGAAATAAGAAGGCGTATAGATTCTAACCTTGCCACTGGAGCATAAGTTTCAGTGTAATCAATACCTTCTTGTTGACTGTAACCTTGAGCAACCAGCCTTGCCTTATTCCTTTCAACTTCTCCCTTTTCATTCAACTTATTCCTGAAGACCCATTTTGTTCCAATAACATTGAATCCTTTAGGTCTAGGAACCAAATCCCAAACTTCATTTCTGGTGAATTGATTTAGCTCTTCTTGCATGGCAATAATCCATTCATTATCTTTCAGAGCCTCATCCACAGATGTTGGTTCAATTATTGACACTAAGCCAAACAATGAAGATTCAGATGTTCTGAGATAGGATCTTGTCCTGATTGGATCATCTTTCTTTCCAATAATCACATCTTCTGGGTGAGATGCCTTGATTCTGGAAGAAGATCCTCTGACATTTGATCTTTCAGAAATGTGTAAGTTGTCAAACTGAGAAGATAAGGGAATAGCATCTGGAGTTGCTTCAGATTCCTTCACTTTAGCCTTTTCTGCCTCTGAGCCTTCAGAGTCTGTGAGAATCACTTCTCTATCTGCAGAACTTTCAAACTGCTTTGGCTTTTCAGAGCCAAGCTTATCATCAAATCTTACATGAATAGATTCTTCCACAATATGTGTTTCAGTATTGAATACTCTATAGCCTTTAGAGCGTTCAGAATAACCAAGCATGAAACACTTATGTGCTTTGGAATCAAACTTGTTAAGATTCTCTTTAGTGTTAAGTATATAACAAGTACATCCAAAAGGATGAAAATATGAAATGTTGGGCTTTCTGTTCTTCCACAGTTCATATGGAGTCTTTTTCAAGAGAGGTCTTACAGACACTCTGTTCTGAATGTAACAAGCTGTGTTAATTGCTTCTGCCCAAAAGTGTTTTGCTAGATTTGTCTCATTGATCATGGTTCTGGCCATTTCTTGCAGAGTTCTGTTTTTCCTTTCTACAACCCCATTTTGTTGTGGAGTTCTAGGACAGGAAAAATCATGAGCAATGCCATTTTCAGAAAAATATTTTTCAAAATATTTATTTTCAAATTCACCACCATGATCACTTCTGACTTTTATAATTTTGAAATCTTTTTCATTCTAGACTTGCTTGCAGAAGTCAAAGAACATAGAATGTGACTCATCCTTCTGTTTTAAGAACTTTACCCATGTCCATCTACTATAGTCATCAACAATGACTAATCCATACTTCTTGCCTTTGATGGATGCAGTTTTCACTGGTCCAAACAGATCAATATGAAGTAATTCTAGTGGTTTGGAAGTAGAAACAACATTTTTTGATTTAAAAGATGATTTTGAAAACTTCCCTTTTTGGAATGCTTCACAAAGAGCATCTGAGGTGAACTTTAGATTAGGAAGTCCTCTGACAAGATTAAGTTTATTAATCTGAGATATACGTCTCATATTAATATGGCTCAATCTTCTGTGCCAGACCCATTGCTCTTCATTAACAGACAAGAGGCATTTAACATTCTAAACTTTAAGTTCTGAAAGATTTATTTTATAAATGTTGTTTTTCATCTTACCACTAAATAGGATAGAGCCATCCTTTTGACTAATAGCTTTACAACAATTTTGATTAAAGGTAATATCATAACCATTGTCACTTAATTGACTTATGGACAATAAGTTATGCTTTAACCCTTCAACAAGTAAAACATTAGTAATAGAGGGAAGTTTACCATTTCCAATGGTGCCAGATCCAATGATCTTGCCCTTCTGATTCCCTCCAAACTTCACATCACCTCCAGATCTAAGTTCCAGGCTTTGGAACATAGACTTTTCTCCTGTCATGTGTCGTGAGCATCCAGAGTCCAGGTACCATGATTGGCGTCCTGACCTTGCTGCTAAGAACATCTACAACATGAATTATTTTACTTTTAGGTACCCAGATCTTCTTGGGTCCTTTAGGGTTAGTTGGTTTGTGGGTTTGTCTAAACTTCTGTTTTTCAACATAATGTTTATTCTGACTTGCCTTGGGTTTAAACACATAAGTATTCTTCTCAGAGCTTGTGTGTTTAATGTCATTTAAGTGACCAAACTTAAATTGAGAGTACAAAGGTGTCTTCTTGATGAAGAGTTTGTCAACAGATTTTGGATTACTTCCAGAGGAAGATTCATATCCAATACCTCTTCTGTTGTTCCCACTAACACCATAGATCATAGAAGCCATCTTGCTTCTGTCTATGCTCTTAGTAAGGAATCTCTGAAAGCTAGAGTCATATTTTTCTAAAATGTTTTCAAATGACTTAGCCTCAGATTCAGATTCTTGTTGAGTTATTTCAAAGTCATTTTTGACTTTCAGATTAATTTCTTTTTGCTCAACAAGTTCTGTCTTCAGAAGATCAATCTCAGATTCAAGACTGCTTTTCAGCTTCTTGTATTTGAGTTTGATATTGTTATAGCTTTTCAGAACTTCTGATAAAACTTTGACAAATTCTTCTTTAGTAAGTTTAGCCATTACCTCTTCAGCGTCATCGTCAGATTCAGAATCAGATTTAGATCCTGAAGTTCCTTCTTCCTGATCTTCTGTGCTGGCCATCAGTGCAACATTAGCACATTCTTCTTCTGATTCAGAAGATGATTCAGATTCATCTGAGTCATCCCATGTTGCCATCAGAACCTTCTTCTTTTTGTTAAACTTCTTCTTGGGTTTTTCTTTTTGAAGTTTGGGGCAATCATTCTTGTAATGCCCAGGTTCTTTGCAATCATAGCATACAACTTCTTTCCTGCCAGATCTTCTGTGCCCAGAAGATTCCTTTCTCTGATCATATTTTCTGAAGTTGTTGAACTTCTTTACCTTGTGCTTCCAGAGTCTGTTGATCCTTCTGGACAACATGGATAATTCATCTTCTTCTTCAGAAGAAGATCCTTCAGAGCTTTCTTCAATAACCTGCAGAGCTTTAGCAGATTTATTAGATTTTAAAGCAATAGATTTACCTTTCTCTTTCTTCTGAGGTTCATCTTCCTCAAGCTCAATTTCATGGCTCCTCAGTGAGCTGATGAGTTCTTCTAAAGATATCTTGTTCAGATCTTTAGCCATCTTCAAGGCAGTCACTATTGGTCTCCATCTGGTAGGTAGACTTCTGATGATTTTCTTTACATGATCTGATGTGGAGTATCTCTTGTCCAGAACCTTTAGGCCAGCTGTAAGGATCTGAAATCTAGAAAACATAGTTTCTATATTTTCAGATTCTTCCATTTTGAACGCTTCATACTTCTGTATAAGCGCCAGAGCCTTGGTCTCCTTCACTTGAGAATTTCCTTCATGAGTCATTTTAAGTGACTCAAACATTCCATGAGCTGTTTCTCTGTTAGTAATCTTTTCACACTCAGTATGAGAGATTGCATTAAGCAATATTGTCCTAGCCTTATGGTGATTTTTGAAATCCTTCTTCTGAGCTTCTTTCATTGATTTTCTATCAATTTTCTTGCCATCCTCATTTGTAGGATGTTCATAACCATCAATGACCAAGTCCCACAAATCAGCATCATACCCAAGGAAGAAACTTTATATCCTGTCCTTCCAGTAATCAAATTTCTCTCCATCAAACATGGGAGGCTTTGTGCTAATTCTATCCCCTTCATATTTGTTACAATTAGTTGTGTTGGATGTAGAAACATCACCCATAATGATAAACAAATATATATCAAAGTAACTTTTCTCACTGGATCTTTACTGACACGGTTAAGTGGTAGCACACGTAGAACCGGAGCTCTGATGCCAACTGAAGGTGAGAAAAATACTTAGAAAGGGGGTTGAATAAGTATGACAAATAATCAAAGATTCAAACACAGTTATTTTTATCCTGGTTCGTTGAATTCAACTACTCCAATCCATCCTCTCAAGAGTGATTTGCCTTTCTCAGTCAAGGACTTAATCCACTATTTAATCAAACAGATTACAATAGTAACACCTAAGAACAACTGTTCTTAGTCTTCTCAAGAGCTACTGATCCCAACTGGATCCTCTTAAGGAAACCTTTTACAATCAATGTAAAACTATTACAAGAGTAAGAATGCTTCTAAAAAGCTATTATCACAACTGTGATATTTCTCTTAAGTTTAAGAACAATGTTACAACAAATATAATATAAGAGCTTTTGAGAGAATTGCTTTCAGTGATTTTTGCAAGTTGATTCATTACTGAAGAAGATGGAGTGGACTTCTTTATATAGGCACTTAGATCCATGAAGTCTTTTCAACGTTGAAGGTTGTGCTGAAAAGCCTGGAGCCTTTTGTTTTTTCATTGGAGGTTGTGCTGAAAATGCCTGATGCCTTTTGTCTTTTACTTTGCAGAAACTTTCCTTAGAATGGAATGCACAGATAAAACCTTTTTGTCTGTGTTCTTGTGTCTAACACAAAAGAGGAAAGAGCTGTTGAGATATGCCAACAGACATATTCAAATCTTCTTCACTAAGTAAGTTCAGCTATCAACTTCAGAGTCTGGATCTTTATAATCTCCAGAGTAGAGATCTTCTGGATCTGCAGAGTCTTGGGATGTTCTTCAGGTTATGCTGAATCAGAGTATATGCAGCTTGTGTGCTTGAGCGTGTAGTTCTGTCAGAGCAGAGTCTTCTATATCAGATTCTCAATACTTATGCAGCGCAATATCTTCAGAGTCTTCTGATGACTAAGCTTCTGAACTCTCAGAGTCTTCTATTCTTTAGAGGCTTCTGCTTCAGAATCTTCAGTAGACAACACTCAGATTCTTCTGGAGGCAGCATTCAGATCTTCATATAAGATGCTCTTGAACCTTTGAAGCCTTTCATAATATCATTGTTCAGATCCAAATTTGCTCTTTAAGAATATTTTCTTTAGTACCTGTAGCAAACAGTCTAGAACAAATTTAGAGTATATAATTCTTGAATACAAAATTCATAAGTCTTATCATCAAAACATAGAGATATTACTAAGAAACAATCTGTGTTCTTACCGAAGGTACTCCTGCAGGTTGGGGAGAAGTTATTGAAGTGAAGCCAAAGATGGATCGCCAAGGGTTGGGTTACAAACCAACTCATAATGAAGCACTGACACGTGATGAAGGACGTCCAAAGAGTATACAAGAAGTATTCATCAGTGGAGGGTTCCAAGTCAGTGCTGTGGAAGAAGATTTTGAAGATGAAGATCTTGAACAGTTAGTGTATCATTGCAATGCTGCCTTGAGCAACCGGGAAGCTATTGAGATTCCTATGGTCTTTCCTGAGTTAAAGTAATTTGTTTGTCTTTCTTTTCTCTTTTGTTTTGAATTTCCATAGCCATGCCCAAGGCTATAGGAATGTTTTGTAAGGGCCCCGAGCTTTCAAGAAAATCAATGGAAAAACGAACTATTTTGTTAATTTCCTTGTGTTATTTCCTTTACTGCTTTTGACTTTCATTTTAAAAGAAAAATGGAAATCTTAAAAAACCCAAAACAATTTTCTCTTTTGTGTGTTGCATTTTTCTTTGTTTGTTTTAATAAATTAAGCCATTCCAACGTGCAGTGATGTCCTAAAACCCTTTGAATCCTATGACTTTGCATTCCCTCCTGACTTTGATTCACCAATATACCAAGATGAAGATGAGGATGAAGATTTCGAAATCCCTGATGAACTGGTAAAATTGGCACACCATGAGTATGCAAAGCTTCAACCCTACAAAGAACAGGTAGAAGTCATTAATCTTGGCACCGAAGAAGACAAGAAAGAAGTCAAGATTGGGGCAGCTCTAGGGGCAGAAGTCAAGCAGCAACTAGAAGAACTTTTGAAAGAATATGTGGATGTATTTGCTTGGTCGTACCAAGATATGCCGGGTTTAGACACTGACATAGTGGTTCACAAATTACCACTTCGACCAGAATGCCCACCGGTTAAGCAAAAGCTCCGAAGGACAAGACCTGACATGGCTCTCAAGATTCGAGATGAGGTGAAGAAACAGATTGACGCCGGTTTCTTAGCAGTGTCCAAATACCCCGAATGGGTGGCCAATATTGTACCTGTACCGAAAAAGGATGGGAAAGTCAGAATGTGTGTGGATTACAGGGACCTAAACAAGGCCAGTCCGAAGGATGATTTCCCTTTGCCACATATCGATACTTTGATGGATAATACAGCTCGTTTTGCAGTTTTCTCATTTATGGATGGGTTCTCCGGTTACAATCAGATTAAGATGGATCCCGATGACATGGAAAAAACTACTTTCATTACTCCTTGGGGGACTTACTGTTACAAAGTTATGCCTTTCGGTCTGAAGAACGCAGGTGCTACTTATCAAAGGGCCATGGTGACTTTATTTCATGATATGATGCACAAGGAAATAGAGGTACATGTCGATGACATGATTGCCAAATCTCAAAGCGAGGAGGACCATTTGGAACATATTTTGAAATTGTTTAAGAGACTCAGAAAATATCAGTTGAGACTGAATCCAGCCAAGTGTACCTTTGGAGTAAGATCTGGAAAGTTACTCGGTTTCATTGTCAGTCACCGAGGGATTGAGGTGGATCCAGATAAAGTCTGAGCCATTCAAGATATGCCAGCTCCGCAGACTGAGAAGCAAGTCAGAGGTTTTCTTGGAAGAGTGAACTACATATCCAGATTTATTTCCAATATGACTCCTACTTGCGAGCCCATCTTCAAATTATTATGCAAGGACCAGACGGTTGTTTGGAATTCAGATTGTCAGCAAGCGTTTGATAAAATCAAGGGTTACCTACAAGAACCTCTAATCTTGATACCTCCTGTTCCAGGAAGACCTCTCTTCATGTATTTGACAGTGCTTGAGAATTCAATGGGTTGTGTGTTAGGTCAGCAGGACGAATCCGGACGAAAAGAACATGCTATCTATTATTTGAGTAAGAAGTTTACTGATTGTGAAAGTTGATATTCACTTCTGGAGAAAACTTGTTGCGCTTTGGCATGGGCTGCCATACGCTTGAGGAAATACATGATTTGTCATACCATTTTGTTGATTTCAAAAATGGATTCGATAAAGTATATTTTTGAAAAGCCTGCTCAGACTGGAAGGCTCGCCCATTGGCATATGTTATTATCTGAATACGACATCCAGTATGTAGCCCAAAAGTCTATCAAGGATAGTGTTTTGTCAAAATATCTTGCAGATCAACCAGTGGAAGATTATGAGTCTCTCAAATTCGATTTCCCAGATGAAGACATCATGGTGGTAAAAGATTGTGAAGAGCCAGGTCTTGATGAGGGTCCGTAGGAAGGTCTTTGGTGGAAAATGATGTTTGATGGTTCCTCCAACTACAGTGGGCATGGCGTAGGCGCCGTCTTAATGAATTCAGAAGGTGGTTACACCCCACTCACAGCCAGGTTGGATTTTGACTGCACAAATAATATCACCGAATATGAAGCGTGCATTCTCGGCCTTGAGGCAGCTATCGACCTCAAAATTAAACTTCTTGAAGTCAGTGGGGATTCAGCTTTGGTTATTTATCAAGTTACTGGAGAATGTGAAACTAGACATGAGAATTTGATCCCTTATAGAACCTACATCATCAAGATGATGAAATGTTTCGATGAAATCACTTTCAAGCATGTCCCGAGATCTGAGAATCACATTGCCGATGCCCTAGCCATGTTAGCCTCAATGTGGAAAGTCAGGGATTTCAATGATGCCACTCTCATCCGAATTAAACGCAAGACCGAGCCCGCCTACTGTCAGATGGTTGAAGAAGAAACTGATGATAAGCCTTGGTACCACGACATAAAGAATTACCTATTAAAACAAGAGTATCCAGCAGATGCTACGTCACTTGACAAGAAAACTCTGAGACGATTAACATCCAAGTTCTTTCTCAGCAATGATGTGCTTTACAAAAGAAATCATGACATGATCCTGCTTAGATGTGTCGACAGACGAGAATCAGAGTTGTTAATGCAAGATGTTCACGAAGGAATGTTTGGTACTCATGCCAATGGATATGCTATTTCTAAAAAGATCTTGAGGGTTGGTTATTACTGGTTGACCTTGGAAACCGACTGTATTCAATATGCCAGGAAATGTCACAAATGTCGGATTTATGCGGACAAGATGCATGCACCTCCGACATTGCTAAATGTGTTGTCATCACCATGGCCTTTCTCTATGTGGGGCATCGATATGATTGGGGCAATTGAGCCAAAAGCTTCTAACGAACACCGGTTTATTCTGGTTGCTATTGACTATTTCACAAAGTGGGTTGAAGCCACATCCTACACCAATGTTATTCGACAAGTGGTGGCCCGTTTTATCAAGAAGGAGATTATCTGTCGTTACGGAATTCCAAGCAGGATCATAACGGACAATGGTACCAACTTGAACAACAAAATCATGAAAGAGTTGTGCGATGACTTCAAGATTGAACATCATAATTCTTCTCCTTATCGTCCCAAGATGAATGGAGCTGTAGAAGCTGCAAATAAAAACATCAAAAAGATTTTGCAAAAAATGGTGAGAACTTACAAAGATTGGCATGAGATGCTACCATTTGCCTTGCATGGGTACAGAACGTCTGTCCGCACTTCAACAGGGGCAACCCCTTTTTCTTTGGTATATGGAATGGATGTGGTACTTCCTATTGAGGTCGAGATACCTTCTTTGAGAGTCATAATGGAAACCAAGCTTGAAGAAGCAGAATGGGTAAGAGAAAGGTTTGATCAGTTGAATCTTATCGATGAAAAGCGCATGTCTGCAATGTGTCATGGTCAGTTATATCAGAAAAGAATCAATAGGGCTTTTGACAAGAAAGTTCGTGTCCGAGAATTCTGAGAAGGGGAACTTGTACTCAAAAAGATTTTACCAGTTCATAAAGATGCACGGGGAAAATGGATGCCTAACTATGACGGCCCGTTTGTTGTGAAAACAGCCTTCTCAGGAGGCTCGTTGATTCTCACTACCACGGATGGAGAGCAGCTTACTCATCCAGTGAATTCTGATGCAGTACGAAAATATTACGCCTAAAAGAACCCGATAAGCCGAAAACTCAAAGGAGCGGCTTGTGCAAAAGTTAGGGTTGAAGAAAAAGAAAAGAAAAGAGAAAAAGAGAAAAAGAAAGAAAAATAAGAGCTCGCTAAGTTGAAAACCCGATAGGGCGGCTTAGGCAAAAATGAGCGTCCTGGTGGATTGAAAACCCGAAAGGGCGGTCCAGGCAAGAGTTAGGGACAAAGGCGTTTCACTGTATCAGATGAGTTGTCACTACCACAAAAGATCCTACAAAAATTCACTCCAATCAGAAGCAAGGATTTTGGGGAGTTTTAGTCTTTAGGGATAGTTGGTCAGGGGATTCAATGTAACCTTGTCCACTTTGCCATTTTTCACTTGTAAAATTTCTATGGAATTTTGTCATTTGCAAGATTTCATCCTTGAATAAAATCAATTTTGAGCCATTCTTTCTTTTGCAAATTTATCATTTCCTTTATTTTTATTGTTATGCAAAATATTGTTCGTTGATCAACGATAATTTTGAAAGCATTAGGGGTCAAATTATTGAATAAAACTTGAAAAGATTAACAAACATAAAAACTTCAACTCATGGAAAAGAGTCGAGGAAAATCATATTTCCCTGAAACCTCAGGGTAGCGGAAACTTTGATACGCAAGCCTATTGCACTCCCTGGTGAAGTGTAAGCACGTTGGACTGCTGAGTCTCCCTTGGTCATGTGACTGCCTCTCAGAACCTCTTATGATGATATGAGGACTCGTCCCTAGTAGAAGACTTCTGAGCATTTTGTTTGAATTTGCTTCGTCATCTCTGACTAGCTGGTTTAAAGCTCCGTTCCCCTATTAAGAGTATATCTATTTTCAAGATTACATACACCCTTCAGCCTGGGTTCGGTGTGATTCATTTTTTCTCTCGGGTCGGTGTGCTATTTATTGATTTCCTGTGAATGCCTAGTCACTGCTAGTGAATCTCCGTCTAAAGGCCAGTTGTAACTGGCATTGTTATAGAAGCCAATCGTTATTGGTATTCTTTTGTTCGTCACCATATTTCTTGTTAAGACCAGTCGTAACTGGCATCGTCTTAAACTCCACTCGTTGGTATCTTTTGATTCGGTCTTCACCACCTTCTCCTTTGAAGTCCAGTCGTAACTGGTAGTGTTCGAAATCCAATCGTTATTGGTTTTCTTTCGGTCGTCACCATATTTTCCTTTGAGGTCCAGTCGTAACTGGCATTGTCTTAACTTCACTCGTTATTATCTTTTGGTTCGGTTGTTACCAACCTTTTCCCTCTGAAGTCTAGTCGTCACTAGCAAATCCCATGTGAAGCCCTATCGGCATTAATATCTTGTTGGTCGTTACCAACCTTCCCCATGGAAGTCCAGTCGTAACTGGCGTCACTTGGAATCCAATCGTTATTGGTATATTTTGGTTTGGTCGTTACCAACCACCCCAGCTAAAGCCTAGTAGCTTGCTAGCATTCTCATTACCACATGCGTTGGTATACCCTGATTTGGTTGTCACCATGTTTTCTTTCAAAGTCCAGTCGTAACTGGCATTACTTGAAACCCAATCGTCATTGGTACCCGGACTTGGTCGTTACTAATCTCCTTTAAAGTCCAGTAGTTACTGGCATCACTTGAAATTTGGTAATCACCAATTTCCCCCAGTCGAAATCTTACGTATTTTCGATTGGATTTGAGAAATCTCATTTGTTATTATCTCAGGTTGGTCGTTGCCATTACCTCCAGAAAGTCTAGTGGTTACTAGCACTGTGTTGAACCATCTGTCAAAACTGGGTAACATCATTATCCCCAGTGAAATCTTCCTCCCCAGACAAGTCTCGGAGATCTAGTCGTCACTAGTATCCCCAATATATTTTGTCTTTGTTTCTAGTCCATTCCTGAAGATCCCGTTTGAACTCTTCACTATAGGAAGTTCCTCATCTGATCATCCCCAGTGAGGTTCGTGTTTTAGTTCTTCATTTCCCCAGTAGAAAGTCGCTCCTTTCCCCGGTGGAAATCTATCCCTCTCCCTAGTGGGGCGTTTGCTCATCCCCAGTAAGATTGTCATCTTCATTGGATTTTGTGCATCCTCATATGAAATTTTCCTCTCAGTTATCACTAGTCATGTTTGAACTATTGATTGTTATATTTCAGTTTTCCCCAGTGTCGGATTCACAAAACCAGGTCCCATGAGTAGTTACTCGTTGTTTTGTTTTTCTGTCCTCTGCATATATCTTGCATCCAAGCATCATGAAGCATCATTTAGAATTCATGGAATATCATGACCTGTCCTTTTGCATATCATCGGATCTAAGGGACAAAATTTTTGGTTTTCTATATTTAAATACCTTTCACTGCGATTCTATGAGGATTGTCATCTCTCAGTTCCATCTAGTGAAGATATTTAAATAGGGGCAATTGTTGCACCCCAAATTTTGACCCCTTAGATTCTCATAATCATTTTAGGAGCATACTCATGAATTATCTAACCCTAACCTAACGCAAGTTTGTCTTTGTCAAGTTACGATGAATCAGGGTTTGGTGCAGTCAAATCGAAGCTTCAGGGTTTGTGACCAATCAAAGTTTTATGCTAATTCAATTATGAAACAAGGTCAAGGGTATCATATGATGTCAATTGAATACCCAATTTGAGGTTGTTACCCCAGAATCAAGAACAGGGCATTTCAGGGCATTTCAGGGCACCCGATTAGGGTTTTGACTAGTGAAAGTCAACTGTAGTTTGACTTTAGTGTTGGAAGGTGTTTTAATGGTTGGATTATTATCCATGGAGTTCATATAGCTTAATAAAGTTCATTCAAGAAGTTTCAAAGTCTCAGGAGGTCCAGAGTGTCAACAGACGACTCGGTAGTCACCGATCGATCGTACAGTTGACCAAAAAGTCAACTCTTCAAATTTAAGGAATTGGACTTCAAAGTGTGAATAAAAAATGTTCCTTATATCATATTGCACTTGCCTATCAATTTTCATGACCATTGGATCAAGGATGAAGGAGTAATTGAAAAATCGGGAAATTAGGGTTTTGAAAGGGGCTAAACCATAACTCCTTAACCACACATCCAAATGAAGTGGTTCAAAGCTCATTTGAAAGCTCTTGACAAATCCTACAAAAGTACCTAACTGGTCCATGATCAGAAAATGCATAGATTTGGAGTTATGATCAAATTCATTTCAAGAAGGGAAAAGGACTTAGAGAAATTTCACTTTTAAGTTCATTTTTTAGCAACTTTGAGAGACTTTTTGACCAAGTTCCTTTGGGAATTTGAAACTCATGAACACATGAATGTTTTAGAGCTATTTGAGGGATTTCTAAAAAGTACTAGAACATCTCAATAGCATTTGTGAGCTGAGAGTTATGGATTTGGCAAGATGGTGTTTTCATACTTGAATCCCACATTGGTGATTTCTCATAAATTCATCCTTTGGTCACTGGGATCATTTCTCAGCCTTTGAATCTTATTATTTCTGATATTTAGATGTTTTGAAGCATTGAAATGTGAAGAATTATGCAGAGAATGGAAATTGGAGGCTTTGACAAGTTGGCTTGCAAGTTGCCTTGCAACTTGCATTAAAAAATTATTAAAAAGCAAGAGGTGGAAAGTGAAATCTGCCACAACCATCAAGCTATGCCTCTAGCCTGCATTTAGCCCTTTCAAAATCATCATTTTTCTTGACTATTGGGCTTACCTATCTGCCAAGAAAACCCCTTTGTGGAGGTTTGATCCAAAGGTGTAAAACCTTTCTTTCATGTGAAGAAATCTCCAAATCTGCCCCCTCTCTTCATTTGCCTATAAAAGGGAGCCCTCATCACTTCATTGGACACACAAGATTGATTCTAAAAACCAGAGAAAGCTCAAGCCTTGGCTCTTTCACACCTTACTCCAAAATCACAAAATCACAAATTTTCAAAACCACCAAAAATCTGTCTTGGTACATTTGCTGCCAAACTCATTTCTCCCTATTCAAACACCCCAAAAATCATCCACATAATCTCTAAATACGATATAGAAGGTGTCCAAGACCTTAGACTACTCAAAAACCTCACCATTCAAAAAGTCAACTTCCATACCAAGTTACTTTGACCAAAAGCCACAAAATCAGCCAAAACTGGTTCTATGCATTTGCTTGGTGTTCTAATCACTCAAACACCTCTCATATATCATTTCTCAACTGTCTAAAGTGTGAAAGATCATTGGTGGAGTTTATTTCTCCAACTGCCTCAAAGATTGCATTCTTGTTTCAAAAAGAAGAAAGCTTCAAAGCTAGTGTTATTTGGAAGTCTCTCTGGGTTTCTTGGTGTTCTAACCTACTCAACATAGTCCACTAGAGGTATGTAAACACTTCATCTTTGCTTTACACCATAATTTCATGTTTTAGCATTTTTGGTTCATTATGTTGGAAGTATGCTATGTCTTGTATCAAAACTATACCATGAGTATACCAGTTGTGATCTCAGGCCTAGAGATGGTTAAATTTGTGCTCAAATTCATCCAACATCATGTATTTAATATGTGTGTGGAGTTAACTTGGTCAATAGTGCTTAAAATGTTGAACTGCACTTTTTCATGTCTTGCATCAAAATGACCAATTTGCAACTCAAACCCTCATTTTTCATGACAATCCTCTGTTAGCCCCAAATTGTGTTTGAACTTATTCAATATCATGTGTGTATGGTGTGTATATGGTTACTTCAGTCTAGAAATGTTTGGACTTGAATTTGAGTATCTCCATGCATATCATGACATAATTTTGCAACTTGACAGCCAATTTTCACTATAGCATAATTTGAGTTCTATTTTATGTTTGAACACATTCATCCTCATACATATGACTTGTGTGCATGACTAAATTGATCAATGTGTGACTAGGATCAAAACTGAACATCATGTTGCTTTTCACTTGTCAAAACTTGCACTCAACTCACCAAGTTTCATATCAGCCCTGTTTGAACCATTTTCCTTGTTTGAAATCACTTGTTTGTATATATGATAGACGTGTATGGGATTCATATGGTCAAAATATGCTTGAATTTGAATTTGAACATCCTACTGCATCACAATAAATGCCAATTTGCAGCACACACCTCACTTTGCATTCCAAAACATTCTGGTCTGGTTTCTTTGTTTGCACTCATTCATTATCAAATATTTGAGATGTACATATGGTTTACATGACCTAATTTTGCATCAATTCAGACTTGATTCTCCAACTGCATTATATCATATTTTACTTACAATTTGTGAATCAGCTTTCATAACAACCCTCTCCCAACTTGTTTTGATGATTGGCTCCACTTCATATCATGTATATGTGATGTGCCTATGATTGAATTAGTTTGAAAATGCTTTAAACTCAAACTTGACTTCACACTGCACTTCACAAGCACACACTTGCACTTTGACAACCACTTTCCATTACAGACCATTTTGAACTATCCTTAATGTTTGAAATCATCCCTCAATATGCATGTAAGCTGTATGCATAACTGGTTTGGGCATAATATGCTTAGAACCTGATTTTGAACTTTTCATGAATTGCCTCAAAACACCACTTAGGCAGCCTGTGCATCATTCTTTAGGCCAGACCATTTTGAGTCATTTGCCTTATTTAAGCTCACTTGTCTACATGTATATAAGATGTATGTGTGATCCATTTGGTGTAAAAGTGCCTAGAATTAATTTTGAGCATCCTACTGTCTTGCAAGAACACCAAAATGCCCTCTTGAAAATCATATTTTGCTACAACCTATTTTGAGGTGATTCTTGAGCATGAACACATTTGTTTCTATATATGAAGTGTGTGTATGTGACTAACTTGGTAAAACTTTGCATCTAAGCTGAACTGATATCCCTCATGCATCAGTACTTGCCAAACTTGCATTTAGAATACCATTCCTTATAACAGGTCTTTTTGAGCATTTCTTTGTGTTTGAATTCATTTAATAGAATGCATGTGATGTGTATGTATGCTTAACTTGATAAAGTATGCCTAGAACTTGAATTGGACATCATCATGCCTTACATTCACAATAATTTGCAACTTAAACATATTTTTTCACAGCAGTTGGTTTTCAACCTAAATTTGTGGTTAGAATCATCCATTATCATTTTTATGGTGTGTGTGCATGATAATTTTGATTTAGAACTAGCTGTAACATGAGCTTCATATCAAATTGCATTTTCAAACATCACAAAGCACACACTATCAGGTTTTGAGTTAGAGGAAGAATTTCAAAAAACTAAAATTTCCATTTTGTTCCTTGTGAAATTCTACACAATTTAGACCTAAATTTCATCCAAAACCATTAAGAAATGAGGAAGTTATACTTGAAAATGCAATCCTGAGTTTTGGTTTTGTTTTATGCCCATCCTGGTTTTGAAACACCCCTCATATATTTATGGGGTGGCTTTCATCAACGGATGTATAGCCACCCCAGTGGTAAGAACATTAGCCAAAACACGCCTTGCATGCCATGAACCTGGGTTCGACCCTTGAGGAGGGCAACCGTTTTATTTATTTTTGTCATTTTTCATACTTTTTCAAAAATTCATATCTCACTCAATTTTAATCATTTTTCACCCATTCTTTTTGAATTTTGTTCATATTGATATCTACATTCATGTCATATTTTTTATTTTCATGTTTGCCTAATTTTTCATCTCTTTTGACTATGTGCAAGTTATGTACGTTTTTGTGATCGTTTTCGTGTACGCAGATGAATTTTTCTTTTGATATACTTGTGATTACTTGTGATATTTGTTTGCATTCATGTTATTAAATGTTGATTAACATGTTATGATTTCATATTGGTTGTTACCATGTTCATTTTTACCTCATCTGCTAAATACACTGAAGCTTGATCTGTTGTCACACTTCCTGCTTAATCAACTGCTTTGATTGTCATCAATGCATTTTCATTTTATCATTTCATCTGCCCACCTAATGGTTGTCACCATGAATGCATATTTATTATGTTGTTATCTTGTTCAAAATTTTCTTTCCCCACGTGATGAAGTTTGTTAACTCTCATCCCAGTTGCCTCCCCTCTCTCTTTCCAAAGGAACAGTCTTCCCAATAACCCTTGTGTTATGGATAACTCATTCACCCATTCCCTTGACTTTATTAAGTCACTTTAACCTTAGTTTAGAAGCCATTAGACTTTGCTTTGAGTCTAAGAAACCCACTTGTACTAGGAGTGTTCTTCAACTAGAACCCTAGGAAAGAGTTTGTCAACTCTATGTAAGGATCATCGTCATGATTTCTTACTTCCCCTTTTGAATATTACAACTTAGAATAGGGAGTTTTGTCAAACTCCACACAAACATTGTCATGTTTGTTCCCCCTTGAACCTTGATCCTAATCAAGTGTTCTTCATCCCTTGTGAGGTGAACTACGATTGCTCTGATTCTATCCTAGTTAGGATACGTAGGCAGAAGATGCGACGTCTTTGCGAGCAAACTTAGTGTATATAACTTTAGGTTTCAACTTAAATCTTTTTCCCAATCCATAACATATTTTCACAAACTTATCAAGTAATCAAACAAAAGGTTCATGTAGAGTACTACAGATGCTTAGGGTGCTAACACCTTCCCTAGGTATAATCAACCCCCGATCCCCGAATCTCTTAAGCTTTGTCGTTACATTGCGAAAAAGGTTTTTCTTTCTTTAGACCTTTCCTTTGGATAAAATAAAGTTCGGTTGTAAAAGCATTAAGATTCAAGTTATATTTAATAGCTTGATATCCAATTTTCACCGCAACATACCTCTAATCTTGACAAAAAGGAAATTAGCTATCCATAACCGTGTTAGCTTGCTTTAGAAGTTTTGGAAGGAGGTGAATAGGCATCCACGTCAAAGAATCAAACTCGGATGCAATCCAACTTCTATTTGCAAAATATCACCTTTTGGTGAAGAAATCTGAGAAAATGAAGTTCTTGGGTGTAAAAGTGGGTTATCATCCCAAAAAATGGTGAAAAGTACTTATATAGTACTTTAAGAATCTGTCACGTTTGCACTGCGAACGGTTTCTTCGCCTAGTAAACACCAATTTAAGAACCTGAAGTGCCTCTGAACAGTTAAACCTCCCCTGGGAAATATCTAAAGTTTGCTGTGTGAGCAATTATTTGCACTGCGAGCTACCTCGCCTGTAAGTTCGCACAACAAACTTAGGGTCCTTTAGCTACTGATTTTGGTATGGGATGGTTCGTTGGCTCTTCGCTCTGTGTTTGCACAATGAACATTTGTTGGTACTCCTTGTTGGTTGTTCGCACAACGTACATACTTATATTCTTCTTTTCCTTTGGTTTCCTTATCCAAATGCTTTGTGTCTTACACTTTGATGGTTTTATGCCTAATTCCTACACAATAACACACAAACCAAAGCAACCAAAGGTATTTTCACAATATTGAAGAATAACATTCTATCATGGAGTAAATCCAGCACAACAACACAAAAGAGTTGAAAAATGCCAATAATTAATGATCAATTTAAAGCAAGTTTGACATCTAAAAAAATCTCCCCAACTAGATCTTTTCTTGATCTCAAGGAAATTATGCCTCTCATTGAAAACAAGAGGATTTGCTTAAGCATTTAATTCAACCAAGAATGGATTTATGGCTCAAATAAACAAACAAATGCAAACAAGCAATGATTACAACTTCCTAGAATCGAACAATGCAAAAGAATTTAGTTCTTAAACAAATATCATGAAATGCTTCAAGTAATAACTAAATTCTCATGCTTGAATCACTTTAACACTCCTCTTCGAATAGTAATTGAAGGAAATACGCGCTTGCAACCGCGGGACAGTTTCACTCACCTGATAAATGATGCAAATACAAAACAATTCATACATTCATCTAAACAATCATCAAAGAAATTATGGAAGCAAAAAAATCACTAAGGACTTGAAAGGTTGTAGCTTGACCAGGTTTCACAACAAAGGGTCATTTCTTAGGCTATTGAACCGAAGTTGCCACACAAAAGAAACATTCACTATACATGGTATTTACACACCACAATTTTATTCACCAATTTATTTTCTCGATTGCTCACCCTTTCCAAACTACCTTTTTGCACATTAATACTTCTCTAAAAAAAATTTCCTTTCAAACAAGCACTCTTTTTCTTTTGTTTTTCACATTCATATTCACATTTTCTTTCATGCTTGCTTGAAATTTTTCAATATTTTTAGCAACCTACCACTTTTCGTTTCACTCTCCCCAACTTAGTTTCAACCAAACCTCAAGTGAATGTTCCTTGTTGTTTATGGCAAGGAAAACATTTTAGCACAAATTCAATGGTTCAAGAAAGAAAATTTAGATCCTACACAATGTAATGATGAACTATCTTTCAAATTATGCATAAACCAAGTTCATCACTAACTAGGATCTAATTATTAAGCTCAAAGGAGTTAGCAAATTCTCACTACTCACGGGTAATTTATTTTTTAATATGGTTGTGCTCAATATCAACAAATGCCGTGATCATTTCTAATGCTTCCACAATATCAAAATAATTATAAGATTAAGCATGAATCAAATGTATTCAACAAAATTTATCATTCATCCTATGCATTTGGTAAAAAATGGAGGTTTCTCACAATTTGTGGCTTTTGAACCTAAGTGATATAAGTGTTCAATAAAAGTTGCAACAAGAAACAAAATTACATTTGGACAAAGAAAGGAATTCTTAAACATTCTAACTTCCTAGGAAGAGGTAACCATGTACCTTGCCAACATTTACATGATCAAATGCTATCATCACCATCCAAACTTGAGAGAATCTTCATTGGATAATTTTAACAAATAGAAACCAATCTAGAAGTTCTCACATTTCCATACCAAAAAATGAAAACATTAGATTCCAAACAAGCATATCAACAATAAAACTACAAGAGTTGAACATTCGTAAACTGAAGAATTCAACTCTTAAACAACATAATAAAAGAAAAACGAAAGTAAAAAAAACGAAAGTTGAACATTCGCAAAGTGAAGAATTCAACTGCAAATAACATTAAAATGCTAATGGTATAAAAACACCAACAAAAGTATTAGTGCCCAAAAGTGGTACGTACAACAACATAATCCATAAAAATAATCCACCAAGTGGATAGTGTACATCAAAAGGGAATACAATAAACATAAAACAACATAGCAATAATCTAATGCTAACAGAAAACTTCACTTTGTAGAATCAAAGGAAGTCGCCTAAGATCATGCTCAAAATCTCCAATAACAAAAACTAGTCCTCATCGGGCTCAGTCTCCTCCTCTATACCAACCTCCTCTCCAAAACTAGAAACCTCCTCAGTACTAGCTTCAGAACCAGCCTCATGATCATCTCTAGTCTCTTCAGCGTCCTCAGGATCAGCTACACCTGTTCCCTCTCTAAAATGTGGCCTGGCCTCAAGTCAAGCAGCATGAGCTAGGAACTACTCCCTGGTCATCATAAAATGCTCCACAGAGGGCTCCCTGCACTGCAGCTGCAATACCTTCATAGAATCATGGATGTCAATCATGACACACTGAGTTGCCTCCATCCACTCCCAGTTGTAGTTACAGATCTCCCTCTAAAATGGTTCAAAGCCCTGGGATCTTGCAACTCCAAAACCGAAAGTATCACCAGCTCCAAAACCTATACCAACATCAACACCAGTATTAGAGGTTTATCCTCCTCTCAATCCCTTTGGCCTACAAAACTTGTCCATATACCTATCATCGATAGCAGCCGAAATCGTCACCTGACGATGAGAGGGTCGCTTAACCCTCGCATGCATGCACACCACCATAATTAGACATGCAAAGACCAAGGGACAATTTTTCCGTGACCCTGATCCAAGTCCGCTCTCCACAACAGAACACGTCTCATCATCAATGACTCTAGCTACATCAATCTGAACATTAGTCAAAATACAATGAACTAAGTGCACAACCAGAATTGGCACAATAGAGGTGTGTGACTTTGACTTGATGTTACTCAACACCAAGAGAAGTACCATCTGAGCTAAAGGTTGCATGTCCTCCCTGTGGTATTTTATAGCAACCCCAAACAGGTTTAACTCATCCAAGTTGCCCTCAATCAACAATGCACTAGAAATGACATTTGTGTCTCTATGAAGCCTTAAAGTTTGATGATACTCATCAATTTCATCCTCCCCCAAGGATAGAGGTGAACCTAAAACAAGATTAATGGTGTCTCCGTCAAATTTCACCACTCTTCCACAAACCATAGTAGTCCAAGTAAATGCCTCGTCGTCATCTGGAAGTGCATTGGCATAGAACTCCCTTACGAGCTCTACATTGTAACTGTCATAAGGCGCTATCAACTTGTCCCACTTTTTGCTATGAAGGATTCCCGCTACCTCCCGGTAGGAACCTTGAGGGTTGAGGTTGAATCTCTTTTCTGGTAAAATTCTATTCTTCTCTAGAGCCAGATAACGAGCAACTTGCGTAGCTCATCTGAACCTGTCAGTATCATATTGGATTGGTTGTGGACGAGATGAAATTCTGACCATTATTTTCTTTGACGAAACTATCTTTGGAGGTGCCATCTGCATATTCACAAAAAAAATCTAGCCAACCAAACACAAGATATATTAGTGAGGAAGCAAAGCACAAAAAAAAAATCAGAACAATAATCTCAACACCACACAGAATTTAAAAATTCTGTCATGTTCGCCCAAAAGTTTTCCTAGCGAACCCATGGAGAATACTCGCCCCAGGTTCACTGTGCGAACTAAAGGCGAACCTTGCGAATTCCACATTTACAGGCTCTTCCTACAATCCAAAAAATCCAGAAACAGAGCCAATATCTTACATTCTGCCATTTCTAATCATGGTACACAACAACCACACAATTGTTCAAGTTAAAGTTTAAGATTTCACAAGATTTCATTCCATTTCAATTCAACTCTAACCTAAACAATCTTAATTTCAAACTTCTTTTTCCAGAACCCATATGAAAAGTAAGATAAATCAATAGTATATAACATGCATAGAGTCACATAACCTAGGAGCAAGTCCTATTAATTTCTCAAACAAACTCTAACAACATGTTGCTAATAAGAGCAGGGGGAAAGAGTATAGAACTCAAACCTGAAATATGCTAAAAGGATTGATTGGGAATAGAAAAAAAAATTGGAATTGCTTCTACGGTTACAATAGGGTGCAGAGAAATTTTGTGTGTGTGTTGTGATTTGTGAGAAGTAGAGAAACAAAAGGTATAAGTGAAGGCCACAAGGGGAATGTGGTAGGTTTACCCCACAAAATACGAAAAGAAGGGGTTGAGCCTACGCAGCTTTGGCCCACCCAAAATATCACCTAAGTGATGTGGCAGAAAACTGCAAATTCTCTGTCTCGCTCAGTTCACTTTGTGAACTTCCTAGTGAGCGTTCGCCCCAGGTTCGCCTAGCGAAATCAAGGCGAATGTGATAGATTTTTGAATTTTTTTTCTTATTAACACATTCTACCACAACCTTTCCTAAACAAACTTACACTATAAAAGCAATAAAAATGAAAGGATACTTACAATGTTAGGGTGCCTCCTAACTAGCGCTTTGTTTAACTTCGTTTGAGCTCGACAGTCCAATGCAACCTCAAAGATCGCAAAAAGGCATTGTGGCTATATTTCGCTCGAAATCTCTACCAAGATAAATCTTCAACATCTGACCATTTACAGTCCAACTCTCATTTAACAGTGTGTCTTCAATTACAATCACCCCATAGTGTTTGATCTCCTTAATCCAGAATGGATCAAACCATTTGGATTTCAACTTTCCAGGGAACAGTTTCAACCGCGAATTGAACAATAAGACCAGCTACCCTTCCTTAAATTCTTTGCTCACTATTTTTTGTCATGGTAAGCTTTCACTCCATCCTTGTACATCTTGTTGAAGTCATACGCTTGAAGGTGCAATTCCTCCATTTCATGTTGTTGTACCTTCCTTTTTTCACCACTTAAAGTTGGATCAAAATTCAAAAATTTTAAAGCCCAAAGTTCCTTATGTTCAAACTCTACCGGGAGATGACAGTTTTTACCATAGATCATTTTGAAAGGTGTAAGACCAATCAGAGCTTTGAAAGTTGTCCGATAGGCCCATAAAGCATCATCAAGCTTATTTGCTCAATCTTTTCTAGATGCCGACACTGTTTTTTCAAGAATCCTTTTGATTTCTCGATTTGATACCTCCGCTTGCCCATTTGGTAGTGGATGATATGATGTTGCAACTTTGTGCTTGACACCATACTGTTCCAAAGCTTTTTCTAGTTGAGTGTTGTAAAAGTGGGATCCTCCATCCCTTACCAACACTTTCGGAGTACCAAAATCGAGAAAAAATGTTTTTCTTTAAAAATTTTATCACAATTTTTCCATCCTCTTTAGCACAAGCTATCGCTTCAACCCCCTTGGACACATAGTCCACTGCGAACAAAATGTATTTATTAGAAAACGATGATGGAAATGGGCCGACAAAATCTATGCCCCAACAATCAAATACCTCAACTTCCAGCATATTTTGCAATGACATTTCATTTCACTTTGAAATTCAACCACTCTTTTGGCACTTGTCACAACTGTGCGTATGCGAATGCGTATCTTTAAACAGAGAAGGCCAATAAAAGCCTGATTGGAGGATTTTGGTTGTCGTTCTTAAACCATTGAAATACCCTCCATATGGAGAGTTGTGATAATGCCAAAGGATGTTATTAGCCTCTTATTTCGAAACACACCTGTCGCTTCCGCGAAAATAAGGTGCCGGTAAAACAGAAGAGTCGCCACTTTTCGTTATTTATCCCTCGTAACGGGAAAGGAAACGATCAGAAAAACCTGACAAAAAGGGTAAGACAAGGTCATCGCAACCGTTGTCTGGGTTCGGGAGTCGGTTACGCAAGGGGAAGGTATTAGCACCCCTCACGTCCGTCGTACTCGACGGGATCCACACTTGTTGTGTTTACTAGACGAGTTGGTTTATCTATCTACCTATCAAGGCTGGCTTAAACAGAAAAGAAAAATGACTCGGCAAAGCGTCGCACTTTATGCCTACGTATTCTCATCAGAGAATGAGAAATCAGAGTCAACGTAGTTCGACCTACGGGATACGGGGAAGGTGGCTCGCCAATACGTCAGTATTGTGCCTACGTACTCTCAACAGGTATGAGAAATCATAGCTTATGTAGTTCGGGCTAATACGGATACGGGGTTTCAGATTCATCTGTTTTATCGAGTAGGGTTAAACAACAGTTCCAGCAGTTAGGGGCAAAGCCTGTTTGTGGTGGCGCTGAAGTTTAACGCCACTCTTTTCTTCAGAAAAGCTTCCTTTGAATTACGGTCCCACGGGGCAAAAAGGTTTGAAGTTTGTTTTCTGTCTTTTACGCAAGAAGTGTTTTTTATTGTGTTTGCAATTTCAATTGCACTAGAGACTATGACCTGAGAGTGAATGCGTCGCATGTCACCCAAAGGGTACCATACTAAACATCCAGACTGTTGAAAAGAAACTCTCCAACAATCCTTTCTCAGATAGCTTAAGGCTCGTAACGTACGAAAGAAATCATTCATGATTACTGTATCTTAAGCTGTTTGAGATGAGAAGAGAACAGGCTCAACTACGGGAGACTATCAAGTCCTACTGTTGTCATGCCAAGGATTCATCCTATGGTTGAAGTTTGAAACAGGGAACTCCTAGATGTTATCATGCATAGGTTTCAACCTAAAGTTCTAATCATCACTTCCTTATCCAAGGAAGTGAGAGTCCTAAGGGATCATATCAATGATAAACAGAAACAGATAAAGCATCAGCTTAAACAGTAAACAATAAACGACTGTAAAATGCATGCAATGCAAGTGAGGGAGGAAATGTGTGTGGGGCAGCAGCCTCCACAAGCTCATCTCAACCACAAGCCAGAATGAATAACAGTAATCATACAGAGGAAATAACAACATGCTATCAGGCAAAATAGAAGTGACTGCAATCATACAGTAACAGTAAAACATGCTATCAAGCAAAATAAACCACATGGGCAAGGGAGCAGGGCTCTACCGAATACCCGCAAGCAAAGCCATACAGTAACAATACAAGCAGAGGGAGCAACTCAACCTCTAGTGCAATCATGCTCCTAGTTTAAAGTTAGTCTAGATATGAACTTATTCTAATGCATCAAGCAAGTCAAACAAGGCACATCAGCAATACAGAAAAGAAAACAGACAAGAAAGCAGATCAACAACTCCCTCCTTCAATTCCAAGCTTCAGCTCTGCTGACATCAATCCAGTCTTCAGACTTCAACCACCCTTCAAGGCTATCCTCTCTCATGACAAATATCAATTTGCTTCTCCAGGTTTCAACCCTTCAACATAAGTTTCAACTTAATCTTCTTCTTCAAGCTTCAGCTCTTCAGTCAATTCTACCTTCAGGCTTCACTCTTAACTGCAAGTATCAACTTGATTCCTTCAGGCCTTCCAAGCATCAATGTAAGTATCAACTTATCTTATTCCTCAAGCCTCAGCTCCACCCTCAATTTCAATTGAATCCTCTTCATAAGTATCAACTTAGTCTTCAAGCTTCAGCTCTCTTTGCTTTACCAGTCTCAACTTGGTCTTCTCTCTTCATCTACAAGCTTCAGCTTCTCAGAGTAATCTTTAATCACTTAGAAGTGTCAACTTCATCCTTCAATCTTTAAGCCTCAGCTCTTCATTCAATCTTTATTGAATCTTCAAGTATCAACCTGCTCTTCAAGCTTTTCAAGCTTCAGCTATGGCAATGCTCAGGGAATCCTCTTCCACACTCTTCAATGAAGTCATCATCTTCAAACTCAAGCCCAACATCTTTCAAGATACTCAAACCAGAAGATGATTGATTCAACAGGATGAGGGGAAATGATGAACATCTTATTGACAACCAAAGGAAGCCTGCAAGGGTTCATCATTATGAGAGACTGGTTCCCTCAAAGTTCTACTTCCCAGATAAAGCCACTCATCCTTCCAAGGGAGGGATGTGAATATCTGAGAAGGAATTTTAGTCATGGGGAGGAATGGAAGCACAAGATGCTTTCCATATTTGTGAAAGAGATCATTCTAACTACAAGGCTCTCCCTATGTCATATCTCCTAATCTTCATCAGACACCTTCAGGCACCCACAAAATCCAAAGCTCCAAGCAACTTCAAGCAACTTTAAGCATCCTCCTCTTGTATTCAACTCGTCTTTAATCTCAACCAAAGGCAAACCAAGCACAAACCCTAATCTAAGGGAACTAAATGAGTTAAACTAGTTGAATTAGTAATTTAGGATCACCTAAAACCTAGTACTAAAGTTAGTCCTAACTAAAATACTAAGATCAATTGTAAAATCTTACAAAAATTACTATGGGAACCTAGGTCAATCATGACTCTACCACATTAGTTTCAAAGATCAAACCATCAAATTGGACCTAGAACTAAATTATACATTCTAAGGCATCAAACCTAAACCCTAAAAAGAAAGCATCTAAATCTCAATCTAGAAAGCACACCTATTTTTATCACAAAAATGTGAGAAAAATTCTATAGGATCATACATATCTAACCTAATCACACTCAAAAAAATTAGGCTCAAAATCATCACCATGGGATCAAACAAAATTCCACAAAATTATGCTTCAAACATGAACATTTTAATATCAATTAAAATACAAAATTCCAATTAAATCAGAAATTATATGAAATGAAAATATTTTTTCTCTAAAAAATAGTAGACTCAATCATGAGTAATATGCAAAAAAAATGGGTTTGATTAGATTAATATTCAATTAGTTATGATTTTTACAAGAATCATGAATTAAATGGAAATTAAATGAAAATCAAATAAAAATGAATAAGCGCGCGGTGCAAGAAGTAATCATTTTCAGTTAAAAAACTGGGTTGGGCTCGCTGGGGGGTGTGGATAACACTCAGATCACTAAGCCCAAAACATCAAATAAATGAAACTCAGCGTTTCTTGCTTCAGAATCCTTCACAACCCAACTTTAAAACACAACCGTTGGATCAGCTCCCAGTCAATGGTCAGACCATGATCTAATGGTGAAAACTTCATCTTCTCCATTTCAAACGCCTGAGCTTCGCGCCCAGCTCCGGCCACCGCCGGTGGAGCTCCGATCGTCCCCTTCAACCCTAGTTCTTCCTAGAGGCCTCCAATCCAAGAGGTCAAAACATGAATCTTATCCTAAATCTTACCACGAGTTCAACCATACCCATAGTTTCTTCTGAAACCTCAAGAATCATCATCTCCCAATCTCAACCGAAAATGGCAATTCTCCTAATTTGTCTCTAATTAATCAATTAACCATCTGAAATCCATCCTAGGCCATTCTACAACTAATCTAGCACCCTAATTCAACCTAATTCTACCTAAATCATGCTATAGGAAGAAGGTTACCAACCTGGAAATTCTTGAATAACAGATGCACGAATCCTCCAAATCAAGCTCTCAAATCTTCTGGACACGATCACTGAGCCTCCTCCTTGCTTCTGTATGCAAAAGATTCAATGGAAAGTGCTTCAATCTTGAAACACGATGATGAGTTACAGGTGCTGAAAACCACTTGCTCCCACACGATCTAGCCACCAATTCTTCTTGAAAATGATCTGAAATCACTCCTTGGCACTCATGGAAGAAGTATCAAGCAAGAAAATGAATGGAAATTGAGGAATTTGATGAAACCGATTTCAATTACAATCTATGAAAACTCAATCTCAAACTATGCTCAATCCTTCAATGATCACCAATCTCTGCCATGGATCCATTCTACTCAATATATAGATGAAGTTTGGATGATCTAGAACCCTCTAGATCCTTCCAATGAGATTTTCCACATCTCATGTCATGAGATTTTGAATCACTTATCATGACATGTACACCCCTTGCAAACAGCTTGGAATTCATCCCATTCACTCTTAATTTCTCCCCTAGTGAGATATTAGAGGTGCTTAGCTTGCAAAAACCCTTGTCCATGCCTTGATTTTGAGTTTTGCAAATGATGCTTAATATGCAAGTAAGTGCTTTTCAAAGCAAGTCCACAATTTAGACCTCAAATAAAAAATGTGGCTAAACCATTGTTTTTAAAATGTTTTATAGTGTCAAAATGATATATTACATGCCATGGTTTGGATGTTTAGATTGAAAATATCAATTTCCAACTTTGGTTTATTTAACATATGCCCTTATTTTAGGTCATTTTTGCAATTTTGAGCTACAAGCCTTTCCAAATCTCATGACCTCCTTACTAGACTTAAAACATCATTTTAAGCAAGTTTGATGTTGAAGATTTTTCCATTTGAAGCTTGGAAATAGGAGTTATGGCCTTATGCTTGAAATGACCTGTAATCTCCAAATGACCAAAATGCCCTTGACTTGTCAAAGCCATAACTTGAGTTCTACAAATCCTATCAAGGACTTCTAGTACTCTCTAGAAATCTAAGAGGATAAGGAACAACATTCATGTTAACCAAAAGTTCATAGGAATCATCCTTCTTGGGCAAAAGTTTGATGCAAGTTGGGTGACTTTCAAAGCCCCAGATTCACATACCTCAGATGACCTGTAACTTGTCAAAGTCACAACTTGAGTTCTACAAATCCTATCAAGGACTTCTAGTAATAAAATTAAATCTAAGAACAAGCTGTACAACATTCATGTTAGGGGTAAGATGAGATGACAATCACATCTTGAGCTACACTTCCTTGAAGATAGGGATCAAACTAGGGGATTTTACACTGTCAAGTCTTGGAAGCCCTAGCTTGAAACTTCTCAAACTCTTCAATCATGACGAGTTGACCTTGGAATCATCCTTATAACATCTCAATGTGTCAATCCATGATCACATGGCTCTTGGATTAGGTCTCAACCTTGTTCAAATCATCAGTTGACCTAGGGTTGACCCAATCAAACCCTAATTACACCACTCATGGCTGAGTCTTTTTAATCTTGCAAAATGACCTGTCTAGGCTTCATGATGGCTCTCTCAAGGCTTCAAGTCCACATGCTTGGCTTCAGAATCATCTGACGAGCTCCCACAACTCTCAAGTTAAGAGGCACACAACCTTGGTTTCAACCACTCTCTCTGAGGATCTTCTGACTTCTCTGACAAGGATATCTACCCTTGAACACTTGAATAACCTTCTTGGCTAGCTCCATAGTCTTGTATAGCTCTTGATTGGTACTCATACCTCTTGATCTCCTGCATACATGTCAATGAAATGCAAATGATAATGCTAATGTGAATGAAATGAAACACAAGCTAGGTAAAGAAATGTTGGTCAAATTTTGGGGTGCAACAGCTGCCCCTATTCAAACGGCTTGAACCTGACTGGGTGAGAAGTGAACGGCTCTCAACCAATCAAGGTACGAGACAGTTGAATACCGACAAACCCGGAAATTTGCCAACTGCACAAGTACACGGTACTCTGATGGGAACAAATCTTCAGAAACCGAAATATTAGCTGCACGACAACTAGCTGGGGACTTGGCCACACGGTAACCGGCGATACATGGTTGATCAGACCGTCAGGCATCAACATTCCTCGGGACTCATCAAGTCAACAATCAAGTTAATCATGTCGTCGGGCGTTCAAAGTAATCTTTTGGGCATCAGCCGGACTTCATCAGCAAGTCGGGAGTAGAATTCTTGGTCAATCATGAACCGCTCGGGGATATCCACTTCTACCACCAGGCACTCCGCATCAGCTGAGAGAACTGCTTCGTTAACATGGTTGGACTTCAATCATCAAGTCTTCGAGGGAAGTTTCAACTTCGCGGTTCAGAAACATGCTGGGGATAATACACCTCCGCTGGGGATTTTGAAGAACTATCAAGTAACTCTGTTTCGGGGATCCAGAAATCATTCTGGATGAATCATCTCTGCTGAGGAAATCAAGAATCATCTTGAACAAATAATTTCGTGGGGACCTCAAGAATCACTTTGTACTAATAACTATGCTGGAGATTTCAGGAATCATCCTGAGCAAACGCTCTGCTGGAGAATCTAAGCATCAACTTGAGCAACCAACTCTTTCGACTTCACTAGGGACTTTAAGAATCATCTTAAGCAAATGACTTCGCTGGAGAATTCAAGAATCATCTTGGGCAAACGAATTTTCTAGGGAACACCTGCAAAACAAGAACGGTAACGATCTAGCTCATGTTTGGTATGTGTATGCTTTGACAATGGCGCAATGCCTCACACGGTGGAAATGCTACGCGTTTATGATAGATGCTATGCAATCATGCAAAATGCTACGGCCCCGTCGGCAAAATAAATTCCGAAGGGAGAGTCCTCTTGTCAAGGAGGAAGAACCACTTTGGTGGAGAAGCGGTCACGCCGATCTCAATCGGACTCTGCATGGGGAAAGGAACTTCAGTTGACTGCTGCCGGGGAACGGAGCTCTACGAGAACCTAAACCTGCTGCAGAAAGCGATGTCAATCACGGAAATAACTGCACGGCCTTCACGGCTAACCTTCCTAGAGAAAACGACTCCGGTGGGGAAATACGGCATCAGCTATTCAACACTCTACTGGGGACAACCAATCATGGCCCGAACTGCTTTCCAAGGACTCGGCTCTCTCGGGGATCTGCAAACTCAGCTGGAGAAGAAGAAATCATCCTGCTTCGGGGGAGAGCACGACTCTGTGGGGAATCTCAATTCTGCTGGGGACTTCAGTCTAGAACTATCAATTGCTGCATACTTCAGTGTAAGACTCAGCTGGGGAGATGACGTTCCTTCAGGATACATCTGATTGGGGAGAATCTTCTCTACCCGGGGAAACATATCAATGCTTACGATCTCATGTTCAGACTCGGCGGGGAGAGACTGCTGAACCTTGCTGGAGAAGGAGGAATCATCCTGCTAGGGGATGCATACGGCGTACTGCCTGGAATATGCTACACTTGTAACAACACAAACAAACAGACAAGATACCCTTCTCAAAGGGACCTATCAAGGTTATCATCTTGTGACAATGTTCAAGTAATTCATTGTTTCAACAATCAGTGGCCTAGGCCAGTAAGTTTATGTATGCACATTTTGTCAAAAACATCGGCGTTCTTTTTCGCAAACAAAACAGATAAAGGCTAAACAGACAAACACAATTGCTGAATAGTATACATTTTATTGATAACGAACCCCTGAATGGGTAAAAATGTTTTACAACAGATGCAAGCTCCTGGAATGAGGAAGCCGCGCAACAAATAAAACATAAATATACATCAGTATATACAAATGTCGGCAACGAGGCATAGACGAACACCATGAGTTGATCCCTCTATGACCCACTCGACTTCGATACTTCTCCGATGCTTCAGCTTCAGAAGAGATTGATTCAGATAAACGGCCCTCAGGTCTTCCAAACCACTAAACAGTGAAAGTCCACACGCGGAACGCAGTCATTTGCTTTTTCAAATCCCTAACTTTTGCGTGAACCACCCTTCCGGGTTTTCGATTCACCGGGATACCCTTTTTCGCCAAAGTCGCCCATCCAGGTTTTCGACTTTGCGGGTGTACATTTTTTTCAATTTATATCCCTAATTTTTTCCCGAACCTTTTTCCTTTTTTATGGTTCGCCGGGATGCCCCATTTTTGCCTGGATATTCTTTTTCTTTCCAGCGGGTCCTTTTTTAAGCAAAATCTTCACCATCCATCGTGGATAACAACAAAGCTCCTCCCGAGAAGACCTTGCTGACGACGTATGGACCTTCGTAATTGGGAGTCCACTTGCCCCGGTGATCGGAGTGTGGAGGAAGAATCTTCTTCAGGACGAGATCACCCGTCTGAAAGCTTCTAGGACGCACCTTCTTATCATAAGCTTTCTTCATTCCGCTCTGGTACAGACGACCATGTGCAATCGATGCCAACCTCTTCTCGTCCATCAGGCTGAGTTGGTTCAGTCGGTTCTCAATCCATTCTGCCTCGTCGAGTTTCACGTCAACCAAAACTTGTAAAGAAGGGATCTCCACTTCTAACGGTAGGACATCTTCCATACCGTACACCAAGGAGAAAGGAGTTGCCCCGGTCGACGTACGTACCGTTGTACGATAACCGTGCAATGCGAATGACAACATCTCGTGCCAGTCCTTGTAGGTCACCACCATCTTCTGAACAATCTTCTTGATGTTCTTATTAGCCGCTTCAACGGCGCCATTCATCTTCGGCCGGTAAGGAGATGAGTTGTGGTGTTCAATCTTGAAACTCTGGCATAACTCCTTCATCATCTTGTTATTCAGGTTCGAACCATTATCAGTAATGATCCGCTCGGGAATTCCGTAACGACAGATGATATCCCTCTTTATGAATTTAGCCACCACCTGCTTGGTCACATTAGCATACGAGGTTACCTCCACACACTTGGTGAAGTAGTCGATAGCTACTAGAATGAAGCGATGACCGTTAGATGTAGTGGGCTCGATCTTGCCTATCATGTCGATGCCCCACATGGAGAACGGCCACGGGGAGGACATGACGTTTAACGGGCACGGTGACACATGAATCTTATCAGCATAAACCTGACATTTATGACATCTCTTCGTGAATTTAAAGCAATCTGATTCCATCGTCATCCAGTAATATCCTGCTCTCAGGATCTTCCTCGTCATAGCATGCCCGCCGGCGTGCGTACCAAATGTGCCTTCATGGACTTCTTCCATGAGTATACTCGCCTCTTTCTCGTCTACACATCTGAGTAGCACGAGATCGTGGTTTCTCTTATACAAAACTCCATCAGGATTGAGATAAAAATTTCCAGACAGCCTCCTCAGAGTCTTCTTATCCTGGGTTGACGCACCCGCGGGATACTCCTTAGTCATAAGGAAAGTCTGGATGTCATGGAACCATGGCTTGCCGTCGGCGGCTTCCTCGATCGCAAAGGCGAATGCAAGTCTATCAAGACGAGAAAGGACAATTCTTGGAGCCTCATTCCAAAAATTGACTTTATACATCGAAGCCAACGTGGCTAAGGCATCAGCCATCTGATTTTCGACCCTGGGCACATGATGGAGTTCCACTCGATCAAAGAACGGAAGCAGCCTCCTGGCATAGTTCATGTACAGCACCAAATTCGATTGACAAGTCTCCCACTCCCCTTTAATCAGGTTGATCACAAGCGCCGAGTCACCATATACGTCTAGGTTCTTGATTCTCAAATCAATTGCCTCTTCTAGACCCATGATGCATGCTTCGTACTCCGCTTCATTATTGGTGACTGGAAACGTCTGTCTCGCAGTGAACGGGATATGGGATCCGTGGGGAGTCGTGATGATCACCCCGATGCCACTTCCGTAAGAATTAACCGCCCCGTCAAATATCAATTTCCACTGGGATCTTCTGTCTGGCCCCTCGTCGGGCAACGGTTCATCGCAATCCTTCGCTTTGAGAAACATGATATCCTCATCAGGGAATTCAAATTTCATCGGCTGGTAATCCTCGATCGGCTGTTCGTCAAGGTAATCAGACAATACGCTTCCCTTGATGGCCTTCTGGGACACGTACTGAATATCATATTCTGTCAACACCATTTGCCATCTGGCAATCCTGCCCGAAAGTGCTTGCTTCTCGAAGACGTACTTGATCGGATCCATCTTCGAAATTAGCATGGTGGTGTGATTGAGCATGTACTGTCGTAAACGTTTGGCGGCCCAGGCTAGTGCACAACACGTTTTCTCCAGCATCGAGTAACGAGATTCACAATCAGTGAACTTTTTACTCAGGTAGTAAATGGCATGCTCCTTTCTGCCCGTCTCGTCATGCTGACCGAGAACACACCCCATACTATTCTCAAGAACTGTCAAGTACATGATTAATGGCCGTCCAGCCACTGGGGGTATCAAGATTGGAGGTTCCTGAAGATACTGCTTTATCTTATCGAATGCCTTCTGGAAATCCTCGTTCCAGATAATCGCCTGATCTTTCTTTAAAAGCTTGAACATCGGTTCACACGTGGCCGTGAGCTGCGAAATAAACCTCGCAATGTAGTTTATTCTGCCCAGGAAACCACGAACTTCTTTTTCTGTTTTCGGCACTGGCATTTCTTGTATCGCTTTTATCTTTGCAGGATCAACCTCGATGCCTCTTTCACTTACGATAAACCCCAGTAACTTTCCGGACCGTACTCCGAAAGTACATCTGTTAGGATTCAGCCTCAACCTGAACTTCCTAAGCCTCTCAAAAAGCTTCAGCAAATTGACCAGATGTCCCTCCTCCGTTTGGGACTTCGCAATCATGTCATCAACATAGACTTCAATCTCATGATGAATCATGTCATGAAACAAAGTTACCATTGCTTGTTGGTAAGTGGCCCCTGCGTTCTTCAGACCGAAAGGCATTACCTTGTAGTAGAATGTTCCCCAAGGAGTGATAAACGTCGTTTTCTCCATGTCCTCTGGCGCCATCTTGATTTGGTTGTACCCGGAGAAGCCACCCATGAACGAAAACACGGAGAACTGGGCTGTGTTGTCGACCAACACATCAATATGAGGCAGCGGGAAATCATCCTTAGGGCTCGCCCTATTCAAATCCCGATAATCGACGCACATTCGTACCTTACCGTCCTTCTTCGGTACAGGTACTATGTTGGCGACCCACGGAGGGTAAGTAGTGACCGCTAAGAAGCCAGCATCAAGCTGTTTCTGCACTTCTTCTTTGATCTTAACGGCCATATCTGGTCTTGTCCTCCTAAGCTTCTGCTTAACGGGAGGGCAATCTTCTCGCAACGGCAAGTGGTGGACCACGATGTCAGTGTCCAGTCCGGGCATATCTTCGTATGACCAAGCAAAGACGTCACTATACTCTCTCAGCATCTCGACCAATCTCTGCTTGACATCACTCTACAATGCAGCCCCTATCCTGACGTTTCTGACGAGTTCTTCAGAACCCAGATTCACGATCTCGATCTCCTCTTCATGAGGCAGAATAACTTTCTCTTCTTGTTTCAACAAGCGGGCCAACTCTTCAGGCAGGTCTTCGTCTTCATCAATCTCTTCTTCGGCTTGATAGATCGGGCAATCGAAGTCAAAGTGAGCCGTAGAAGGTCCAGAGTCGATGTCATCTGCTATGTGGATCCTGCAATAACAAGGGTTAAGTTTAAAACAAGGATGTGCAAGTTAGCACAAACCCCATTGCCATTTTATTGTTTTTCAAAACAAATATAAAACAGGAATAACAGAGATCACAATATTTGAATACGAAGAAAACGCCTTTGATTTATTAACAAAATGCATGTACATAATCCAACAAGGCCATGACAATAAAACCGCTACGCCCCGGGTAGGACATAGGGTTGTACAATGATTGGAAAAAAGTAAATCATTACTCTTCGCTTGTCATCTGGATGATATCCTTGACGGACCAGTTGATAAGGCCCTCGCCTGGCTTGCTTGGCTGGATCCAAGAGTCGAGGTCACAGTCGCTATCTCCGCTGTCTTCAGACACCGCGTTGACGCTTTCAAATATCACCCCGCCGCTAGTAAACTGGATCGGCCCTTTACCTCGAGACGCACTGCTAGAAGAAGAAGCTTCAGCTCCAGGAGAATATCCCAACCCAAACTTGTCTTGCTTGTTAGGTATCTCTAAAATTCGCCCCCAGCCTGGGGTAGATCCGGCTTGAACAATGGCCCGGGCTTCCTTGAAGGAAGAGAGAGTCATCTCTGGCTTCTCAGTGACTACAGGAGCTACGTCTTTGACTTTGACAGCTTCGAACGCTTGGCATAGAGTCTCATGGATTTCCCCATCCATTTCAACATACTTAAAGGATGACAAATGGCTCACCATTATGTCTTCCTCACCACAAACGGTCACGATGCTGCCTTCGACAGCATACTTGAGTTTCTGGTGCAACGTGGAGGTCACGACTCCAGCATCATGGATCCACGGCCGGCCCAAGAGACAGCTGTAGGCAGGCATGATGTCCATTATGTAAAAAACCGCATCGAATGTTTCCGGCCCGACTTGGATTGGCAGGGTCACCTCCCCGAAAACATGGCATTTAGTTCCATCGAACGCCTTCACAACCAGATCACTGGGTGTGCAAATCACTCCGCGAGTATCCAACTTCATTAATGCCTTCTTCGGAAGAACATTGAGTGACGACCCCGTGTCCACCAACACGTGAGACATAATCGTTCCCCTACACTCTATCGAGATGTGCAGGGCGCTATTGTGGTTCCTCCCTTTCGGCGTCAGCTCTAGGTCACTGAAACCTAACCCATTTCCAGCATTCACATGGGCTACGACCTCTTCTAGCTGATTTACCGATATTTCCTGCGGTACATATATGGCGTTCAACACCTTCAGCAGCGCGTTGCAGTGTGCTTCAGAACACAGCAACAAGTTCAGAATGGAAATCTTTGAGGGTGTCTGATGCAGATGATCCACAATCTTGTAGTCGCTCTTTTTAATCAGCCGCATAAACTCCTCGGCGTCTTTAACAAGTAAGTCTTTTTCTGCCCCACGCGGGATCTCTTCAACGACTTTACTTTTACCTCTATCGGTAGCATCAGCTCTGACCGCCTTGTTCGACACGACCTCAGGTGGTGCAAACACTCTCCCGCTGCGAGTAATACCACTGATTCCCGCAAGGTTCTCCGCAGATGACCCGAATGGTTCCAGCTCCAACTTTTGTCCATTGCAGTAGACTTCAGCCCCATAGTGCCATGGGACAGTATTAGTGCTTTCGAACGGTATTGGCCCAGCTTTGGTGATGGTGATTGTGGGCGGTCTGGGTGCAGAAATAGTTATCATTTGGCGTGGGATGGTGATGGTGGCGACCTCATCATCTTGCTTCAGCACTACCTCTCCTAATCCACATTCGGCCCTCCGGCTAAACTGTAAAATCCCTTCAGTCATCAGACTTTGAATTCCTTCTACCAACTGTTCACATCCATCAGGATTGGTAGCACAGCCCATACATAGCTCTCCGCAGCCTGGAAAGAAACCTCTTTTCATCAACTTAGCTTTAACGAAGCTAAGCGACGTCTTTAGATCTCTGACGTTAGTCAACAAATCTAAGCTCTCGTCTTGGATAATGGCATTTACTCCACCTCCCCTATGATTAGGCATAGGGTTCTTCGTGACATTTGACACATTATCTGAGAAGTTGATGATCTTAGCGTCCACCATGTCCTGCACCTTGTGCTTGAAGGCTTTGCAGTTCTTTATTGTGTGGCCTGGTGCCCCTGAGTGAAACTCACAAGTTGCATTAGCGTCATAGCCTGGCAGAGGTGCCCCTGTCAAGGGAGCCAGGGTTCTCTTTTGGATCAACTGTAGCTGAAGCAAAGTCTGCAATAGTTGCGCGTACGACATGGGCGGTGTCTCGAGGTGACGGCTCGACAGAGGTGCCCGATTCTGATACTTTCTGTACCCTTGTTGATTCGATTGCTGTTGCTGCTGCTGTGGCTGTTGAACTGCCGGGATAGTTATGCTGGCCACCTATTAGTGAGGGCCCTTACCCTTCCTTCGAGCGTTGGACACGGCGCTCGTTTCTCCTTCCCGTCTTTTACCACCATAGGGTTTCTTTCCGCCTCCTCCAGCTGAGGATGACTCACCTTGAATTTTCCCCAGTTTGATCCCATTTTCAATGTGCTCACCCGTGATAATGAGATCTGAGAAGGTTCCGAACATACCGCTGACCAATTTCTTATAGTAAACCCCTGGGAGGGTGGCTACGAACATCTGTACAAGCTCACGTTCAACCATCGGCGGTTGAACCCTGGCTGCCAATTCACGCCATCGCTGGGCGTATTCCTTGAACCCTTCATTGTTCCTTTGCGACAAATTCTGCAGTTGGACTCGGTTCGGAGCCAAGTCGCTATTATATTGGTAGTGGTGCACAAATGCTTCAGCAAGGTCCTTCCACGTGCGCACACTGGTAGGTTCCAGACTCATGTACCATTCGAGGGATGGCCTGGAAAGACTGTCCTGAAAGAAGTGCATCAGCAACTTCTCGTCCTCAGAATGAGCTGACATTTTCTTGTAATACGATCTCAGGTGGACGCGAGGGCAAGTGGTGCCCTTGTACTTTTCAAAGTCAGGTACCTTGAACTTGGGAGGCACCTTGAAATCAGCAATCAGTCCCAACTTGGACATATCAACACCCAGGGTGTTCAGGTTCTCGATATTTCTCATCTTGTCCTCGAGTGCCTTGAACCTTAGATGTGCTTCAGCAGTCAGCTCCCCTTCAGCACCTCTCTGAGAGAACACATCGTCTTGACGGTCTTCTAACCACGGCTGAGGCCCAAACAGATTCCCAACACCTGCATGGCTGTTGCCCAGCCCAACATTGACATTAGCTTCGAAATTTCCATTACCGACGCCCGTCGTATTGCCGTTGAGTCCCATGTTAGCTACCACATTGCCGTTGGCACTGCCATTCCCCCCGGTCACGGGGACGCCATTCTGAGGAGTTTCAACAGGTGGAGGAGTAGGCACAGTCCCACCATGGAGTACGCCATTGCTATCGACCCTTGAAATCAGAGGCTGAACCAAGGTTCTGAGCTAATCCTGGCCATTGGCGACCGCTTGCATGAGCTCCATGAAGCGATCCATTCTTTCGCGGAGTTCCTGAACATCAGTTTGCACTTGCTCCATGATTCTGGTTTGATTTGCTCTGGTCGGATAGCGGTGGATAGGTCTCTGATCAATCCTGGAACAACCTGAAACAACCTGAAAACACAAAAGGGTTAGGAAAAAACGACAAAGTGCTCGTTATGCAAATGCTTCATGCAAATGAAAACGTATGTCTGTGCGTTAGAGAGGTATCCCCCGATCCTAGTGCCTGAGTGCCAGTGCTGATAATAAGAAGTCTGAGTCCAGTCATGGAAATAACATCTCATATATAAAGAAAGCCCATCAAGGCAGTACACAACATCAGTGAGTACAAGCAGAATCAATAGCATGACCCCAGCCAACAAGCCTGGTGATGGTCAGCATACAACGATGATCAAACAAAAGGAATACAAACATAGTCAAGTACGACTACGGGCGCGAAACTCTTCTAACAACCCCTTCATTTCTGGATGATCAGGACGAGTGAGCAACCCTTCGACGAGCAGCTCCCTTTGCATAATGGTGTACTGAAGACCTTCGACCGAATCTTCCCATGCTCTTTCTCCGAATAAATCTTCTAGCTTTCGCTTCTTGGACTAAAATGTCAGTTTGCGCTCCTTCAGGTTAGCGAGAGCTCTGTTGAGCTGGCCTTCAGCGGCATATCTGCGAGCGGTTTCTTCATCAAGCCTCTTCTCACTAGCCTTCGCCTGGGCTTTCAGCTTGGAGATTTGTTGCATCAGCTTATCCTCCCGCTCTTTCCTGTTGGCTAGGGAGGCCCTCCAGTGTTGGTTAAACTTAGATATCCTCCGATACGCTTCGTCCAAGTGCTGCTTCTCAGTGGCCAGTACGTCGTTGACAGCTTTGAAGTCTTGACCCATGCGCTCACGCTCAGCTATCTGCTTAGTCAAGTCTGTACCTAGCTGGTTCACCAGCTCTGTTTGCCTTTTGAAGGAATAAACGGCTTCGTTTCTCTCGCTTCGAAGCTGAGCCAATTCTTTCTCCAATTCTTCATTTGCCCTCTTGAATTCATCTCGCTCAGCTAGCACCTGATTATGTTGCTGAATGGGCACGGTAGTAGGCTCTTCAATCATTGGAGGGCTTTCTGGCTTGGCAGGAAGAAACGGCATCCCTATAGCATTGGCTCTGGCTCTGATCCACGCCACATACAGAGGGCAGGCTTGATTATTGCTTCTCCCTAGCAATGGTTTTCCCCTCTTACTGATGCCATTCCAGGCGCGCTGAAGCTTAGATAACAGATCCCCCTCTAGAAGACCAGTGAAGTACAGAGCTTCCCGCACATCTTCATCCTTCGGCGGAGCTCTCAAAGCATACGCGAACTGTCGGACCAGCAAAGACGGATTGTAGTTTATGCAGCCCTTCCTGCCTATCAAAGGCACGTTCGGAAACTCGCTACAGCTGAAGATAATCTCGGTACCCAACCTATCTCTGTCAAACCAGTCAATATCCTCCGCAGATAGACTCATCAAACGCTCGGACCACTCAGTTGTGGCTGCAGATGAAACAAAGGGACCCCTCTTGGGTAGATGACTATCAAGCCATTTATAAAGCAGGGGCACACAACACGAGACATTCTTGCCCCTTCTGTTCTCGTTTTTGTAGTGAATAGAATGGTAGACATCTCCTATCAAGGTAGGGACTGGATTCCCTAAAGCAAAGATGCGAAATGCGTCGAAGTCTACAAAATCGGGCATATTGGGGAGCAGAATTATGCCATATATGCACAGAGCGAGGATGGCATTGAACACGACCCAACATCCGTCTTTGGCGCACTGCTGAGCCTTACCCACTAAAAACTGCAAGGAGAAACCGGGAACCTTGTTCCAACTAGACAATGCCAACTCGGTGGCATCCAGAAGGAGTGAAGGAGCTAGACTAGCCAGATCATGCTCAACATCCATATGAACAAAAGGCATCTGCCTCTTGATAGGCACACCTAACAAATCAGCATATTCCCCTAGCGTGGGCGCGAGAACAAAGTCCTGGAAAGTGAAGCATCTCAGCGGAGGATCGTAGAACTGCAGCAGAGTGTGCAACCCATTCAACTCGAATGCAGAAGGTTTACGAACCAAACTGAGCAATTTGCCGTAAGATTTTCTGAACTCATCTCTCACAGAATCATCTGCTAAAGCAATCAAACCAGACAGCTGAACCACATCAGGGGCAGGGAGCTTGTAAGCCACGGTCTTCCTCAGAGAACCCATAACAATACAATAGGAGGCAAGAAATCCTGGATTGGGGGAAACGGTACCTGCAACACAGACACACGTTAATGAAATGCAAATGAGTATGCAAAGCAATATAAAATGCAATCATGCAGCAGGAGATCAAGGCAACTGCGCTGTGGAGATTCTGTATCAACAAAACCATAATGCTGCTTTGTCAGGAACATCCATTATCTCTGATAAGAAGAAAACCCTGGTATCGGACCACAAATCTGCTCTATCAAGAACACACACATATAGGACCATAAATCTGCTCTGTCAAGAACAAACATCCGATAATAAGGACCTCTGATACAGGACCAAAACTCTGCTCTGTCAAGAACAACATCTGATAACCAAAACTCTGCTCTGTCAAGAACAAACATCTGATAATAAGGACCTCTGATACAGGACCAAAAATCTGCTCTGTCAAGAACACATACATCTGCTGATGAGATCTTCTGATCCCAATCATAAACCTGCTCTGTCAAGAACAAATACACCTCTGCTGATGAGATCCTCTGATCTCAATCAAAACTGATTCACTATCAAGAAAACCAGGTAGTCTGAAGGTCAAGGTTTCCTGCAGTAAACCCAACCCTGCTCATAGGTATGGACCTAAACTGACTCAAGTTCGGCATCCTATGCGTTCATCAGCGTCACAGACATTCAAGAGGGGTGATACGATACCCAGAAGGTGTGGGATCACCAGCTCATGAAGCGGCCTCACTCGGCTGAATCACAAATGATCGGTCCCCAGAGTCGACAATCCTCCAAACCAACAACCCCCTCAACCCAAAGGGTTGAAAAAGAAGCCAACCGGGAGAACCTCGTCTGAGCGTGGATTTCATGAGACACTAGTGCCTGCCAAGCAAGCACGCGCCCACTAATTTCCACAACTAATGCTATGTTCACTCAAGCCTGGGTCTGGCTTCTCACTCATCAGAATGCCCCTCCCACAACAGCACAGATAATCATATCAGACTGAAAATAAAGTGCGGGAAATAAAATGCGATAAATAAACACAACCCAACAAGTAATCATACAAGCGCTAGGATTGACTCTCGCATGGGACGTCGGATCCCCAAACTGACTCGCATTCGGGACGTTGGATCCCAGGAAACTATCAAGTCCCCAGCAGAGTCACCAGCTGTCGCTTCCGCAAAAATAAGGTGCCGGCAAAACAGAAGAGTCACCACCTTTCGTTATTTATCCCTCGTAACGGGAAAGGAAACGATCGGAAAAACCTGACAAAAAGGGTAAGACAAGGTCATCGCAACCGTTGTCTGGGTTCGGGAGTCGGTTACGCAAGGGGAAGATATTAGCACCCCTCACGTCCGTCGTACTCGATGGGATCCACGCTTGTTGTGTTTACTGGACGAGTTGGTTTATCTATCTACCTATCAAGGCTGGCTTAAACAGAAAAGAAAAATGACTCGGCAAAGCGTCGCACTTTATGCCTACGTATTCTCATCAAAGAATGAGAAATCAGAGTCAACGTAGTTCGACCTACGGGTTACGGGGAAGGTGGCTCGCCAATACGTCAGTATTGTGCCTACGTACTCTCAACAGGTATGAGAGATCAGAGCTTACGTAGTTCGGGCTAATACGGATACGGGGTTTCAGATTCATCTGTTTTATCGAGTAGGGTTAAACAACAGTTCCAACAGTTAGGGGCAAAGCCTGTTTGCGGTGGCGCTGAAGTTTAACGACACTCTTTTCTTCAGAAAAGCTTCCTTTGAATTACGGGCCCACGGGGCAAAAAGGTTTGAAGTTTGTTTTCTGTCTTTTACGCAAGAAGTGTTTTTTATTGTGTTTGCAATTTCAATTGCACTAGAGACTATGACCTGAGAGTGAATGCGTCGCATGTCACCCAAAGGGTACCATACTAAACATCCAGACTGTTGAAAAGAAACTCTCCAACAATCCTTTCTCAGATAGCTTAAGGCTCGTAACGTACGAAAGAAATCATTCATGATTACTGTATCTTAAGCTGTTTGAGATGAGAAGAGAACAGGCTCAACTACGGGAGACTATCAAGTTCTACTGTTGTCATGCCAAGGATTCATCCTATGGTTGATGTTTGAAACAGGGAAATCCTAGAAGTTATCATGTATAGGTTTCAACCTAAATTTCTAATCATCACTTCCTTATCCAAGGAAGTGAGAGTCCTAAGGGATCATATCAATGATAAACAGAAACAGATAAAGCATCAGCTTAAACAGTAAACAATAAACGACTGTAAAATGTATGCAATGCAAGTGAGGGAGGAAATGTGTGTGGGGCAGCAACCTCCACAAGCTCATCTCAACCTCAAGCCAGAATGAATAACAGTAATCATACAGAGGAAATAACAACATGCTATCAGGAAAAATAGAAGTGACTGCAATCATACAGTAACAGTAAAACATGCTATCAAGCAAAATAAACCACATGGGCAAGGGAGCAGGGCTCTACCGAATACCCGCATGCAAAGCCATACAGTAACAATACAAGCAGAGGGAGCAACTCAACCTCTAGTGCAATCATGCTCCTAGTTTAAAGTTAGTCTAGATATGAACTTATTCTAATGCATCAAGCAAGTCAAACAAGGCATATCAGCAATACAGAAAAGAAAACAGACAAGAAAGCAGATCAACAACTCCCTCCTTCAATTCCAAGCTTCAGCTCTTCTGACATCAATCCAGTCTTCAGACTTCAACCACCCTTCAAGGCTATCCTCTCTCATGACAAATATCAATTTGCTTCTCCAGGTTTTAACCCTTCAACATAAGTTTCAACTTAATCTTCTTCTTCAAGCTTCAGCTCTTCAGTCAATTCTACCTTCAGGCTTCACTCTTAACTGCAAGTATCAACTTGATTCCTTCAGGCCTTCCAAGCATCAATGTAAGTATCAACTTATCTTATTCCTCAAGCCTCAGCTCCACCCTCAATTTCAATTGAATCCTCTTCATAAGTATCAACTTAGTCTTCAAGCTTCAGCTCTCTTTGCTTTACCAGTCTCAACTTGGTCTTCTCTCTTCATCTACAAGCTTCAGCTTCTCAGAGTAATCTTTAATCACTTAGAAGTGTCAACTTCATCCTTCAATCTTTAAGCCTCAGCTCTTCATTCAATCTTTATTGAATCTTCAAGTATCAACCTGCTCTTCATGCTTTTCAAGCTTCAGCTATGGCAATGCTCAGGGAATCCTCTTCCACACTCTTCAATGAAGTCATCATCTTCAAACTCAAGCCCAACATCTTTCAAGATACTCAAACCAGAAGATGATTGATTAAACAGGATGAGGGGAAATGATGAACAACTTATTGACAACCAAAGGAAGCCTCAAGGGTTCATCATTATGAGAGACTGGTTCCCTCAAAGTTCTACTTCCCAGATAAAGCCACTCATCCTTCCAAGGGAGGGATGTGAATATCTGAGAAGGAATTTTAGTCATGGGGAGGAATGGAAGCACAAGATGCTTTCCATATTTGTGAAAGAGATCATTCTAACTACATGGCTCTCCCTATGTCATATCTCCTAATCTTCATCAGACACCTTCAGGCACCCAAAAAATCCAAAGCTCCAAGCAACTTCAAGCAACGTTAAGCATCCTCCTCTTGTCTTCAACTTGTCTTTAATCTCAACCAAAGGCAAACCAAGCACAAACCCTAATCTAAGGGAACTAAATGAGTTAAACTAGTTGAATTAGTAATTTAGGATCACCTAAAAACTAGTACTAAAGTTAGTCCTAACTAAAATACTAAGATCAATTGTAAAATCTTACAAAAATTACTATGGGAACCTAGGTCAATCATGACTCTACCACATTAGTTTCAAAGATCAAACCATCAAATTGGACCTAGAACTAAATTCTACATTCTAAGGCATCAAACCTAAACCCTAAAAAGGAAGCATCTAAATCTCAACCTAGAAAGCACACCTATTTTTATCACAGAAATGTGAGAAAAATTCTATAGGATCATACATATCTAACCTAATCACACACAAAAAAATTAGGCTCAAAATCATCACCATGGGATCAAACAAAATTCCACAAAATTATGCTTCAAACATGAACATTTTAATATCAATTAAAATACAAAATTCCAATTAAATCAGAAATTATATGAAATGAAAATATTTTTTCTCTAAAAAATAGTAGACTCAATCATGAGCAATATTCAAAAAGAATGGGTTTGATTGGATTAATATTCAATTAGTTATGATTTTTACAAGAATCATGAATTAAATGGAAATTAAATGAAAATCAAATAAAAATAAATAAGCGCGCGGTGCAAGAAGTAATCATTTTCAGTTAAAAAACTGGGTTGGGCTCGCTGGGGGGTGTGGATAACACTCAGATCACTAAGCCCAAAACATCAAATAAATGAAACTCAGCGTTTCTTGCTTCAGAATCCTTCACAACCCAACTTTAAAACACAGTCGTTGGATCAACTCCCAGTCAATGGTTAGACCATGATCTAATGGTGAAAACTTCATCTTCTCCATTTCAAACGCCTGAGCTTCGCGCCCAGCTCCGGCCACCGCCGGTGGAGCTCCAATCGTCCCCTTCAACCCTAGTTCTTCCTAGAGGCCTCCAATCCAAGAGGTCAAAACATGAATCTTATCCTAAATCTTACCATGAGTTCAACCATACCCATAGTTTCTTCTGAAACCTCAAGAATCATCATCTCCCAATCTCAACCGAAAATGGCAATTCTCCTAATTTGTCTTTAATTGATCAATTAACCATCTGAAATCTATCCTAGGCCATTCTACAACTAATCTAGCACCCTAATTCAACCTAATTCAACCTAAATCATGCTATAGGAAGAAGGTTACCAACCTGGAAATTCTTGAATAACAGATGCACGAATCCTCCAAATCAAGCTCTCAAATCTTCTGGACACGATCACTGAGCCTCCTCCTTGCTTCTGTATGCAAAAGATTCAATGGAAAGTGCTTCAATCTTGAAACATGATGATGAGTTACAGGTGCTGAAAACCACTTGCTCCCACACGATCTAGCCACCAATTCTTCTTGAAAATGATCTGAAATCACTCCTTGGCACTCATGGAAGAAGTATCAAGCAAGAAAATGAATGGAAATTGAGGAATTTGATGAAACCGATTTCAATTGCAATCTATGAAAACTCAATCTCAAACTATGCTCAATCCTTCAATGATCACCAACCTCTGCCATGGATCCATTCTACTCAATATATAGATGAAGTTTGGATGATCTAGAACCATCTAGATCCTTCCAATGAGATTTTCCACATCTCATGTCATGAGATTTTGAATCACTTATCATGACATGTACACCCCTTGCAAACAGCTTGGAATTCATCCCATTCACTCTTAATTTCTCCCCTAGTGAGATATTAGAGGTGCTTAGCTTGCAAAAACCCTTGTCCATGCCTTGATTTTGAGTTTTGCAAATGATGTTTAATGTGCAAGTAAGTGCTTTTCAAAGCAAGTCCATAATTTAGACCTCAAATCAAAAGTGTGGCTAAACAATTGTTTTTAAAATGTTTTCTAGAGTCAAAATGATATATTACATGCCATGGTTTGGATGTGTAGATTGAAAATTTCAATTTCCAACTTTGGTTTATTTAACATATGCCCTTATTTTAGGTCATTTTTGCAACTTTGAGCTACAAGCCTTTCCAACATCTCATGACCTCCTTACTAGCCTTAAAACATCATTTTAAGCAAGTTTTATGTTGAAGAATTTTCCATTTGAAGCTTGGAAATAGGAGTTATGGCCTTATGCTTGAAATGACCTGTAATCTCTAAATGACCAAAATGCCCTTGACTTGTCAAAGCCATAACTTGAGTTCTACAAATCCTATCAAGGACTTCTAGTACTCTCTAGAAATATAAGAGGATAAGGAACAACATTCATGTTTACCAAAAGTTCATAGGAATCATCCTTCTTGGGCAAAAGTTTGATGCAAGTTGGGTGACTTTCAAAGCCCCAGATTCACATACCTCAGATGACCTGTAACTTGTCAAAGTCACAACTTGATTTCTACAAATCCTATCAAGGACTTCTAGTACTCAAATTAAAGCTAAGAACAAGCTCTACAACAATCATGTTGGGGGTAAGATGATATGACAATCACATCTTGAGCTACACTTCCTTGAAGATAGAGATCAAACTAGGGGATTTTACACTGTCAAGTCTTGGAAACCCTAGCTTGAAACTTCTCAAACTCTTCAATCATGATGAGTTGACCTTGGAATCATCCTTATAACATCTCAATGTATCAATACATGATCACATGGCTCTTGGATTAGGTCTCAACCTTGTTCAAATCATCAGTTGACCTAGGGTTGACCCTGTCAAACTCTAATTACACCACTCATGGCTGAGTCTTCTTAATCTTGCACAATGACCTGTCTAGGCTTCATGATGGCTCTCTCAAGGCTTCAAGTCCACATGCTTGGCTTCAGAATCATCTGAGGAGCTCCCACAACTCTCAAGTTAAGAGGCACACAACCTTGGTTTCAACCACTCTCTCTGAGGATCTTCTGACTTCTCTGACAAGGATATCTACCCTTGAACACTTGAATAACCTTCTTGGCTAGCTCCATAGTCTTGTATAGCTCTTGATTGGTACTCATACCTCTTGATCTCCTGCATACATGTCAATGAAATGCAAATGATAATGCTAATGTGAATGAAATGAAACACAAGCTAGGTAAAGAAATGTTGGTCAAATTTTGGGGTGCAACAACACCTTCTCAAAATTTTATCGACACCAAGCTTAAAAAAATATGGGTCATGCCAAACAAAGTACTTGGTGTCAGATAAAAATTTCTTTTTGTGGTTACAAGTTAGACCTTTCGGTATCAATCCGGAGGCTTTGTGATTTTCCATGTCGGCAAACCAAGGTCTAACTTGCACCATAAACAACTTTTCATCAGGAAATTCTTCCATGACCTCTCTTTCATTCTTGGTCACCTCAACATTAACAAGGCGGGATAAGTGATCCGCCACTAAATTCTCGGATTCCTTTTTGTCACGAATTTCTAAATCAAATTCTTGCAACAAAAGGACGCATTGAATTAGCATTTGGTTTAAATCCGGCTTGGATAGCAAATACTTAATCGCCGGATGGTCTATGTAAACCACAACTATTGAACCAATTAGGTAAGAGTGAAATTTCTCCAATGCATACACTATCACGGGAAGCTCTTTTCTGTTGTGGCATAATTTATTTGAGCTTCATTTAAAACCTTACTTGCATAGTGTATAGCATGGACACATTTTGTCCTCCTTTGACCAAGCACCGCACCAACCACATAATCACTCGCATCACATATGAGTACAAAATCAATTTTCCAATTAGGAGAGATGATTATGGGTGTGGTGGTCAAACTTTGCTTTCAAGAATTAAAAGCTATCATTCAAGACTCATCAAATTCAAAAGACTTATCTTTGTTGAGCAAGTTGCTCAAAGGCTTTGCGATTTTTGCAAAATCTTTGATGAACCTCCGATAAAATCCCGCATGACCAAGGAAGCTCATTATACCCTTCACATTCAATTGTGGTGGCAATTTTTCAATGACGTCGACCTTGGCTTGATCAACTTCCAAGCCTCGCGAAGAAACTTTGTGGCCGAGCATAATTCCTTCTATTACCATGAAATTGTATTTTTCCCAATTAAGAACCAAGTTGGTTTTCACACACCTTTCTAATACCACATCCAAGTTTTTCAAACAAATATCAAACGATGGTCCAAAAACTGAGAAGTCATCCATAAACACCTTAACTGACTTTTCAATCAAGTCCAAAAATATTGCTTGCATACACCGTTGAAAAGCGGTCGGCGCATTACACAACCCAAACGACATCCTCCTATAAGCAAAGATTCCAAAAGGACAAGTGAAAGCAGTTTTTTCATGGTGCTCCGGGTTCATAATAATTTGATTGTAACCCGAATAACCATCCAAAAAACAATAGAAGTCTTGACCGGAAAGTCTCTCGAGCATTTGATCCATGAATAGAAGAGGGAAATGGTCTTTTCTCGTAGCTTGATTTAGCCTACGGTAATCAATGCTCATTCTCCATCCGATCAAGATTCTTGTAGGGATCAACTCATTGTTCTCATTTCGGATCACTGCCATCCCTTCTTTCTTTGGTACCACTTGCACTGGATTAACCTATGGACTATCGAAAATCGAGTAGATCATTTCGGCGTCTAACATTTTCACCACTTCCTAACCACTTCTTTCATGGTAGGATTCAAGCGACGTTGAAGTTGAGCTACCTATTTGAAATTGTCTTCCATGAATATCTGATGCGTCCAATAGGAAGGTCTTATTCCTTTTAAATCGGAAAGAGTCCATCCATAGCTTCTTGATTATTTTTCAACACACAAATCAATTTATCCTCTTTGTTTTTTGTTAGCTCATTGCTTATGATCATCGTTTTATGCATCTCATAATCAAGAAACACATATTTAAGATGAGAGGGAAACAACTTCAATTCAAACTTGATTTCTTCATTATTTTCCTTTTCCAAAATTTCCACCCTTTCTTTCATGGGAGGAATCTCATCCAATTCTTCAAGTTTTCACAAACACTTTTCAGTTTCTTTTTCTTCGTTCTCATTGACACTTTGAAGAGCATTTGTAAGAACTTTTTGTAATGGGGTAGGAACTTGTAATTTCCTTGTTACTTATTCAATCACCTCTTTCATTGCATTGATTCTAAAACAATCACCTTTGTCCTTCAAATTTTTCATGGCTTCAAATAGATTAAAACAAATATCCTCATCTTGAACTCACACTTTAATGAGAACGTCATCCATATTGATGGCCATTCTAGGGGTCTTCATAAAAGGTCTTCCAAGAATCAAAGGAGCGTCTTCATCTTTTTCCATGTCAATCACCACAAAGTCCATGGGAAATAAGAATTTTTCTACCTTAACGAACACATTTTCCGCTACACTCTGAGGACGGGTAGTGGATTTATCGGCTAGTTGCAATGTCATTTGAGTAGCTATCAACTCCATATGTCCCAACCTTTTCACAATGGACAACGATTTCAAATTAATATTAGAACCTAAATCAAACAACCCATTTCCAACATAATATTTCCTATTGTAACTAAAAAAGTAACTTGACCCAAATCACTTTATTTCTGCAGAAGAGTCTGTTGAATGATCACGCTACGACTAGCATCAAACATGATCATTTCTTGATCAGTGTACCTTTTCTTCTTGCTCTAGTGCCTCGGGAAATGGAATATAAATTTGCAATTGCTTAAAAATATCCAAAAATCGAGCATAGTGCCTTGCATTATCTTTCTTCGACGGAGCATGAGGATAAGGAAAATTTTGAATCGGAATAGTACTCAATTGTTCCTTCCTCTTCTTAGTCTTTTTAATTTTCTCTTCTCTCATTTTCTTTTCTTCTTCCTCACTCCTTTTCTTTTCATTTTCAATTAATTCTCCCTCAATATTTTTTGTACTTCTTTCTCATCAATCTCTTTTTCTTTTTCAACTACTTGCTCTATTTTCACAACTTCCTCACCTATGCCCATATGAATTTCTCTACCACTTCTAGTAAGAATAACCTTGCAATGATCTTTTGGATTCACTTGAGTATTCGCTGGGAAAATTCCTTTGTGTTGGTCGGCCAACTGTTTAGATTATTGTCCCACTTGCGTCTCAAGGTTCTTCATAGCCGCATCGGTGCTCTTTTGATTAGACATTGACATTTTCATAAATTGAGTGAGTGTGTCTTCCATCTTTGAATTTCTACTTGGAGCTTGTAGAGGTTGAGTTTAATTTTGATATTGTTGTTGATGATTAGAATATCCGGCATCTTGAGGCCTACATTGTTGTTAATAACCTTGATTACCTCTTTATTGGTAACCTTGGTTGCCTTTTTGGTAAGGTGGTCGAGGTTGACACCCTTGGTTTTGATTTCCCTCATAATTTGCCTCTTTCACAACTAAAGGACAATACCCAGTAGGGTGATCTCCTTTAAAAAGCTCACAACTCGCCACTTGTTTGTTGTTGGGAATCTCCTGCATTTCTTTAATTTGTTGTGGAAGCTTTGACATTTATTCCCAACTCTACCATTCCCGGTTTTCATGGAGGTGTACCATGGTTGTGATTTCCTTAGTGATCATTCAATGTCATCCTATCAGTGATGGCTACCACATCTTCCGCACTCTTTTCCATTAACGATCTACCCGTGGTAACGTCTAACAAGTCTTGTGAACAGATTGGAGCTTATTTCTAAAGATGTGCACTTGTGTTAATTCATCAAAACCATGGCCTTTGTATTTTTGTAGCATGGATTTGAACCTCTCCCAAACTTCATTGAGAGATTCATTTCCACCTTGAGCAAACACTAAAATTTTTGTTTTTGCTTCCATGAATCGATTGTGTGGAAACAATCGTTTAAGGAACTTTCCTTCCAACACATTCCAGTCCGTCATCACTAAAGTGGATTGATCAAGATACCATTCCTTTGTTTTCCCGATTAAGGAATACGGAAATAGTCTCTTGAACAATGCTTCTTTTTCAACTTTCGGCGCTCCCGTTGCACTCGCAATCTCTTAGAATTTGGTGAGATGTATGAATGGATCCTCATGATCCATACCAATAAAAATATTTTCGTATAGAAGCGCAAGAATTCCCGTTTCATCTCCGAATGCCTCCCGTTGTGGGAGTTGCATGCAAATTGAGGATTGAGCCTTAGACTTTTGCTACATGGTGTTGAAGTAGAAGGTGGTGGTGGAGGTGGTTCTACCATGTTTGGCGATGGTGTTACGATTGGTGTTGATGAAGAAGATTCTACTTGATCTCTTCTTTCTAAAGCATATTGTCGTGTCCGTCTAGTTCTGTTATTGAGTCTACGAGCAGTTCTTTCAATCTCTGGGTCAAAAAGAAGTTCTTATGCAGGCAATTTACTTTGCATAAATAGATTCTGGACACTAGCCAAACAAATTAAAAAGCACAAGAGAATTACAGAGGTAAGAGTTTCACAATTAAAATATCTTAAAATCCTAAACTATTGTAATGCTTGCAATATCAATATCAAACAACAATTTCCCGGCAACAACGCCATTATGTTGAAACGTATTTTAGGTGGGTGTTTTATCGTATCCGCAGGGATTACTCTGATATCTAGATGCTTGTCGTTCAATAATTTAGAGTTCTATGAAAAAAAGGGTTTTCACGGTTTTCTTATTTTGAAACATAAGTTTAGTTGCAAAGATGTAAAATAGAGAAATATGTTTAACTTTTAAGAAAAGTATGCCAAGATTAGATCTTTGTTAACCCCTTTCTTATATATCCGATTAATCAAGCATGTGAGTGTAGTTTTGATCAATACAATCACGTATCCTCGCAAATCCGTTTATCTCTAAAGCGACTTCATGGGTATTATTTTTTTTAATCGCTAGATGATCTCTCGAAATAAAAACCACAACAATAACAGTAAAGATCGATACAAAGTAAATATTAACTTCCAAATATATGTCTAGAGTTTATTTGTTAATAAATGAAGAAATTAGGTCAAGACTCGTATAATCTATGTCTAGAGTAAACCAAATCCTAAATAACACATTAAAAGAAAATGTCTTCAACATATATTGATCATCAACTTTGTTCTCATACAAAAGATCAAAAGAAATACATAATATTAAGGTTAACTACCTCTAATCTTGACACAAAGGAAATTAGCTACCCATAACAATGGTAGCTTGCTTTACAAGTATTGGAAGGAAATGAATGAGCATCTACGTCGAAGAATCAAACTCGGATGCAAATCCATCTTCAATTTTTAAAATATCAACCTTTTGGAGAAGAAATCTGAGAAAATGAAGTTCTTGGGTGTAAAAGTGGGTTATCATCCCCAAAAATGGTGAAAAGTACTTATATAGTACTTTAGGAATCTGTCACGTTCGTACTGCGAACGGTTTTTTCGCCCAGCGAGCACCCATTTAGGCACCTGAAGTGTCTCTGAACATTTAAACCGCTCTTGAGAAATATCTAAAGTTCGTTGTGCGAGTAATTCTTCACACTACGAACTACCTCTCTTGTAAGTTCGCACAGCGAACTTAGGGTCCTTTAGCTACTGGTTTTGGTCTGAGATGGTTTGCTGGCTCTTCGCTCTGTGTTTGCACACTGTACATTTGCTGGCAATAATAAGTATATCAGCTAGACAACAATAACAATTATATCAACAAATCAAAAACAATAATAAATAACAACGATAATAACGTTATCCCAATCTAAACAGCACCTATAGCATTGAAAAACAACTAAAAAAATCCCAATAAAAATACAACAACATAAAATAAATCTATAACATCAATCTCAATAAACCTATAACGCATTTACTTCAACCAAAACAACAACATATAATATCAATCTAAGTTTAAACAAAAACAATAAGATTAAACCTCCAGAGGATCTAAAAACAACAACAAGATTAAAATCTCTAAGATTTTGAGGATAAAAACAACAACAACAACAAAAATAACAACATTAATGTAACATGAATAACGATGTTAGACATACCAGATATGTGAAGAAGAAGAAGCGAACAAGAGTCTTAAACACATCATCTTCATATTTCATTTCCTTTACATGAGTTGGAGGATGATATGTCGTTAGGAGTCTCAACGTTTATAGCTCTTTGTTAGAGTTCTGTGGTAGTTGTTATATTATATGTATTTTAGGTAAGTGAAACTGAATCACATAAGTTTATATATACATACATACATATATATATATATATATATATATATATATATATATATATATATATATATATATATATATATATATATATATATATATATATATATATATATATATATATATATATATATATATATATATATATATATATATATATATATATATATGAGGATCAACTTACTCCAAATCGTAACAGGTAACATCTCCAAATCAGGCTTTTGAATAATTCAGAAATAACAGTGTGATGCTTTGAATAATGTATAGAGGTGCTAATCAATATCTTGGCTTTGTTCTAACAGGTAACATCTTGGTGGTTCCGGCGCATTCGTAGTCCGGCGCTGCACCGTAGGGACTTAGAAAATAATAGGGAGTTGTACCTTGAATTGTTGGGAAAAGTTGTGAACAGTGGTAATATATTCTTGTAGTCAATTTGGGCAAGTTGCAATAGGATGTTGTAATTATTTATGGTTGAATAACCTCAAAAGATATTGCGATTTGTATGAGATTTGTATTGTTATACCATGCTTGGTGATCATAACATTATCATGTGGTATGTAATTAGCAGGGATTAGGTAGGTGGTGGTCTTGAACTTTTCAACCCTGAGCCACGTGCCCTGTAAAGAAAACAAGTGGCTTGCCTTGCATGGAATTTATTTCTCTAAACAGGTCCTAGAACTGATTTCAAATTGTATGCCCTTCAAGTCGTGTAACCTTGTTCGCTTAAAAAAACTATAACCTGTATTAATCTAGCAACTCCATATTGGCTTCAAAGTCATAATCCTAGATTGACATACAATCCATGAAAATCTTCTAAATTCTCTTTCGAAATGTGGATGTAAAGAAGATGTACTTAGCATGCTGTTGCGACGACATTTCTTGTGTTTTGTAAATGTTGAATTTCGAAGATGAATCTCAAATGTTCCATAATGATTTTGCCCTAGACAAATGTCCTTAGACCTTCAAAACTCCTTTGACATTGAATGCACTGACATTAACACAAAATTAGTCTTAAACCTGTTAAGTGGGATCTTGAATCAGAAATCGGAGGTCAGGTCTCAGAACTTTGGTTGTGAAAACGGGTATCTTTCATTAGAAATCAAGACAGCTGCACAAAGCTGTTAGTCGCTATGAACATAAACACGAAATATAAAGTTAAAATAACAATAGAAAATGCGCAGAAAGAGGTGGCATCTTACGGTCAAAAATTAGGGTGTGACAGATGCCCCTATTTAAGTTTCTTCTATCTGGAGATATGGAGATAGAAATCTTTGTCTCGACGAGATAGGAGGGACTTAAATATAAACATTGCACGAACTTTTGGCCCTAAGAAGCCACTGAATGCATATGATATTCAATGATATTAAAAATGCAAGACATTCGGTCCTGTGGAGATATGATGCCACGGGGAAAAACTAGACACGACACCTAAAGAATAGAATCGACAATGTGAAACGCCGCGAGAAGAGACAACGATCAGCATTGTGGATTCGCCAAAATGAAGATAGATATAATAATACCACCAGGAGTACAGTAGCTTGGACAGTGAAACGAGATCTTGAAAGTGAAGGGTAGCCTGCTACCAACGTGCGACGGCGTGCTATCAAATGTACGATAGCCTAAGCAAAGGTAATATGAAGAGGGAAGATAACCTACTACCGAGCTCGGTAGCCTAAGCAAAGGTATCTGACCAAAAGGTGATGGCATATTACCTACTATCAAACATATGATAGCCTAAAACAAGGTAATTAGTCAAAACAAAGTGTATTACCTACTATCAAACATATGATAACCTAAGAAAAAGGTAATAACCAAAATGATATGTGTTACCTACTATCAAACATATGATAGCCTAAGAAAAAGTAAACACAAAAAGAAGGAAAGATCACCTACTACCAAACATATGGCAGCCTAAGAAAAGGTATCTGGCCAAAAGAAAGGTATATTACCTACTATCAAATGTATGATAGCCTAAGAAAAGGTAACAACCGAAAGAAGGAGAGATCACCTACTAACAAACATATGATAGCCTAAGAAAAAGGTGAACACGCCAAAGGAAAGATGACCTACCACCAAACATATGGCAGCCTAAAAAAAGGTATCTGACCAAAAGAAAGGTATATTACCTACTATCAAATGTATGATAGCCTAAGAAAAGGTAATAACCGAAAGACGGAGAGATCACCTACTACCAAACATATGATAGCCTAAGCCAAGGTGTCTGACCAAAATCAAAATATACTAGAGATTACAAAGCTTCAACGGGGATCTTCAAGAGATGTAAGCCTGTTGATCAGCAAAATATGTCCTCTCAAATAAAGAGAGATCCATTGTAATAAACTTCATCAAACCTCTCGGGAGTGATGCCATTTGATGGAATTAGCTTGTGTGATAGACTCGCAGGGGAAATCATTCCTGAGGAGCATCTTTACTGTAGTTGTAAAATATGTATCCTTGTAAGTTCTCAAATAAAGAGAAATATTTGTAATGTCTTCGATGCATTTCTCTGACAGATTTCCGGAGGAATGCCTACTTGATAATCTTGATAAATCAACTAGGGATGGACAAATTGTCTTGAAGAGACTGCCATTTGTCGTTTTGAAGGAGATCCTGATCAAAACGAGTTGCTCAAATAAAGAGAGTGCTTGCAGTCCAGATGTAAATTGTTGTCTGTCTTCAACACTTATCTTCATAAATTCTTTCTGGGGAGTCAAGTGCGAAATAAATGCACACTTGATCCATATTCAAAAGTTGTAGATGTCCACCAATGCGATTACCGAGGACCGAAGTTCAACTGAAGAGAAACTATCAAGCAAGACTCGACCATTGAGGTATGAACTCAAATGGGAATGTACTAAAACAACCATCTTCCACGAGGATCGAACTTCGTGGGGAAATAGAAATATTGTGCTTTTTTCTGCCTAAGGGCTGACAACACTACTTGAAGGAGAAGACACACCCAAATTACTCAGGGATAAACACAGCCAAAGTGACAGAACAAACAAAACAGAGATGCAAGATGCATATGCCATGCTATTTATCTACATGCTATGCGTATGCTAACAACAGAGATGAAAAACATTCCGGGCACTCGAACCAAATCTTCACAGATCAAATATTGCCTGGAGAACTTCCACAGATAGAATAAATATCCACTTCATATGGGGAAACATGGGTTAACAAAGCTGTTGAATATGTTGGAGTTGAAACTTCGTGGGGATGAAATAAACATCCGCTTTGCTGGAGAAGTGAAGCTAGTCAGCTCACTGGAAATTCTTAGGTCACCAACTGAAGATTACTTGCATGGAAAAGGTATCACCATTGCCTTCAGTTTTCAAATGCCCTAAGTCAAAAGGTCTTTCTCAAGAGGATTTTACAGAAAACATGATGTCCAGATGCCCCACTGTTTTCAAACTCTTGTAGAGATTCGCAGAAACTCGACGTAACTGCCCCTGATTGACGGTATAACCGAGTCTTCAAACTTATGCTATAGATAAAGTCAAACTTGTATGGATCAAATCTCTTGAAAATGACTTGCCCCAGGTTAGCAAAGTCTTTAAATTTTAATCAGTAATGTCTTCACATAATATTTCTAAGACATCAAGCAAAATTAGCGAGTCAGAAATGTTAATTCTGAAACCGTTAACACAACATATATGTTTGTCTCGAAGAAGTCTTTTTGAAAAAGATATCACAATGACTAGTGACCGAAATCACTAGTTAGGACATGAATTTATTTATAAGGCCGATACTAAATTTGAGCATAACTCATAGGAGTCAGGAAACGATATCTAATCGAGTATGCTTTCGAACTAAACCTTACTTCAATTAGGACTTTATGGGTTTATGGGTTTAGTTTATGATTTGTAAAGCAGAGGAATAAAGGGTCAAAGTATATTTGTGCCCACCCAATTTTTTTGAGAGATTCACCTTTTTTGAAAGCTTTATCTGTAAATTACTCTGCCCCAGGTTAAAAGCAAGGTTTTGGTTTGGGAGAGAAGACCGATCTTTCCTCGAGGCTTAATAAAAAAAAGGGGTTAACTATTTTGTGTTTAGGAGGTTTGAAACAATGCCTTACATCATCAGTAGGGTGTTTATTTAAAAGCATACAGCGAGAGATCCTAGCTTTTTACTTCGTCATTCTTTTTCCAATTATTCACCAAAGTGAAAATAAAATTGGATAAAGTTGGCATTATAAATTATGAAAAACATTTTTTGAGTGAAACGAATGGATTTCTTCAAGACAAACATTTTATTGCATTAATTATTCAAAATAAACAAACCATACAAGCCAAACATGCTTGTAATCAAAGAAATGAAATATGCATAAGAAAACACCCTGATGAGCTCTTCGTAGGATTTTATTCAGTCTTTGTATGGAATGGAGAAGCTTGCAGAATCGTCTGATATGTAGCCTTCAGATTCATCTTCAGGCACTATATTGATACGAGCTTCCCGAATAACCTTGGATCATGTTCGCGGAGGACGAACCATGCTGAGGTGGCGGATCATCTTGCACATAAGGAATGGAACCCTTAAAGGATAAAATTTCGTCCTTAACCAACCTTTGAACGTCTGCCTTCAAACCGTAACAGTTCTCAGTATCGTGGCCTGGAGCACCTTGATGGTATAGGCAAAATTTGTCAGATTTGTACCAATACGGAAGTTTCTTAGGTACCTTAGGTGGAGCTCTCGTCTGGATGTGACCTTTTTGAATCAAAGATGGGAACAAGTCAGTGTATGTCATCTGGATAGGATCAAAGTCTAATCTTCTATCTACACGACTCTGATTTTGTTGATTTTGTTGATGTTGCGGTTGCGGATACCCTCTCTTGGATCGTCCCTGCTGCACAACACTTACTTCGTGTTCTCTCTTTTTCATAAAACCACCCCCATACTTTCGAGCATTATTAGAGGTACTCCCTTCCATAACTAGTCTTCCTTCGCGAACACCTTCTTCTAAACGCATTCCCATATTAACCATTTCGGTGAAGTCACTGGGTGCACTTGCTACCTGTTGTACCCCAAATTTTGACCCCTTAGATTCTCATTATCATTTTAGAAGCACGATCATGAATTATCTAACCCTAAATCAGTGCAAGTTCATTATTGTCAAGTTACAGATGAATCAGGGTTTTCGCACCGACAAATTCAAAACAACCAAGGAATGATCAACCAATGATTTGGGCCAATTCAATCATTGAATGAAATAAAAGATAATATCAAAGTCAAATGAGAAGTCAATTTGAAGAAATCATTTCAGAATCAAGAACAGTGCAGTCAGGAGGCCCCGATTAGGGTTTTTAACTAGTGAAAAGTCAACTGTGGTTTGACTTTGATGTTGGAAGGTGTTGTAATGGTGGGATTGAGGTCCATGAAGTTCATATAGACTATTAAAGACTATTCAAGAAGTATCAAAGTCTCAGGATGTCCAGAATGTCAACAGGCGACTCAATCGACACCGATCGATCGTACGGTTGACCGAAAAGTCAACTCTTCAAATTTTGAGAATTGGAATCCAAGTTGTGAATCAAAGTTGTTCCTTATGTCATAATGGACTTGAATATCAATTTTCATGATCATTGGATCAAGGATGAGAGAGTAATCGAGAAATTGGGAAATTAGGGTTTTGAAAAGGGCTAAACCATAACTCCTTAACCACACATCCAATTGAGTTGGTTCAAATCTCATTTGGAATCTCTTGACAAGTCCTACAAAAGTCCCATACTAGTCCACAACCAGAAAATGCATACTTTTTGAGATAGAAGCAAAAACATTCCTAGAAGGGAAAATAACTTAGAAAATTTCTAAGTTGTTTTCACTTTAAAAGCTTGTGTGCAGCCAACTTTGAGGGGGTTTTTCACCTAGTTCCAATTGGAGTTTGATTCCTTGACTAAAATGAATGTTTTAGAGCTATGTGAGGGCTTTCTAAATTGTACTAGAACATCTCAAGAGGAGTTATGAGCAGAAAGTTACATGCATTCAAAATTAAGGGTTTCACAAGTTAAGTCCCACATTGGCTGAATTTTCAAGATTGATTTCTTTCACCAAATTTGCCAAATTTTCTTGATCTAACTTATTGTATCTGATGTATGAGATGTATGTAACATGATACAAGAAAGAATTATGCAAAATACCACAAAATCAAAGCTTGAAGTTCATTGCCTTGCAAGTGGAGCAAGTTGGCAAGTTGAACTTTCCAAGCATGAGGTGGAAAGTAAAAAGCTGTACCAGCCCCTTCCCTATGATCCTAGCATGCTACAAACATCAGAAAATCATCAAAGAACATGGGCAAGTTGTATTTGCATCAGAATTAGGTGGAAACCCCTCCAAAGGAGGTTTGGTTCAAAATATCCAAAGATTACTTCATGTTGAAGAAATCTCCCTAGCAAGCACCTCAATCACTTTCTCTATAAAAGGAGAGCTCTTTCACTTCATTACATACACAATTCATCTGATAAAAACCATAGAGAAGTTCTGTAATTACATTTTCCACATCTTGCACCAATTCTTAAAAACACCAAAATCCATGAAAACACCAAAAATGGTCATGAAGTGAAAATTGCTCAAAAGCATTTCTACCCTTTCAAACACCCCAACAACCCTCCATACACTCTCTAAATATCATATGGGAGGTGTACAATCCATCAAACCACCAAAAATCTCAAGAAATCAAAAAGTCAACATCATACCTAGCTTATTTTGACCAAAAGCTACAAAAACCACCAAAGTGAGTTCTAAACCTTTCCTTGAGGTTGTGATCACTTAGACACCTCACATACCACATATCTCAGCTGTCAAGACCCTTAGAAACCATTGGAGATTCATAATTCTCATTTTGGCATCATAAGTGGTTGTTTCTTAAGTTTGAAGCAAAGGCAAAGAGGTGAAGTCAATATCTCTGGTTTTCTCAAAAAATTTTGCTTGCTTGAAAGGTCCTTCAACAGGTATGTAACTAATTCTCATTAGCCATTGCATCATCCTTTATGTATTTTGCTTTGATGAACATTTTATGAATCTTGAACTTATGAACAATTGATGATTTTTCATGACACTTGGTATGTGATGAGCATATGATTTCTGTTAAATATGAACATGGATTGGTGCTTGATAAAAGCTGATCATGAGGTTTGAAAATGGATAGCATACTGTCAAAACAGTTTGTGGAAGTTATTAAATTTGCTGTCATGACATGTTCTGTTTTGAATGTGGTGCTGTTTTGCTTTGATTCACCTTGCTTGAAACTCTTGAAATGATCATTAATGCTTGATGTGTATTATGTTCTGTTCATACTTGGTTCATTTTTGTTTAAATCAACCTTTGGTCAAAAGTGTTCATGCTGCCATAAATTAAAACAAACAATTGGTGCTAATATCATGCTGCAAGTTTGTGTGTGCTTATGTTTACCATGTGCTTAATCCTGTTCCAATCCCCACCCCTCTTTTATATCCTAGTGATGTCATGAACCTGCTGCAATGAATGTAAAGATCACTGTGTTTTGGCTGTGCTGTGTTTTATAGTATGAGCACTATGTATGTTTGCAAGATACTGTGGTTCATAACAGTTTTGGTTTGTTCCTTTGAATGCCTTGCATAACAGAATCACATCACATAATATATTGGCATCAAAATTCTGTTGAGATATCACATTAGGCATAGCACATGACTAAGCTGATTTTATCATTCCAACATGTTGCTTTATGCATTTAAGATATGTCTATATGCTATGTTTTGCTGTTTTATGCCTCACATCAAATTTCACATTTTGTCACAAAGGTTTCAAACACACACCAAGCTACAACATTGTCACTTTTTGCATAATACATGATATGATTGCTTTCCTCATTTCAACATGTTTGTATGAACATTTTAAACATGTCTACATGATTGCTTTGTTGTTTTATGCCTCATACCAAGAATTCACTTGTTGACACCAAAATTCACAATACACAAAGTCACTCAAATGTGGTTTTTTGCACCTACTTGTTTTTTCACTAAAACAACACATCACACACCTCATATCACTCAATTATAGCATGTTAGTACACTGGTTTGACTGAGAAAAGCACTACACCAAAAAGTTCACTCATGAGTTACTTTTTGTTCCCACATGCTTGCATATACTATACCAGATCTTGAACCAGTGATTTTCTTTGAGATCTTTGTGATATAACAGTTTAGTATGATCATATATGACATGTCCAAATGAACCAAACCATTGAAAATGACCTGGACACCAACTTGCATCATCTCATGCACTTAACATAAACCAAATGCATTTTGAAAGCCAAATATTCACATGATGGTTCCAGTTTGGTTTTTGTCACATACACACACTTAATATCACATACTGAAGGTGTTTGGAAGGTTAGTGTGACCCTTGATTGCTTTGAACTTACAATCCATACTGTCATGCATTATTACCTTTGTGATCATTTGCAAATTGTGTTTGACTTTCCATAATCAGTACATCCTGGCCATGAAAGTGTTTGTATTTGCTTATATATCATCTAAGTGTTGTGTGTGGATGGTTAGTTGGAGTTAAGAGTGAGTGTATCAAGCTGTCCAAGTCATTTTGCAAATCTTGAACATAAACAAACACCCTATCGGGTTTTTCAGTGAGAAGGTGATCTCAAAAAACCAACACCACCATGTTAATCCTCATGTTTTTCTACCCCAAAAGCATATAAGGTTTGTCAAAAAAGTCCAAAAATTGAGGAAGATATGACCATTTTACAAATCCATAGAAACCATAGTTTTGCCCAGCCATGAATGAAGATATACATCATATATTTATTGTTTCACATTTGTTAATGGATGTATGGCCGTGCCAGCGGTTGAAACTTGCGCGCGTATGGTACTTGGCATGGGTTCGATCCTTGGTGATAACCCTTGTTTCCACTTTTTCTCATTTTTCACATGAATCTTCAAAAAATCATAACTCTCTCATTTTTTTATCATTTTTCACCCATTCTTTTTTCATTGTGTTTGTTTTAATGTGTACTTTCATGTCATAATTTTATTTTCCATGTTTGATTAGTTTTTGACCATGTTTGATTATGTGCAACTTGTCATATTGACAGTACTAATCCTAGCTGTTGCAAATGAAAGTTTAAAGGGTTCCACTTGTTTTTCTTTGTGAAAATTGATTGTTCTCATGCCTATACATGTTAGCCAACATGCTAGGATTTTTACTTTGAATTATTATCATGCTCAGTTCATCTGTTTGTTAATTGTACTCCAGGTGCGATCTGTCGTCACAATTTTCGTACTAATCATCTGCTTTGATTGTCACCATTGCTTCTTCATCCTTAAATATTTTTCATTGGTTGTCACCATGAATGCTTTAGTATAATGTTTATTTTATCCCCAAGTGATGAAGCTTGTTAGCTTTCATCCAATTGCCAATCATTTGTCCCTCCAAAGGAAAGTCTGTCCACTTGACTGTCAATGTCTTGGACCAAAATCTTAACCCTCTTGACTTTGTTAAGTCACCTCAACCCTAGATTAGAAGCCTTTAGACTTTGCTTGAAGTCTAAGAAACCCACCCATACTAGGAGTGTTCTTCAACTAGAACCCTAGGAAAGAGTTCGTCAACTCTGTGTAAGAATCATCGTCATGACTTCTTACTTCCCCTTCAACTTAGATTAGGGAGTTTTGTCAAACTCCACACAAACATTGTCATGTTTGTTCCCCTTTGAACCTTGATCATCATCAAGTGTTCTTTACCCTTGTGAGGCGAACTACGATTGCTCTGATTCTATCCTAGTCAGGATACGTAGGCAGAAGGTGCGATACCTTTGCGAGCAAACTTAGGAAACCACTTAGGACTTCATTTGTTTTTATCTTATCCCTTAAACCATAGCACAATTCACAAAATTAGCAATTAATTAAACAAAAGGTTCTTGTAGAGTACTACAGGTATTTAGGGTGCTAATACCTTCCCTAGATATAACCAACCCCCGAATCCCCAAATCTCTTAAGCGTTGTCGTTACATCGCGCAAAAGGTTATTTCTTTCTTTAGACCTATCCTTTGGATAAATTAAAGATCGGTTGTAAAAAGAAATACAGTTCAAGTTAATTAATAGCTTGATATCAAATTTTCACCGCAACACTACCATTTTCTCATAAAAGAATGGACCGAGAGTCTTTATAAAAATCTTGGTCATTTCCTTTTCTTGGCGGTATGACTTGGACGGCTAACTCGCGCCAACGCTGAGCGTATTCCTTGAAATTTTCTTTTCCTTTCTGAGCCATGGCCCTCAACTGATCACGGTCAGGAGCCATGTGTTGCACCCCAAAATTTGACCAACATTTCTTTACCTAGCTTGTGTTTCATTTCATTCACATTAGCATTATCATTTGCATTTCATTGACATGTATAGGAGATCAAGAGGTATGATTACCAATCAAGAGATATACAAGACTATGAAGCTAGCTAAGAAGGTTATTCAAGTGTTCAAGGGTTGATATTCTTGTCAGAGAAGTCAAAAGATCCTCAGAGTGAGTGGTTGAAACCAAGAAGGTGTGCCTCCTAGCTTGAGAGTTGACCTCAGATGATTCTGAAGCCATGAAGTTAGACTTGAAGCCTTGAGAGAGCTTATGAGATGTCTTGAAAGCCATCATGAAACCTAGACAGGTCATGGTGCAAGATTAAGAAGACTCAGCCATGAGTGGTGTTATTAGGGTTTGACTGGGTCAACCCTAGGTCAACTGAGGATTTGAACAAGGTTGAGACCTAATCCAAGAGCCATGTGATCATGGATTGATGCATTGAGATTCTATAAGGATGATTCCAAGGTCAACTCATCATGATTGAAGATTTTGAGAAGTTTCAAGCTAGGGTTTCTAAGGCTTGACAGTGTAAAATCCCCTAGTTTGATCCCTATCTTCAAGGCAGTTTAGCCCAAGATGTGATTGTCATCTCATCTTACCCCCAACATGAATGTTGTATAGATTGTTCTTAGCTTTAATTTGAGTACTAGAAGTCCTTGATAGGATTTGTATAACTCAAGTTATGACTTTGACAAGTTACAGGTCATCTGAGGTATGTGAATCTGGGGGCTTGAAAGTTACCCAACTTGCATCAAACTTTAGCCCAAGAAGGATGATTCCTATGAACTTTTGGTCAACATGAATTTTGTTCCTTATCTTCTTAGCTTTCTAGAGAGTACTAGAAGTCCTTGATAGGATTTGTAGAACTCAAGTTATGGCTTTGACAAGTCAAGGGTATTTTGGTCATTTGAAGATTACAGGTCATTTCAAGTATAAAGCCATAACTCCTATTTCCAAGCTTCAAATGGAAAAATATTCAACATAAAACTTGCTCAAAATGATGTTTTAAGGCTATTACGAAGGTCATGAGATGTTGAAAATGCTTGTAGCTCAAAGTTGCAAAAATGACCTAAAATAAGGGCATAAGTTAAATGAATCAAAGTTGGAAATTGATATTTTCAACCTACACATCCAAACCATGCCATGTAATATATCATTTTGACTCTAGAAAACGTTTTAAGAACATTGGTTTAGCCACATTTTTGAGTTGAGATTCAATTTGTGGACTTGCTTTGAAAAGCACTTACTTGCATATTAAGTAACATGTGCATAACTTAAAATCAAGGCATGAGCAAGGGCCTTTGCAAGCTAAACTCTTCCAAAATGTCACTAGGGGAGAAATTGAAAGTGAATGAGATGAATTCCAAGTTGTTTGCAAGGTTATACATATCATGATAAGTGTTTGAAAATCTCATGACGTGAGAAGTGGAAACTCTCATTAGAAGGATCTAGAGGGTTCTAGATCATCAAAACATCATCTATATATTGAGTAGAGATGATCCATTGAAGAGGTTGGTGATGATTGAAGGAGAGAGCATAGATTGAGATTGAAATTTCATAGCTTGCAAGTGCAATCGGTTTCACCAAATTCTTCACTCTCCATCCATTTTCTTGATTGAAGCTTCTTCCATGGATGTCAAGGAGTGATTCCAGATCATTATCAAGAAGAATTCGTGGCTGAATAGTGTATGAGCAAGTGAATTTTTCCACCTGCAACTCACCATCGGGTTTCAAGATTCAAGCACTTTCAACTAATTCTTTTGCATACATAAGCAAGGAGGAGGTTCATTGATCGTGTCTGCAAGATTGTAGAGCTTGAATTGGAGGTTTAGTGCATCTGTTCATCCAAGATTTTCAGGTTGGTAACTTTCTTCCTCTAGCATGATTTAGGTAGAATCAAGTTGAATTAAGGTGGTAGAAGCATGGTAGAACGGTGTAGGGTGGATTTCAGATAGTTAATTTGTGAATTAGAGCCAAAATAGGTGCATTACCATTTTCGGTTGAGAACTAGATATGGTGAATCTTGAGGTTTCAGAGGAAGCTAAGAGTATGGTTGAATTCGTGGCAAGATTTGGGATGAGTTTCATGTTTTGACCATTTGCAATGGAGGCCTGTAGAGAGAACTAGGGTTGGGGATGGTGACCGGAGCTTCACCGGTGGTGGCCGGAGCTGGGCGCGAAGCTCAGACATTCAAAAGGTAGAAGATGATGAGGACACCGTTGGATCAAGATGAAGACTTTGACTGAGGAAGCAATCCAATGGCCACGTTTTAAAGTTCAGTTTGTGAAGGATCTGATTATGAAACACAGCGTTTCATTAATCAGTTGGTTCTGGGCTTAATGGAATAAATGATATTCACACCCCCCTGATGGCCCAATCCATTGTTTGTGCTGAGTTTCATTGCTATCCACACCGCGCGTCTTATTATTTTAATTTGATTTTCTTTTAATTTTCATTTTATCCATGGTTCTTGTAAAATCATAATAAATTGAAAATTAATCCAATTAAACCCATTCTTTTTGCATATTACTCATGAGTGAGTCTAGTTTTTTTTAGAGAAAAAATATTTTCATTTCATGTATTTTCTGATTTAATGGGAATTTTATATTTTAATTGATATTAAAATGGTTATGTTTGATGCATAATTTTGTGAAATTTAGTGTGATCACTTGGTGATGTTTTTGATCCTAATTTTTTGTGTGTGATTAGGTTAGACATGTATGCTCCCATAGTATTTTTCTCACATTTTTGTGATGAAAATAGGTGTGCTTTCTAGATTGATATTTAGGTGCTTCCTTTTAGGGTTTAGGTTTGATACCTTGTAATGTAGGATTTAGTTCTAGGTCTTATTTGATGATTTGATCTCTGAAATTAATATGGTAGAGTCATTATTGACCTAGGTTCCCATAGTAATATTTGTAGGATTTTAAAATTGGTGTTAGTATTTTAGTTAGGACTAACTTTAGTACTAGGTTTTAGGTGATCCTAACTTACTAATCCAACTAGTTTAACTTCCTTAGTCCCCTTAGATTAGGGTTTGTGCTTGGTTTGCCTTTGGTTGAGATTGAAGACAAGTTGAAGACAAGGTGAGGATGCTTGAAGTTGCTTGAAGTTGCTTGGAGCTTTGGATTTGCTTGTGCCTGAGGGTGTCTGATGAAGGTTTAGGAGATAGGAGACATAGGGAGAGCCTTATGATTAGAATGATTTCTTTCACAAATATGGAAAGCATCTTGTGCTTCCATTCCTCCAAATGACTAAAAGTCCTTCTAAGATAATCACATCTCTCCTTTGGAGGGATGAGTGGCTTTATCTGGGAAGTAGAACTTTGAGGGAACCAGTCTCTCATAATGATGAACCCTTACAGGCTTCCTTTGGTTGTCAGTAAGCTGTTTATCATTTCTACTCATCCTGTTAAATCAATTGTCTTCTGGTTTGAGTATCTTGAGAGATGTTGGGCTTGAGTTTGAAGATGAGGACTTTATTGAAGAGAGTGGAAGAGGATGATTCCCTGAGCATTGCCATTGCAGCTGAAGCTTGAAGAGTAAGAAGACCAAGTTGATACTTGAAGATTCAATTGAGATTGAGTAAAGAGCTGAGGCTTAAAGAGTTGAAGGATGAAGTTGATACTTCCAGATGATTGAGGACTACTCTGAGAAGCTGAAGCTTGTAAGAGAAGAAGACCAAGTTGAGACTGGTAAGGCAAAGAGAGTTGAAGCTTGAGGACTAAGTTGATACTTGCAGTTAAGAGTGAAGCCTGAAGGTGAAATTGACTAAGGAGCTGAAGCTTGAAGAAGGAGGATAAGTTGAAACTTATGTTTGATGGGTTGAAACCTGGAGAAGCAAGTTGATACTTGTCATGAAAGTTGTTAGCCTTGAAAGGTGATTGAAGTCTGAAGACTAGATTGCTGTCAGAAGAGCTGAAGCTTGGAGTGGAAAGAGGGGTTGATATGCTTTCTTTCTTGTCTGTTTTCTTTTCTGTGCTGATGTGCCTTGTTTGACTTGCTTGATGCATTAGAATAAGTCCATATCTAGACTGACTTTAAGTTAGGAGCATGATTGCACTAGAGGTTAAGTTGCTCCCTCTGCTTGTATTTTTACTGTATGGCTTTGCTTGCGGGTATTCGGTAGAGCCCTGCTCCCTTGCCTATGTGGTTTATATTCTGCTTGATAGCATTTTATATCATCTGTATGATTGCAGTTATCATTCTATCTTGCTTGATAGCTTATTATTTCCTCTTCATGATTGAAGTTATTCATGTCTGGTTTGAGGTTGAGATGAGCTTGTGGAGGCTGCTGCCCCACACACATTTCCTCCCTCACTTGCATTGCATCCATTTTACAGTTGTTTACTGTTTACTGTTTAAGCTGATGCTTTTATCTGTTTCTGTTTATCATTGACATGATCCCTTAGGACTCTCACTCCCTTTGATAAGGGAGTGATGATAGAACTTTAGGTTGAAACCTATGCCTGATAACTTCTAGGAGTTCCCTGTTTCAAACCTCAACTATAGGATGAATCCTTGGCATGACAACAGTAGGACTTGATAGTCTCCCTTTAGTTGAGCCTGTTCTCTTCTCATCTCAAAACAACTTAAGATACAGTAATCATGAATGATTTCTTTCGTACGTTACGAGCCTTAAGCTATCGGAGAAAGGATTGTTGGAGAGCTTCTTTTCAACAGTCTGGATGTTTAGTATGGTACCCTTTGGGTGACATGCGACGCATTCACTCTCAGATCATAGTCTTTAGTGCGATTGAAATTGCAAACACAATAAAAAACACTTCTTCCATAAAAGACAGAAAACAAACTTCAAACCCCTTTGCCCCGTGGGCCCATAATTCAAAGGAAGCTTTTCTGAAGAAAAGAGTGTCGTTAAAGTTCAGCGCCAACGCAAACAGGCTTTGTCCTTAACTGCTGGAACTGTTGTTTAACCCTACTCGATAAAACAAATGAATCTGAACCCCCGTAATCCGTAGTATCCCGAACTACGTAAGCTTTGATCTCTCAAGCCTGTTGAGAGTACGTAGGCACAATATTGATGTATTGGCGAGCCACCTTCCCCGTAACCCGTAGTAGGTCGAACTACGTTCACTCTGATTTCTCATTCTCTGATGAGAATACGTAGGCATAAAGCGCGACGCTTTGCCGAGTCATTTTTATTTTCTTTTCAGACCAGCCTTGATAGGTAGATAGTAAAACCAACCCGTCAGATAACACAACAAGCGTGGATCCCGTCGAGTACGACGGACGTGAGGGGTGCTAATACCTTCCCCTTGCGTAACCGACTCCCGAACCCAGACAATGGTTGCGATGACCTTGTCTTATACCTTTTTTGTCAGGTTTTTCTGATCGTTTCCTTTCCTGTTCTGAGGGATAAATAACGAAAGGTGGCGACTGTTCTGTTTTGCCGGCACCTTATTTTCGCGGAAGCGACAGCTGGCGACTCTGCTGGGGACTTGATAGTTTCCTGGGATCCAACGTCCCGTATGCGAGTCAGTTTGGGGATCTGACGTCCCCTGCGAGTCAATCCTAGCGCTTGTATGATTACTTGTTAGGTTGTGTTTATTTATCGCATTTTATTTCCCGCATTTTATTTTCAGTATGATATGATTATCTATGCTGTTGTGGGAGGGGCATTCTGATGAGTGAGAAGCCAGACCCAGGCTTGAGTGAACATAGCATTAGTTGTGGAAATTAGTGGGCGCGTGCTTGCTTGGCAGGCACTAGTGTCTCATGAAATCCACGCTCAGACGAGGTTCTCCCGGTTGACTTTTTTTTCAACCCTTTGGGTTGAGGGGGTTGTTGGTTTGGAGGATTGTCGACTCTGGGGACCGATCATTTGTGATTCAGCCGAGTGAGGCCGCTTCATGAGCTGGTGATGCCACACCTTCTGGGTATCGTATCACCCCTCTTGAATGTCTGTGACGCTGATGAACGCATAGGATGCCGAACTTGTGTCAGTTTAGGTTCATACCTGTGAGCAGGGTTGGGTTTATTGCAGGAAACTTTGACCTTCAGACTACCTGGTTTTCTTGATAGTGAATCAGTTTTGTTGGTACCGGAGGTTCTCATCATCAGATATATGATTGTTCTTGACAGAGCAGAGCTTTGGTCCTGTATCAGAGGACCTTATATTCAGAGATGTGTATTTATTCTTGACAGAGCAGGGTTTTGATTGAGATCAGAGGTCCTTATTATCAGATGTATGTCCTTGACAGAGCAGGTTTATGGTCTTACGTGTGTGCGTTCTTGACAGAGCAGATTTGTGGTCCGATACCAGGGTTTTCTTCTTATCAGATATAGTGGTTGTTCTTGACAGAGCAGCATCATGGTTTTGTTGATACAAAATCTTCACCTTCATCTCCTCAACAGCACAGTTGCCTTGATCTCCTGCTGCATGATTGCATTTTACATTGCTTTACATACTCATTTGCATTTCATTAACGTGTGTCTGTGTTGCAGGTACCGTTTCCCCCGATTCAGGATTTCTGGCCTTCTGTTGTATTGTTATGGGTTCTCTGAGGAAGACCGTGGCTTACAAGCTCCCTGCCCCTGATGTGGTTCAGCTGACTGGTTTGGTTGCTTTAGCAGATGATTCTGTGAGAGATGAGTTCAGAAAGTCTTACAGCAAATTGCTCAGTTTGGTTCGTAAACTTTCTGCGTTCGAGTGGAATGGGTTGCACGCTCTGATGCAGTTCTACGATCCTCCGTTGAGATGCTTTACTTTCCAGGATTTTGTTCTCACGCCCACGCTAGAGGAATATGCTGATTTGTTAGGTGTGCCTATCAAGGGGCAGATGCCCTTTGTTCATATGGATGTTGAGCCTGATCTGGCTAGTCTAGCTCCTTCACTTCATTTGGATGCCTCCGAGTTGGTATTGTCTAGTTGGAACAAGGTTCCCGGTTTCTCCTTGCAGTTCTTAGTGGGAAAGGCTCAGCAGTGCGCCAAAGACGGATGTTAGGTCGTGTTCAATGCCATTCTCGCTCTGTGCATATATGGCATCATTCTGTTCCCCAATATGCCTGACTTTGTGGACTTCGACGCCTTCCGCATCTTCGCTTCAGGGAATCCAGTCCCTACCTTGATAGGAGATGTCTACCATTCCGTCCACTACAAAAACGAGAACAGAAGGGGCAAGAATGTCTCGTGTTGTGTGCCTTTGCTTTATAAATGGCTTGATAGTCATCTACCCAAGAGGGGTCCCTTTGTTTCGTCTGCAGCCAGAGCTGAGTGGTCTGAGCGTTTGATGAGTCTATCAGCGGAGGATATTGACTGGTTTGACAGAGATAGGTTGGGTACCGAGATTATCTCCAACTGCAGCGGGTTTGCGAACGTGCCTGTGATAGGCAGAAAGGGCTGTATAAACTATAATCCGTCTTTGCTGGTCCGATAGTTCGCTTATGCTTTGAGAGCTCCGCCGAAGGAGGAAGAGGTACAGGAATCTCTATACCTCACTGGTCTTCTAGAAGGGGATGTATTATCTAAGCTTTAGCGTGCTTGGAATGGCATCAGTAAGAGGGGAAAACCATTGCTGGGGAGAAGCAATAGCCAAGCCTACCCTCCGTATGTGGTGTGGATCAGAGTTAGAGCAGATGCTATAGGGATGTCGTTTCTTCCTGCCAAGCCAGAAAGCCCTCCAATGATTGAAAAGCCTACTACCGTGCCTATTCAGCAGCATAATCGGGTGTTAGCTGAGCGAGATGAATTGAAAAGGGCAAATGAAGAACTGGAGAAAGAATTGGCGCAGCTCAGAAGCGAGAGAAACGAAGCCGTTAATTCCTTCAAGAGGCAGACCGAGCTGGTAAACCAGCTGGGGACAGACTTGACTAAGCAGATAGCTGAGCGTGAGCGCATGGGTCGAGACTTCAAAGCTGTCAACGATGTACTGGCCACGAAGAAGCAGCACTTGGATGAAGCGTATCGGAGGATATCCAAGTTCAATCAGCACTGGAAGGCCTCCCTAGCCAACAGGAAAGAGCGGGAGGATAAGCTGATGCAACAGATCTCCAAGCTGAAAGCCCAGGTGAAGGCTAGTGAGAAGAGGTTTGATGAAGAAACCGCTCGCAGATACGCCGCTGAAGGCCAGCTCAACAAAGCTCTCGCTAACCTGAAGGAGCGCAAACTGACGTTTGAATCCAAGAAGCGGAAGCTAGAAGATTGTTTCGGCGAAGGAGCATGGGAAGATTCGGTTGAAGGTCTTCAGTACACTATTATGCAGAGGGAGTTACTCGTCGAAGGGTTGCTCACTCGGCCTGATCATCCAGAAACGAAGGGGTTGTTAGAAGAGTTTCGCGCCCGTGGCCGTGCTTGACTATCTGTATTCCTTTTGTTGTCGATCATTGTTGTATGCTGATCATCACCAGGCTTGTTGGTCGAGGTCATGCTATTGATTCTGCTTGTACTCACTGATGTTGTGTACCGCCTTGATGGGCTTTCTTTATATATGAGATGTTATTTCCATGACTGGACTCAGACTTCTTATTATCAGCACTGGCACTCAGGCACTAGGATCGGGGGAAATCTCCCCAACGCACAGACACACGTTTGCATTTGCATGAAGCATTTACATAACGAGCATTTTGTCGTTTTTCCTAACCCTTTTGTGTTTACAGGTTGTTTCAGGTTGTTCCAGGATTGATCAGAGACCTATTCACCGCTATCCGACCAGAGAAAATCAAACCATAATCATGGAGCAAGTGCAAACTGATGTTCAGGAACTCCGCGAAAGAATGGATCGCTTCATGGAGCTCATGCAAGCGGTCGCCAACGGCCAGGATCAGCTCAGAACCTTGGTTCAGCCTCTGATTTCAAGGGTCGATAGCAATGGCGTACTCCATGGTGGGACTGTGCCTACCCCTCCACCAGTTGAAACTTCGCAGAATGGCGTCCCCGTGACCGGGGGGAATGGCAGTGCCAACGGCAATGTGATAGCTAACATGGGACTCAACGGCAATACGACGGGCGTCGGTAATGGGAGTCTGGAAGCTAATGTCAATGTTGGGCTGGGCAACGGCAATGCAGGTGTTGGGAATCTGTTTGGGCCTCAGCCGTGGTTAGAAGATCGTCAAGACGATGTGTTCTCTCAGAGAGGTGCTGAAGGGGAGCTGACTGCTGAAGCACGGCTTAGGTTCAAGGCACTCGAGGATAAGATGAGAAATATCGAGAACCAGAACACCCTGGGCGTTGATATGTCCAAGTTGGGACTGATTGCTGATTTCAAGGTGCCTCCCAAGTTCAAGGTACCTGACTTTGAAAAGTACAAGGGCACCACTTTCCCTCGCGTTCACCTGAGATCATATTATAGGAAAATGTCAGCTCATTCTGAGGATGAGAAGTTGCTGATGCACTTCTTTCAGGACAGCCTGTCCGGACCATCCCTCGAATGGTACATGAGTGTGGAGCCTACCAGTGTGCGCACGTGGAAGGACCTTGCTGAAGCATTCGTGCACCACTACCAATATAACAGTGACTTGGCCCCGAACCGGGTCCAGCTGCAGAATCTGTCGCAAAGGAACAACGAAGGGTTTAAGGGATACGCCCAACGGTGGCGTGAATTGGCAGCCAGGGTTCAGCCGCCGATGGTTGAACGTGAGCTTGTGCAGATGTTCGTAGCCACCCTCCCAGGGGTTTACTATGAGAAATTGGTCAGCGGTATGTCTGGAACCTTCTCAGATCTCATTATCACGGGTGAGCACATTGAAAATGGGATCAAACTCGGGAAAATTCAAGGTGATTCATCCTCAGCGGAGGAGGAGGAAAGAAACCTTATAGTGGAAAAAGACGGGAAGGAGAAACGAGCGCTGTGTCCAACGCTCGAAGGAAGGGCAAAGGCCCTCACCAACAGGTGGCCAGCATAACTATCCCGGCAGTTCAACAGCCACAGCAGCAGCAACTGAATCAACAAGGGTACAGAAAGTATCAGAATAGGGCACCTCTGTCGAGCCGTCACCTCGAGATACCGCCCATGTCCTACGCTCAACTATTGCAGACTTTGCTTCAGCTACAGTTGATCCAGAAGAGAACCTTGGCTCCCTTGACAGGGGCGCCTCCGCCAGGTTATGACGCGAATGCAACTTGTGAGTTTCACTCAGGGGCCCAGGCCACACAGTAGAGAATTGCAAAGCCTTCAGATAATGTGCTAAACGTCACGAAGAACCCTATGTCGAATCATAGGGGAGGTGGAGTAAACGCCATTATCGAAGACGAGAACTTGGATGTGTTGACTGACGTCAGAGATCTGAAGACACCGCTTAGCTTCGTTAAAGCTAAGCTGATGAAAAGGGGTTTCTTTCCAGGTTACGGAGAGTTGTGTATGGGTTGTGCTACTAGTCCTGATGGGTGTGAACAACTGATAGAGGGGATTTAAAGTCTGATGACCGAGGGAATCCTGCAATTTAGCCGGAGGGCCGAATGTGGATCGGGAGAGGTAATGCTGAAGCAAGATGATGAGGTTGCCACCATCACCATCCCTCGCCAGACGATAACTATTTCTACACCCAGGCCGCCCACGATCACCATCACCAAGGCCGGGCCGATACCTTTTGAAAGCAATAATGTTGTCCCATGGCATTATGGGGCTGAAGTCTACTGCAACGGACAGAAGTTGGAACTAGAACCGTTTGGGCCGTCTGTGGGTAACCTTGCGGGAATCAGCGGAATTACTCGCAGCGGGAGAGTGTTTGCACCACCTAAGATCGTGGCAGATAAAGCGGACAGAGATGATGCAACTGATAAAGGGAAGAGTAAAGTCGTTGAAGAGATCCCGCGTGGGGCAGAAAAAGACTTACTCGTTAAAGACGCCGAGGAATTTATGAGGTTGATTAAAAAGAGTGACTACAAGATCATGGATCATCTCCATCAGACACCCTTGAAGATTTCCATCCTGAATTTGTTGCTGTGTTCTGAAGCACACCGCAACGCCCTGTTGAAGGTGTTGAACGCCACGTATGTACCGCAGGAAATATTGGTAAACCAGCTGGAAGAGGTCGTAGCCCACATGAATGCTGGAAATGGGTTAGGGTTCACTGACCTAGAGCTGACGCCGAACGGAAGGAACCACAATAGCGCTCTGCACGTCTCGATAGAGTGTAGAGGAACGATTATGTCGCACGTGTTGGTGGACACGGGGTCGCCACTCAATGTTCTTCCGAAGAAGGCATTAATAAAGTTGGATACTCGTGGAGTGATTTGAACACCCAGTGATCTGGTGGTGAAGGCGTTCGATGGAACCAAACGCCATGTTTTCGGGGAGGTGACGTTGCCAATCCAAGTCGGGCCGGAAACATTCAACGCGATCTTTTATATTATGGACATCATGCCTGCCTACACCTGTCTCTTGGGCCGGCCATGGATCCATTCGGCGGGTGCCGTGACATCCACGTTGCACCAGAAACTCAAGTATGCTGTCGGAGGTAGCATCGTGACTGTATGTGGCGAGGAAGATATAATGGTGAGCCATTTGTCGTCCTTCAAGTATGTTGAGATGGATGGGGAAATCCACGAAACCCTGTGCCAAGCGTTCGAAGCTGTTAAAGTCAAGGACGTAGCTCCTGTAGTCACTGAGAAGCCAGAGATGACTTTCTCTTCCTTCAAGGAAGCCCGGGCCGTTGTTCAAGCCGGATCTACCCCAGGCTGGGGGCGAATTTTAGAGATACCTAACAAGCAGGATAAGTTTGGGTTGGGATACTCTCCTGGAGTTGAAGCCTCCTCTTCTAGCAGTGCGTCGCGAGGTAAAGGGCCGATCCAGTTTACCAGTGGCGGGGTGATTTTCGAAAGCGTCAACGCGGTGTCTGAAGACAGCGGAGATAACGATTGTGACCTCGACTCTTGGATCCAGCCAAGCAAGCCAGTCGAGGGCCTTACCAACTGGTCCGTCAAGGATATCATCCAGATGACAAGCGAAGAGTAATGATTTACTTTTTCCAATCATTGTACAACCCTATGTCCTACCCGGGGCATAGTGTTTTATTGTCAGGGCCTCGTTTGATTATGTACATGCATTTTACCAATATTCAAATATTGTGATCTCTGTTATTCCTGTTTTATATTTGTTTTGAAAAACAATAAAATGGCAATAAGGCTTGTGCTGACCTGTATATCCTTGTTTTAAGCTTAACCCTTGTTATTGTAAGATCCACATAGCAGATGACATCGACTCTGGACCTTCTACGACTCACTTCGACTTCGATTGCCCGACCTATCAAGTCGAAGAAGAGATTGATGAAGACGAAGACCTTCCTGAAGAGTTGGTCCGCTTGTTGAAACAAGAAGAGAAAGTCATTCTGCCTCATGAAGAGGAGATCGAGATTGTGAATCTGGGTTCTGAAGAACTCGTCAGGAACGTCAGGATAGGGGTTGCACTGCAGAGTGATGTCAAGCAGAGATTGGTCGAGATGCTAAGAGAGTATAGTGACGTCTTTGCTTGGTCATACGAAGATATGCCCGGACTTGACACTGACATCGTGGTCCACCACTTGCCGCTGCGAGAAGATTGACCTCCTGTTAAGCAGAAGCTTAGGAGGACGAGACCAGATATGGCCGTTAAGATCAAAGAAGAAGTGCAAAAGTAGCTCGATGCTGGCTTCTTAGCGGTCACTACTTACCCTCCGTGGGTCGCCAACATAGTGCCTGTACCGAAGAAGGACGGTATATGTGCGTCGATTATCGGGATTTGAATAGGGCGAGCCCTAAAGATGATTTCCCGCTGCCTCATATTGATGTGTTGGTCGACAATACAGCTCAGTTCTCCGTGTTTTCGTTCATGGATGGCTTCTCCGGTTACAATCAGATCAAGATGGCGCCGAAGGACATGGAAAAAAATACGTTTATCACTCCTTGGGGAACATTCTACTACAAGGTAATGCCTTTCGGTCTGAAGAACGTAGGGGCCACTTACCAACGAGCAATGGTAACTTTGTTTCATGATATGATTCATCATGAGATTGAGGTCTATGTTGATGACATGATTGCGAAGTCCCAAACGAAGGAGGGACATCTGGTCAATTTGCTGAAGCTTTTTGAGAGGCTTAGGAAGTTCAGGTTGAGGCTGAATCCTAACAAGTGTACTTTCGGAGTAAGGTCCGGAAAGCTACTGGGGTTTATCGTGAGTGAAAGAGGCATCGAGGTTGATCCTGCGAAGATAAAAGCGATACAAGAAATGCCAGTGCCAAAAACAGAAAAAGAAGTTCGTGGTTTCTTGGGCAGAATAAACTACATTGCAAGGTTTATTTCTCAGCTCACGGCCACGTGTGAACCGATGTTCAAGCTATTAAAGAAAGATCAGGTGATTATCTGGAACGAGGATTGCCAGAAGGCATTCGACAAGATAAAGCAGTATTTGCAGCAACCTCCAATCTTGATACCCCTAGTGGCTGGACGGCCTTTAATCATGTACTTGACAGTTCTTGAGAATAGTATGGGGTGTGTTCTCGGTCAGCACGACGAGACGGGCAGAAAGGAGCATGCCATTTACTATTTGAGTAAAAAGTTCACAGACTGTGAATCTCGTTACTCGATCCTGGAGAAGACGTGTTGTGCACTAGCCTGGGCTGCCAAACATTTACGACAGTACATGCTCAATCACACCACCATGATAATTTCGAAGATGGATCCGATCAAGTACGTCTTCGAGAAGCAAGCGCTTTCGGGCAGGATTGCCAGATGGCAAATGGTGTTGACGGAATATGATATTCATTACGTTTCCCAGAAGGCCATCAAGGGAAGCGTATTGTCTGAATACCTTGCCGAACAGCCAATCGAAGATTACCAGCCGATGAAATTTGAATTCCCTGATGAGGATATTGTTGTACCCCAAATTTTGACCCCTTAGATCCTCATTATCATTTTTAGAAGCATGATCATGAATTATCTAACCCTAAATCAAGTGCAAGTTTATTATTGTCAAGTTACATACGAACCAGGGTTCGCACCGACAAATTCAAAGAAACCAAGGAATGATTAGCCAATGATTTGGGCCAATTCAATCATGGAATGAAATCAAAGATAATATCAAAGTCAAATGGGAAGTCAATTTGAAGAAATCGTTTCAGAATCAAGAACAGTACAGTCAGGAGGCCCCGATTAGGGCTTTTAACTAGTGGAAAGTCAACTGTGGTTTGACTTTGATGTTGGAAAAGGTTTTAATGGTGGGAGTTAGGTCCATGAAGTTAATATAGGCTATTAAAGACTATTCAAAGAAGTGTCAAGGTCCCAGGATGTCCAGAATATCAACAGGCGACTCGATCGGCACCGATCGATCGTACGGTTGACCGAAAAGTCAACTCCTCGAATTTTGAGAATTGGAATCCAAGTTGTGAATCAAAGTTATTCCTTATGTCATAATGGACTTTCATATCAATTTTCATGATCATTGGATCAAAGATGAGAGAGTAATCGAGAAATCGGGAAATTAGGGTTTTGAAAAGGGCTAAACCGTATCTCCTTAACCGCACATCCAATTGAGTTGGTTATAGTCTCATTTGAAAGCTCTTTACAAGTCCTACAAAAGTCACATACTAGTCCACAACCAGAAAATGCATACTTTTTGAGATATAAGCAAAAACATTCCTAGAAGGGAAAATAACTTAGAAAATTTCTAAGTTATTTTCACTTTAAAAGCTAAAATCAGCCAACTTCAAGGGCATTTTTCACCTAGTTTCAAATAGAATCAAGATTTCTGGCCAACATGGAAGTTTTAGTACTATGTGAGGGCTTTCTAAATTGTATAATAACATCTCAAGGTGAGTTATGAGCTGAGAGATACATGTGTTCAAAGTTGGTATTTTGTCATACTAGTCCCACATTGACCAATATTGCAAAAGCACCTCTATCACTCAAGTGAGCCAATTTCAACTTGCCAAACTCTTTCTACCTGATATATTGAACATAATTAGCATGTTAGAATAGAGAGTTATCATGGAAATATCATAGATTTAAAGTTTGAGGTTTCATTGCCTAAGTTGCAAATATTGACTTTTTCCAAGCATGAGGTGGAAAGTGATTCTGCTCCAGCCACTCTACCAAGCATCTAGGCTGTGTTTTCTCTGTACAAACATCATTTTAACTTGCCCATTGGGTCAAGGAGACAGCCAAGAACCAGAAAAAGCAAGGCAAGTGGACAATTGGATGGAAATATCTAAGATTTCTTCATAGTGAAGCAAAACTACATAGCAAGCTCCTCACTTCATGATTCTATAAATAGGGACCTCATACCCATCATTCGAGGGAGGAACTTATTTCTGAAAACCTGCTAAACAAAGCTCCCTCATCACATCTCTCACTTACTCACATTTTGCAAAATCACCAAAGTGTTCAAAATTGCCAAAATTCTGCACTTTGTAGTTTTGGTACCACATTGAGCTATACATGTTCCAGCACTCAAATCTTCATCCACACATCCTATAAATCATATATAGGAGGTGTACAAACACTTAAACCACCCAAAAACTCAAAGAATCCAAAAGTCAACTTTCCATGGAACTTACTTTGACCAAAGTCCACAAAAACCTCCAAACCTTGCTCCAAACATCTTCTTGAGGTTTTAACCATTTGAACACCTCAAATATAATATATATCAACTGTCCAAACCTTCATTTGTCATCAGAAATTCATAGAACTCATTTTGGCATCTCATTTGGCTTGTAGCTTAAGTTTCAAGTAAAATACCATACAAGCTTGGATTTCATTACCTCTGGGTTTCTCAACAAGTTTGACCTACTAAATAGAATCTCCAAACAGGTATGTATCATATACCTATCATCTCTTGCATTATTTTTCATGACTTATGCATTTTGGGTACTTTGTGTGAATTTTGAAGTTATAAGTGTGTAGTGGTTTCCATGATGTTGGATGAATACCTTGTATCAACTTGAACATATAAATTTGTTTTGGTCATATCAGTAGTTTGTTTGTCAATACTTGTTGAATTTAAAGGAGAGGGGCCAATACCATAAAGTGGCTATCATGAATGGTCTTGCCAAGCCTGCTATATGCTGATAGGTTTGTTTCACATGTGCTGCTAATTTGTTTCATGTTTTAACTGCTAGTTTGCTTCATGTGCTGCTAATTTGTTTCATGTTTTAACTGCTAGTTTGCTTCATGTTTCAACTGCTAGTTTGTTTCATGTTTTCCTACTATTGTTATTTCATACTTTTGATGTTTCATGTGTGCTGCCAAGATTTGTTTTCATGTTTCTTACTGCTAGTTGGTTTCATGTTTGCTGTTATGTTTGTTTCAAAACTGCTTGTCACATGCTCAGCTTCATAGACAATTTGAAATAGGTGTCACCATGTTGATTTATTGAGAACAAGTTCATCAAATCATTGCAATATCCCTTGTTCTGTCTGAGCATTAAACCAAGCTGTCAACAGCATTTTTGCCCCCTTAGGATTTCTGTAGCAGTTTTCTAGTTTGAATTCATTAGCTTGTATTTAATTGAGGCTAAACTAATGTGGTTGAAAAGTATATTTGACCAGGCTAAATATTTTGCTTCTGTCATGGTTGATGATTTTGGTTTATATGATATATTGCCAAAAGTGATTGATGGAATCCTGTTTTGAAGTTTTGATCATAGCATGAAAAAGAAAAAAACTGTTTGCAATTCATGAAGTGCCTAGAGTGTTGATCCATAACAGGTTTTTGTCTAAACCAATAGATGGGAATTTGTCACTTTTATTTTGAAAAGAGATGTTCATAGCAGCACCAAATCCTGTTATGCCATAGCAGTAAAAATTTTGTTTGACCCAAGCCATCACAAGCCTGATTTCTGCTTCCAAACATGTCCACATATATAGTTGAAGCATGCTTAGGTATTCTGTTTTGATGTATATAGCATAGCACACAAATCCACATATTGGCATGAACATCCAACCACACACACACTATCATTCTTTGCATAACATTTGATAATTGTTTTTTTAAACATTTCAACATGTCTAAATGGTTGTTCTAAGTGTGTTTGTATGATCACATTGCTGCTTTTCACAATACATCAAAATTTCACATATCAAAGCCAAATGCTCCAAGACACACCAAAGCACTTACTTGGTCATTTTTGACATAGAGCATAGTACACTCATTTTCATCATTCTAACATGTCTTAATGATCATTTGAAACATGTGTGTATGATTATCCTACTGTTTTATTGGTTTGTCCCAAGTTTCACATGTTGACACCAATTTCACCAAATGTCACAAACCACACAATTGGACATTTCTTGCATCAACTCATTTTGGCTAAAATTTCCGTACACACATCTCATATTGGACATACTTGAGATGTTTGAATACTCACTTTGCTCATAAAAGCCATGTATCAAAATTCACACCTTCATGTGCATCATTGTATGGATAACTTGCATATGCTTTGTCATTTTTCATGACAGATGATTTCCTTGGAATTTTAATGATTAGATCATCTCATTATCACATATATGTGCTGTACAAATGATTAGAACATCTCAATTTGATCTGGAACTACATCTGTGCATCATCATGCATCATTGTCCATCACTTTGCAAAATGCCTTCACTCTCACATACCAATTTGGAAATGCTTGCTCATGCTTGATATCTTGTTGTTTTCACAACTTTATATGAACATATGTGACATGTTTAAATGAATTGCAACCTTGAAAGTGGACTGAACAAAGATTTGCCTCACTTCATGCATTTCACATACACATAACACACTCAAATGCAAATTGAGCACTACACCATCACACACTCATTACAGATTTGATGTTTTCATTTACACACACTAGATATCACATGATGAAGATGTCTTGATGGTTGGTACAACTCCTGAACACCCCAAACTCCAAAACCACTTTGACTTGCATTGTCATGCTTATGTGTTTTTGCAAACTGAACATGACTTTCATCTATCTGAAACTCCTGGCCATAAACTTGTTCCATTCTGTCATATATCATATATTGGATGTGTATGTGAACTTACTTGGCCTTAAACATGCTTGTATCAAAGTGTTCATGTCATTTTGCAAGTCATAAAGTCATAATCATACACCCTATCGGGTTTTGTAGAGGAAGATGAGTTTCAGAAAACCAACACCACCATCCTCTTCCTCCCATTTTTCTACCCCAAAAGCATATAAAATTTGTCCCAAAACTCCAAAAATTGAGGAAGTTATGCCCCTTGTGCAAACTTGAAAATCATATGTTTTTGCCCAGCTTTGAATCAAGACCTACATTATATATTTATCCTTGCGCATTCATTAACGGATGTATCGCCGCCCCAGCGGTAGAAACTTGCGCGCACATTGTACTTGGCATGGGTTCGATCCCTTGTGATAACCCTTGTTGCCACTTTTTCTTATTTTTTGCATGAAACCTCAAAAAATTCGTAACTCTCTCATTTTTTATCGTTTTTCACCCGTTCTTTTTTCATTGTGTTTATTTTAATGTGTACTTTCATGTCATAATTTTATTTTCCATGTTTGATTATTTTTTCACCATGTTTGATTGTGCACGATCCGCGCGTCAACGGTACTAACCCTATTTGGTTGCAGATGAAATTTAAAAGGTTTCCTCTTGTGTTTTCTCAGGAAAATTGATTGTTATCATGTCTATATATGTTTGTCAACATGTTAGAATTTTTACCTCGAATTATTTTTATGTTTATCTCATCTGTCTGTTAACGGTATTCCAGGTGCGAACTGTCGTCACAGTTCTCGTACTAAACCATCTGCTTTGATTGTCATCATTAATTTCCATCTTTAATCTTTGCATTGGTTGTCACCATGAATGTTTGAATAATGTTTGTATTTTATTTTATCCCCAAGCAACGAAGCTCGTTAGCTTTCGTCCAGTTGCCGACAATACTGTTCCTCCAAAGGAAGGTCTGTCCAGTTGACTGTCAATGTCTTGGACCAAAATCTCTGTTTTCCCTTTGACTTTGTTAAGTCACTCTAACCCTAGTTTAGAAGCCTTTAGACTTTGCTTGAAGTCTAAGAAACCCACCCATACTAGGAGTGTTCTTCAACTAGAACCCTAGGAAAGAGTTCGTCAACTCTATGTAAGAATCATCGTCATGATTTTCTTACTTTCCCTTTTCAATTTAGCTTAGGGAGTTTTGTCAAACTCCACACAAACATCGTCATGTTTGTTCCCCTTTGAACTTTGATCATCATCAAGAGTTCTTTCCCCTCGTGAGGTGAACTACGATTGCTCTGATTCTATCCTAGTCAGGATACGTAGGCAGAAGGTGCGATACCTTTGCGAGCAAACTTAGAAAACCACTTAGGCCTTTATGTTACTTTTATTCCCAACTTAAACCATAGTGCACAATTCACAAACTTAGCAAGTAATTAAACAAAAGGTTCCTGTAGAGTACTACAGATGTTTAGGGTGCTAATACCTTCCCTAGATATAACCAACTCCCGAATCCCCGAATCTCTTAAAGCGTTGTTGTCACATCGCGCAAAAGGTTCTTTCTTTCTTTAGACCTATCCTTTGGATAAATTAAAGTCCGGTTGTAAAAAGAAATACGGTTCAAGTTAATTAATAGCTTGATATCAAATTTTCACTGCAACAGAAATGGCGACTTCACTGGGGACAAGAATGGCTTTTGCTTTTATTTTGAGGGTTCAACCTATTTTTGTTTAACTAATTGCTATCTGTAAATACTAGTATATATGTGTGCTCTGTTGGTTTGGGAAACCTGAAATGGTGAAACAGCACTACACCCGTGCTCAAGCGTACTTATGATAGGAAGGTGGTATATTCAAGAAGGCTTATAGGGAGTTGATTCCCGACCAAGCTGACTTGAGAAAATCACCACTCAGTAGAGGCCCTTTTAGAGAGCTAGTATTGTTGATCGAGTATTCGTGAAAACAATACTACTTTCTACATAGGTGCCCATGACACTGAGGACCTTTAGATACCTTTTCCCCCACTATGGCTTTATTAGGATGTAGTACAGTGACTATAAGGAAGTAATTCCAAAGTAGTTGATACGCGATACTACACTTGGACGAGACTCTCTTGAGAATATTATCGACCACCAAGTATTTGGGAAATTGATAATATCCGAAAGATGGGTCGAGGACTCCAGGAACTCTTTTAGAACCTTGTTCTGCAGTTATGGAAACCTTAGTACATACCTTTGGGGTGGGTAGACCTTGACTCCTTGCTCATGTTTTCCAAACCCGAAACCTTGTCTGTTTACTTGTGTAAATCTGTGAATATGTGATTACCTGTGTTTGTGCATTCATGCATCCATAAACATCATGTCATGAAAGTTTTATGGAACTCAGAGTCGTTTATTTATAAAATATCAGGAAAATCATGGACAACGGAAAAAAGAAAACTATAAAGTACACTTACAAAAGCCCTAATATAGATGAGATTGAAAGGTTGAGCACTCTGATCACAGATGTAGAAGGATTCAAGAGCAGGTACGGGAATTTGTTGTCTCTACTGAAAACAAGGAAGAAAATGGATTCGGGACTCCTTTCCACATTACTCCAGTTCTATGATCCACTTTATCACTGCTTCACATTTTCGGATTATCAGTTAGTGCCAACACTTGAAGAGTATTCCTGTCTGATTGGGTTACCCATCCTTGACGCATCTCCTTTTCCCGTCATGGAGAAGGACCCTAAAAAGGAAGAAATTGCTAAAGCCACACGTATCGGGTTGGTAGACATTCAGAAGAACATGGTTACTAAAGGAGGAATCTTTGGGCTGACTGCAAAATTCTTGATTGGGAAGGCCCAGTATTATGCCGATCACTTGAGTATGGATGCTTTTGAGGCTATTCTAGCCTTACTTATTTATGGGATCTTTCTTTTTCCGAGCTTTGACAACTTTGTGGATCTCAATGCCATCAAAATATTCTTGAAGAAGAATCCAGTACCTACTCTACTAGCTGATGCTTACCACTCTGTTCATCAAAGAAATCTTCACAAAGGAGGAATGATCGTCTGTTGTGTTCCGTTGTTGTATAAATGGTTCGTTTCTCATCTACCCAAAGCCCATACTTTTTGGAGCAAAGGATGATGGTCTGAAAAGATTATGGCTCTTACTCACTCCGATATTGACTGGTACAGCCGTAGTTATGATGGGATCAAAATCATTGATAGTTGTGGAAGCTTCGGGAATATACCTCTCCTTGGTACAAATGGGGGAATCAGCTATAACCCCGTGCTTGCTCGTCGACAACTTGGTTATCCGCTGAAAGACAAACCCAGCAGTGCTCACGTAGAAGGTATTTTCTTCATAGGAGTTTCAGAATTAAAAGATGAAATTCTCAAGGCATGGGGGCATATACACAGGAAAGGAAAAGAGGACTTGGGAAGACCTAACTGCATCTCTTTTGAACCTTATCTCCAATGGGTACGAAAGAGGGCCATTCAGTTGAAAATGCCTTATCCTCCACAAAAGCCTATGGTATTAATAGAAGAACAACCATTGATTTTCATGTCTGAGGAAGAAAAGCTGAAGATCGCTCTGAGGAAGTCACAGCAGACTGAGGTATCCTGGAAGTACAAATATCAGGTGGTTGTGGAAGAAAACGAGGAACTCCACAAACAACTTCAGTCAAAAGAAGAGGAAGCAGTTGCAAGCAAGAAGAGGAAGGCACAGGAAGATGCATTTTATTCCAACCATCAATCAACTCCTTGGAAGGCTATGGTAGACAAACTCATCCTTGAGAAAGCACAGGTAGAAGAAGAGCTCAGAAGAATCAAGAAGAGAGAGGATTTTTAGAGCATATTAAGTTGTAATATTAGGGCTTTTTGTAAGATGTACTGAAATCTTTTTGTAATACCCTTTTTGAAAAATCAATGAAATGAAAGGATATTTTGGTAAAATTGAGTTCCATAAAACTTTTACATTTAGGGTTGCATTCTTGTTATTTTAAACATTCAAGGAACTAAAAGATTATTTTGCAGATATTATAGGATGGATTCTGGAAAGAGAGAAGAGGTTGTGTTCCGAAGACCGAGACTAGAGAACCTGAAGAAACTGGTAAGTTTGGTAGAAGACCCCGAGGCGTTCAGAGGAAGACATGGGAATATGCTGTCATTACTGGAAGTTCAAGTGTACGAAGAAATGTTATCCGCACTCGTGAAATTCTATGATTCAACCTATCATTGCTTCACGTTTCCAGATTATCAGTTGCTACCAACCTTGGAGGAGTATTCCGCCCTAATGGGGGTGAGCGTTACCCCCAGTCCCTTTTCTGGAAGGGAGGGGATTCCTAATGAAAGAGCAGTTGCAGAGGCCGCGTATTTGGAATTGGACGAAGTGCGATCTCATATGGGTGCTAAGGGAGGGTTGTACGGAATTTCAGCTATGTTCCTATATGAAAAAGCTCAGAGCTATGCCTTATCACAAAATACTGAAGCATTTGAAGCCATCCTGGTGTTACTTATTTACGGACTATTCTTGTTCCCAACTGCTAGTGATTTTGTGGACGCAGATGCGATCAATCTTTTCTTGATCAAAAACCCTGTACCCACCTTGCTGGCCGACACTTATTTTACCCTCCACCGAAGGAACCGCTATGGGGTTGGACGAATTGAATGTTGCACCGTTCTCCTGCACAAGTGGTTTATTTCACACTTGTCAGAAATTCCAGCTATTTGGGATGAGCAAAATGGACTCTCATGGACGGAAAAGCTGTTGTTGCTCAAACACTCAGACATTAAATGGTTTGATCCTATGTATGGAGGAATTTCCATGATCCAAAGCTGTGGAGACTTCCCGAATGTACCGCTCATCAGCGTCAATGGGTGCATTAGCTATAATCCTATTCTGGCCCGTCGACAGTTGGGGCACCCCATGGAAGATGAACCAGATCCGGACTATTTGAGGAAATTTTACTTGGAGGAAAGGAAGAATCCTGCTTATAGGGCTCGAATCGCGTACGCTTGGCGTTATGTCCACACAAGAGGAGTAACTGCCCTATGCCCCCACAATGCTACTGTTTCAGAATCTTACCTATCATGGGTAAGAGAAGCGGCAATGAAGATGTTCTATACCCGCTTTGAGCCTGACTCGCCCAAGCCTACCCTCGTAGAAGAGTTGAAGGCCGCCTTGGCAAAAGCTGAGAAAGAAGGGAAAATATGGAGAGATAAGTATTTCAAGGCTATGCAAGAGAAAGAAGAACTTCAAGAATTGGTACGTCAAGGTGGAAGAAAGAATCAGTCTGAAGATGAAGGACCATCCAGCAGAAGAATCTAGAATCTATTGTTATTGTTTTTCGTATTTTGTAGAAGCTTGTATTTTCATTTCCCGTTTGATGTTGTAAACTCTCCAGATATTATCAATGAAGATTTGACTGTTTTTCCTATTTATTGTTATAATATTCGCAAATAAAGCTTTTATTCCCTTGAATGTTTAAAATCTGCATTTTGCATGTCCGCATTTCATAAACATTGCATATACATGTTCCTGAGTCAAGTCTCATCCCTCTGTCTTGTCAACAGAATCACACTGAAACCTCGCCATCAGTACAACACACGAGCCCAAGCTCGCTTAAGGATGGAAGAGCAGAACTTGGATGTAAACAGAGTCGACAATGAACTCGGAGAGCTCCGAGGAGGCATGGGACAGATCAAAGAAGCCTTGCAAGTCATCCGAGCAATGTTGGACACTCAAGCCACCGTTGTCTCTGAAATCACTGCAGAACCAATCCCGACAGCTGTTACTATTGCCAATGTGCCAACCTATGGGTTACCTCCAGGCTTTGTGCCACCGCCGAGAGTCACTCAACAGACAATTCCCTTGGGGGGTGAGATTCCACAAGTTATTCCCACCTACACTCCAGCTACAGTTCAGGTTCAAGCACGCCCCATCTTTCATAATCCACCACCGGTATACGAAGGACCCGAAGGGTATGAAGAGGAAAATGAATCACATGAGAGGTTGAGGGAGAGTGTTGAAACGATAGGGAGGAAGATCCGAGCAATGGAAGGAAATGATACCTTTGGCACCGACGCCAGAGAAATGTGTTTGGTATTTGGACTAGTAATACCACCAAAGTTCAAAATCCCAAATTTCGATCAGTACTCAGGAGCTACTTGCCCACGAACTCACTTAATCATGTACTATAGAAGAATGGCAGCACACGTCGAAGACGACAAGTTAATGATCCATTGCTTCCAAGACAGTCTGAAAGGAGCTCCAGCAAAATGGTATCTAAGTCTAGATCAGTCCAGAATCCACAGTTTTCAAGATTTGGCAGATGCATTCATGAAACATTACAAATATAATATGGATATGGTACCTGACCGAAGGCAGTTGTTGAACATGTCCCAGAAAAGCACAGAGTCATTCAAAGAATACGCTCAGCGGTGGAGAGAAACAGCATCCCAGGTAGAGCCACCCCTAAGTGAGAAGGAACTGACAGACTGGTTTGTTGACACAGTAAGACCAGAATTCTATGAGAAAATGATCAGCAGTGTGTCTGCAAGTTTTTCAGACATTGTAGCCGTGGGAGTAAGGGTAGAATTGGGGATGAAAAGTGGAAAGGTAGCCAGCGGCTCCGGCAGTTCTAACAACAGCAGTATTAAGAAGGTCAGCAGTGGGTTTCACAAGAAGAAAGAAGGTGAGACAAATGCCATAATGGGGAGAAGAATCCGTACCATGAGACCTCCATATCAGCAGTATCAACCGCCTCAACAAAGTTTCTTCCAGCCAATCCAGCCTAACTATGTTCAACAGTTTCATCAACAAAGACCCATGTACCCGGTACAGTATGCCCCTCAGCAATATGTGGCAGCTGTGACCCCAGCATTCAACCATTCCACTTCAAACTATCAACCAGGGCGACCAGCGCCCATGTATCAGCAAAACCAGCAAGGGCATCAACGAGCGCCCAACGCTCCGCCCTTTCAACAAAATCAGCAGCAGAGGGTACCACAGCCCATGCAACAATACCAGAACCGGAGGCCAACAACAAAACCTCCACTTCCACAAATACCAATGACGTACACTGAGTTATATCCATCTTTGGTCCAACAGGGGTTGATCACGACAAGACCACTTAATCCAGATACCACATCTCCACATTATAACCCAAATGCCCATTGTGCTTTCCATGAAGGTGCTGCCGGCCACGACTTAGAAGGTTGTTTTGCCTTAAAACATCTGGTAAGAGAGTTGATGGAGAAGAAAATCTTGTCCTTTGATGATGTACCACCTAACGTCAAAAGTAACCCACTGCCAAATCATGGAGGGGTCAATGCCATTGAAAAGTCAGATGAAGAGATAATTAATGATGTGTCAAAAATCAGAACGCCATTGAAGACATTGCATGATAAGCTGACAGAAGCAGGGTTGTTGGGAGATGTTCATAACCAATGTGAAGAACGTACCGTTAGTTCCAGTGGATGTAATGGGATACGGGAAGATATACAAAGATTGATAAATGAGGGGATGTTACAAATATGTGGTAAGGAAAGGAGAGAAGAGGTTTCTGTAATAGAGCCAGTTTTCGACCTATCCAGGAAAAGAGAGAAAGTTCCAGTGTTTAACAGGGGTGCAAGGCCAGTTTTCAACAGAGCTGCTATAAGTCAACCACGACCAATCGTAGTTCAGAAACCAAGACCATTCCATTATGACAATACAAAAGCTATTCCGTGGAAATACGATGTGACCGTGGTAGACCAAGAAACGGGAAAGATTGTTCAGACAGATAATCAGAAAGATGTGACCAATATTGCCGGCACTAGCAAGATGACCCGCAGCGGTCGGATCTATCAGCCAAAAGAATCAGTAGCTATTCCAAAAGAAGTTATTCCTGCTGTGGTAATCAAAGAAAAAGAAGCTCCGAGCACAGAAGAAGAAAATGATGAGTTTTTGAGGATTATCCGAAGAAGTGATTACAAGGTGATAGATCAGCTTCATCAGACGCCATCAAAAATATCAATCTTATCACTCTTGATAAATTCTCCAGCTCACAGGGAAGCATTACAGAAAGTATTGAGACAAGCACACGTAACTAAGGATATTTCGCTTGGGCAATTTGATTCAGTAGTAGCTAACATCACAGCGTGCAATACTCTAAGCTTCAGCGACGCCGAGTTACCCAAAGAAAAACGTGATCACAACCGTGCACTACACATATCCATCAAATGCCAGGAAGATACTTTGGCACGAGTATTGGTCGACACAGGATCCTCATTAAACGTACTACCCGCAAGATCACTGGCCAGACTAGCCTATGCCGGGGCAGAGATGAAACCAACCTCATTAATTGTAAAAGCTTTTGATGGTTCGAGGAGGACGGTCATCGGAGAAGTAGAACTACCAATTTTGGTGGGACCCCACGAATTTAACATTGTATTTCAGGTGATGGACATAAATCCAGCTTATAGCTGCTTACTGGGACGTCCTTGGATCCATGAAGCAGGGGCGGTAACTTCTACCCTGCACCAAAGAATGAAGTTCGTGGTAAATGATAAACTGGTGATTGTTCACGGTGAAGAGGAATTAATGGTCAGTAATCTCTCATCATTCTGGTACATTGAAGCAGAAGAGGATGCGCTAGAGACATCATTCCAAGCACTAGAAATAGCAAACGCAGTGATGATAGAAGAGACGGTGGCAAAAAGTAGTCCAACTTTCGCATCTGCTCAAGGCGCCAAAGCTACGCTGGAAGAAGGCACTCCCGCAGGATGGGGAGAGGTCATTGAGGTAAAGCCGAAGACAAACCGCCAGGGGTTGGGTTACAAACCAACTCAAAGCGAAGAACCAAAGGCTATCCAAGAAATATTTATCAGTGGCGGTTTTCAAATTAACGCCGTGGAAGGAAATCTTGAAAGTGAAGACATAGAAGCACTAGTGTATCATGACGAAGCTACTCTGAACAACTGGGAGGCTATCGAAGTTCCTGTAGTTTTTCCCGAGTTAAAGTAATTTGTTGTTTTTCTTTGTTATTTTTAAAATCTCCATAGCCGTGCCCAAGGCTATAGGAATGTTTTGTAAGGGCCCCATGCTTTCAAAGAAATATCAACGAGAATGGACTATTTTTGTTAAAAATCCTCGTGTTGTTTCTTTACCGTCTTTTGCTTTTACTTTGAAAGAAAAATGGCAATACAAAGAAAACCAAAACAAAAACAATTTTCTCTTTCTCTGTGTGTGTTGCATTTTGTTGATTGTGTGTTTTAATAAAATAAACCCTTCAAAAATGCAGTGATGACCATAACCTCATTGAATCCTGTGACCATGCATCTCCTCCTGACCTTGATTCACCAATTTACCAAGCTGAAGACGAGGATGAAGACTGCGAAATTCCCGATGAACTGGTAAGACTGGCCCAAAAAGAGGATGCAGAGCTTCAACCCCATAAGGAACAGGTAGAAGTTATCAACCTTGGTACCGAAGAGGATAAAAAAGAAGTCAAAATTGGGACAGCCCTAGGGGCAGAGGTAAAACAGCAGTTAAAGGAACTCCTAAGAGAATATGTAGATGTGTTTGCTTGGTCTTATCAGGATATGCCTGGTTTGGATACAGACATAGTGGTTCACAAGTTACCACTCCGACCTGAATGCCCACCGGTTAAACAGAAACTCAGAAGAACCAGACCCGACATGGCTCTTAAAATCAGAGATGAGGTAAAAAAGCAGATTGATGCAGGCTTCCTGGCAGTGGCCAAGTATCCAGAATGGGTAGCCAACATTGTTCCTGTACCAAAGAAAGATGGAAAGGTAAGGATGTGTGTGGATTATCGAGATTTAAACAAAGCCAGTCCAAAGGACGACTTCCCTCTACCACATATTGACACCTTGGTAGATAATACAGCTCGGTTCGCAGTGTTTTCCTTTATGGACGGGTTCTCTGGTTACAATCAAATCAAAATGGATCCTGACGACATGGAAAAGACAACCTTCATCACTCCATGGGGCACCTATTGTTATAAGGTTATGCCATTCGGTTTGAGAAATGCAGGCGCAACTTATCAAAGAGCTATGGTGGCTTTGTTCCACGACATGATGCACAAAGAAATAGAAGTATATGTGGATGACATGATCGCCAAGTCTCAAAATGAAGAAGACCATCTAGAACATTTGTTGAAGTTATTCAAAAGACTCCGGAAATATCAGTTGAGGTTGAATCCCGCAAAGTGCACTTTTGGAGTCAGATCAGGAAAATTACTCGGTTTTATTGTCAGCCACAAGGGGATTGAGGTAGATCCAGACAAAGTCCGCGCCATTCAAGACATGCCAGTTCCGCGGACCGAAAATCAGGTTAGAAGTTTCCTTGGAAGGTTGAATTACATATCCAGGTTCATTTCCAATATGACCCCCACCTGTGAACCGATCTTCAAGTTGTTACGAAAGGATCAAACGGTTGTATGGAATTCTGATTGTCAAACCGCGTTCGATAAAATCAAAGGTTATCTCCAAGAACCTCCAATTTTGATACCACCCGTTCCGGGAAAGCCTCTCTTTATGTATTTGACAGTGCTTGAAAACTCAATGGGTTGCGTTCTGGGTCAACAAGACAAATCTGGACGGAAAGAACATGCCATTTATTATCTGAGCAAGAAATTTACTGATTGTGAAAGCAGATACTCACTCCTAGAAAAGACTTGTTGTGCTTTAGCATGGGCCGCTAAGCGTTTGAGGCAGTATATGATTTGTCACACCACTTTATTGATCTCGAAAATGGATCCAATAAAGTACATCTTTGAGAAGCCGACACAAACCGGAAGACTCGCCCGGTGGCATATGTTACTATCAGAATATGATATTCAATATGTGGCTCAGAAATCTATCAAAGGCAGTGTGTTATCAGAATATCTCGCAGATCAACCTGTCGAAGATTATGAACCTCTGAAGTTTGATTTTCCGGATGAAGATATCATGTTAGTAAAAGATTGTGAAGAAACAAGTTTTGACAAAGGTCAACAGACAGAGAATTGGTGGAAAATGATGTTCGACGGTTCCTCTAATTATAGCGGACATGGCGTAGGCGTAGTTTTAATGAATCCTGAAGGTGGTTACACTCCGTTTACAGCCAGACTAGACTTTGATTGTACAAACAACATTGCTGAATACGAAGCATGTATCCTTGGTCTCGAAGCAGCCATTGATCTCCAAATCAAAAATCTCGAAGTCAGTGGAGACTCAGCATTGGTTATCTACCAAGTCACGGGTGAATGGGAGACAAGACATGAAAACCTGATCCCTTACAGAGCTTATATCGTTGAAACGATCAAGTATTTTGACGAAATCACCTTTAAACATGTTCCAAGAGCAGAGAATCACATCGCCGACGCTTTAGCCATGCCGGCCTCAATGTGGAAAACTAGAGATGTCAACGATGGCACACTTATCAAAATTGAATGCAAGACAGAGCCTCCTTACTGTCAAATGATTGAAGAAGAAACCGATGGCAAGCCATGGTATCATGATATAAAGAATTATCTGTTGAAGCAAGAATATCCCACAGATGCTACGGCACTTGACAAGAAAACACTAAGGCGATTAGCATCCAAATTCTTCCTCAGCAATGGTGTACTTTACAAAAGAAATCATGATATGGTCTTACTCAGATGTGTTGACAAAAGAGAAGCGGACTTGTTAATGAAAGATGTTCATGAAGGAATGTTTGGTACTCACGCCAACGGATACGCCATGTCCAGAAAGATCTTGAGAGCTGGTTACTACTGGTTAACTTTAGAAACCAACTGCATTCAATACGCCAGAAAATGTCACAAATGTCAGATCTACGCAGACAAGATGCATGTGCCTCCAACACTGTTGAATGTACTATCGTCGCCATGGCCTTTCTCTATGTGGGGCATCGACATGATTGGGGCAATTGAACCAAAAGCTTCAAATGGACACCGTTTCATTCTGGTCGCCATCGACTATTTCACAAAATGGGTTGAAGCTGTATCTTACACCAATGTTACACGTCAAGTGGTGGCTCGTTTCATTAAAAAGGAGATCATCTGTTGCTACGGGATCCCAAGCAGAATTATAACAGACAACGGAACCAATCTGAACAACAAAGTTATGAAAGAATTATGTGATGACTTCAAAATCGAACACCACAACTCTTCCCCTTACCGTCCAAAGATGAATGGAGCTGTGGAAGCTGCAAATAAAAACATCAAGAAGATCTTGCAGAAAATGGTTAAAACCTACAAAGATTGGCATGAAATGTTACCATTTGCCCTGCACGGATACAGAACCTCCATCCGCACTTCCACAGGGGCAACCCCCTTTTCTCTGGTATATGGAATGGACGCAGTTCTTCCCATCGAGGTCGAGATACCATCCCTCAGAGTCATCATGGAAACCAAGTTAGAAGAGGCAGAATGGATTAAAGAAAGATTTGATCAGCTGAATCTCATCGATGAAAAGCGCATGTCTGCGATGTGTCACGGCGAGTTGTATCAAAAAAGAATCAAGAGGGCGTTCGATAAAAAGGTCCGTATCAGAGAATTCCGCGAAGGAGAACTTGTGCTCAAGAAGATCTTACCAGTTCACAAAGACGCAAGAGGGAAGTGGATGCCTAATTATGATGGCCCCTTTATTGTGAAGACAGTATTCTCCGGAGGTTCACTGATCCTTACTACCATGGACGGAGAACAACTTACACACCCGATAAACTCTGACGCAGTTCGGAAATATTACGCCTAAAAAGTACCCGATAAACCGGAAAATCCAAAAGAACGGTTTATGCAAAAGTTAGGGTAGAAAAGAAAAAAGAGAAGGAAAGGAAAAAGAGAAAAGAAATCAAAAGGCTCGCTAAGTTGAAAACCCGAAAGGGCGGCTTAGGCAAAAATGAGCGTCCCGGTGGATTGAAAACCCGAAAGGGCAATCCAGGCAAAAATTAGGGACAAAGGCGTTTCGCTGCATCAGACGAAGGCATCAACACTGCAGATTCAACAAAAATTCATCTCAACAGCTCTCGTCAGAAGCAAGGATCTTGGAGAATTCTAGTCTTTAGGGATAGTTAGGTCACATGATTCAATGTAACCTTATCCACTTTTGCCATTTTACTTGTAAAAATTTCCATGGAATATTGTCATTGGCAAGATTTCGTCCTTTAAATAAAATCAGCCTTTTGAGCCTCTCTTTCTTGTGCAAATTATCAGTTCCTTATTTTCTTTGTTATGCAAAATACCGTTCGTTAATCAACGATTATTTTTGAAAACATTAAAATCCAGATTTTTGAAAAAAATAATAACTTGGAAATAGTTTACAAAATGTTTTAACTTGTGGAAAAACTCGAGGGAAATCATACATTCCCCGAAACTTCAGGGTAGCAGGAGTCTTGATACACAGTCAGAATTTACATTCCCCAATGAAATGCTAGCAAATTGGGCAACGAAGAGTCCTTTGGCCATGTATGGTTATCAAAGATTGAAGACTATCCCTCAAGATTTCTTGTGATGATATGAAGGTTCCTCCCCCAGCAAAGTATTTTTGGACATCTGTTTGAATTCACCTCAGCAAAATCTACCTACAGGCTTTATTCCCCAGTAGGTCTTCGGGTTTATTTCCCAAGTCTACGTACACCCCTCATCGTGGGATCAGTGTGATTCGTTTGTTCCCCGAGTTAGTGACATCTATTAATCCCCGCAAAGTCTAAGTTGTTACTCACTTCGTTTCCAAGTAAGTCCAGTCGTCACTAGCACTAAATAAAAGTCCAATTGTCATTGGCGCCTCTTGGTTTGGTTGTTACCAACCTTTCCCCGGTAAATCCAGTCATCACTGGTATTGTTCCAATTATTATTGGTATCTTGTTAGTTGTCACTAACTTTCCCCATGAAGTCCAGTCGTCACTGGCACTGCCTAAATCCAATCGTCATTGGTATCTTGAGGTTTTAACCAATTTTTCCCTTTGAAACCCAGTCGTAACTGGTATCATCATCTAGAGTCCAATCGTTACTTGGAAGTCTATTTCAGTTTGGTTATCACCAACCTCCTGCTAGAAGATCTGGTGATCCCTAGCATTTTTGTATAACCAATTGTCATTGGTATTCCCCAGAATGGTCGTCACCATCTTCATTAAAAATCCAGTCGTAACTGGCATTGTTTAAAACCAATCGTTATTGGAACCCTAATTTGGTCGTCACCAATCACCATTAAAAGACCAGTCGTCACTGGCATCGCTTGGAATTCTGGTTGTTACCAATTCCCCAGGAAGTCTATTGATTACCAGCACTGTGTGAACTATTTGCAGAAACTGAGGATGTATCCCCAGTGATCCATGTTCCCAGTCAAGTCTCGGAGATCTAGTCGTCACTAGTATCTTCCACGTGTGATTAGTCTTGTTTCTAGTCCACTCCTGAAGATCCCGCTTGAACTCTTCGCTATAGGAAGTTCCTCATCTGATCATCCCCAGTGAGGTTGTATCCAGTCTTTCGCTTCCCCAATGAATCCTGATTCTCTTTTCCCGATGGAATTAATTTTTCATTTCCCCAGTAGAAGTCTATTCTTCTCCCCGGTGGAGTACCTCTGTTCCAATAAGATTGTCATCTTTATTGGATTTGTCTCTTCCCCATGTGAAGTTTTCCTTCTTACGCTAGCAGTCATGTCTGAACTGTTAATTTAGTTTTTCAGTAACGAGTCCCTAGTGTCGAGTCCTTGTGTTTGTCACTGTTTGTTTACTGTTTCTTTTATCATTATCGTTGCGTCTATGTTGTTTGCATTCAAGCATCATAAAACATCATTTAGAGTTCATGGCATATCATAACTTGTCCTTTAGCATGGCATCGGATCTAAGGGACAAAATTTTTGGTTATCTATATTTAAATACCTTTCACTGCAATTTTCCGAGAATTGTCATCTCTCAGTCATCTCGTGAAGATATTTAAATAGGGGCAACTGTTGTACCCCAAATTTTGACCCATTAGATCCTCATTATCATTTTTAGAAGCATGATCATGAATTATCTAACCCTAAATCAAGTGCAAGTTTATTATTGTCAAGTTACAGACGAACCAGGGTTCGCACCGACAAATTCAAAGAAACCAAGGAATGATTAGCCAATGATTTGGGCCAATTCAATCATGGAATGAAATCAAAGATAATATCAAAGTCAAATGGGAAGTCAATTTGAAGAAATCGTTTCAGAATCAAGAACAGTGCAGTCAGGAGGCCCCGATTAGGGCTTTTAACTAGTGGAAAGTCAACTGTGGTTTGACTTTGATGTTGGAAAAGGTTTTAATGGTGGGAGTGAGGTCCATGAAGTTAATATAGGCTATTAAAGACTATTCAAAGAAGTGTCAAGGTCCCAGGATGTCCAGAATATCAACAGGCGACTCGATCGGCACCGATCGATCGTACGGTTGACCGAAAAGTCAACTCCTCGAATTTTGAGAATTGGAATCCAAGTTGTGAATCAAAGTTGTTCCTTATGTCATAATGGACTTGCATATCAATTTTCATGATCATTGGATCAAAGATGAGAGAGTAATCGAGAAATCGGGAAATTAGGGTTTTGAAAAGGGCTAAACCGTATCTCCTTAACCGCACATCCAATTGAGTTGGTTCTAGTCTCATTTGAAATCTCTTGACAAGTCCTACAAAAGTCACATACTAGTCCACAACCAGAAAATGCATACTTTTTGAGATATAAGCAAAAACATTCCTAGAAGGGAAAATAACAGAAAATTTCTAAGTTATTTTCACTTTAAAAGCTAAAATCAGCCAACTTCAAGGGCATTTTTCACCTAGTTTCAAATAGAATCAAGATTTCTGGCCAACATGGAAGTTTTAGTACTATGTGAGGGCTTTCTAAATTGTACAAGAACATCTCAAGGTGAGTTATGAGCTGAGAGATACATGTGTTCAAAGTTGGTATTTTGTCATACTAGTCCCACATTGACCAATATTGCAAAAGCACCTCTATCACTCAAGTGAGCCAATTTCAACTTGCCAAACTCTTTCTACCTGATATATTGAACATAATTAGCATGTTAGAACAGAGAGTTATCATGGAAACATCATAGATTTAAAGTTTGAGGTTTCATTGCCTAAGTTGCAAATATTGACTTTTTCCAAGCATGAGGTGGAAAGTGATTCTGCTCCAGCCACTCTACCAAGCATCTAGGTTGTGTTTTCTCTGTACAAACATCATTTTAACTTTCCCATTGGGTCAAGGAGACAGCCAAGAACCAGAAAAAGCAAGGCAAGTGGACAATTGGATGGAAATATCTAAGATTTCTTCATAGTGAAGCAAAACTACATAGCAAGCTCCTCACTTCATGATTCTATAAATAGGGACCTCATACCCCTCATTCGAGGGAGGAACTTATTTCTGAAAACCTGCTAAACAAAGCTCCCTCATCACATCTCTCACTTACTCACATTTTGCAAAATCACCAAAGTGTTCAAAATTGCCAAAATTCTGCACTTTGTAGTTTTGCTACCACATTGAGCTATACATGTTCCAACACTCAAATCTTCATCCACACATCCTATAAATCATATATAGGAGGTGTACAAACACTTAAACCACCCAAAAACTCAAAGAATCCAAAAGTCAACTTTCCATGGAACTTACTTTGACCAAAGTCCACAAAAACCTCCAAACCTTGCTCCAAACATCTTCTTGAGGTTTTAACCATTTGAACACCTCAAATATAATATATATCAACTGTCCAAACCTTCATTTGTCATCAGAAATTCATAGAACTCATTTTGGCATCTCATTTGGCTTGTTGCTTAAGTTTCAAGTAAAATACCATACAAGCTTGGATTTCATTACCTCTGGGTTTCTCAACAAGTTTGACCTACTAAATAGAATCTCCAAACAGGTATGTATCATATACCTATCATCTCTTGCATTATTTTTCATGACTTATGCATTTTGGGTACTTTGTGTGAATTTTGAAGTTATAAGTGTGTAGTGGTTTCCATGATGTTGGATGAATACCTTGTATCAACTTGAACATATAAATTTGTTTTGGTCATATCAGTAGTTTGTTTGTCAATACTTGTTGCATTTAAAGGAGAGGGGCCAATACCATAAAGTGGCTATCATGAATGGTCTTGCCAAGCCTGCTATATGCTGATAGGTTTGTTTCACATGTGCTGCTAATTTGTTTCATGTTTTAACTGCTAGTTTGCTTCATGTTTCAACTGCTAGTTTGTTTCATGTTTTCCTACTATTGTTATTTCCTACTTTTGATGTTTCATGTGTGCTGCCAAGATTTGTTTTCATGTTTCTTACTGCTAGTTGGTTTCATGTTTGCTGTTATGTTTGTTTCAAAACTGCTTGTCACATGCTCAGCTTCATAGACAATTTGAAATAGGTGTCACCATGTTGATTTATTGAGAACAAGTTCATCAAATCATTGCAATATCCCTTGTTCTGTCTGAGCATTAAACCAAGCTGTCAACAGCATTTTTGCCCCCTTAGGATTTCTGTAGCAGTTTTCTAGTTTGAATTCATTAGCTTGTATTTAATTGAGGCTAAACTAATGTGGTTGAAAAGTATATTTGACCAGGCTAAATATTTTGCTTCTGTCATGGTTGATGATTTTGGTTTATATGATATATTGCCAAAAGTGATTGATGGAATCCTGTTTTGAAGTTTTGATCATAGCATGAAAAAGAAAAAAACTGTTTGCAATTCATGAAGTGCCTAGAGTGTTGATCCATAACAGGTTTTTGTCTAAACCAATAGATGGGAATTTGTCACTTTTATTTTGAAAAGAGATGTTCATAGCAGCACCAAATCCTGTTATGCCATAGCAGTAAAAATTTTGTTTGACCCAAGCCATCACAAGCCTGATTTCTGCTTCCAAACATGTCCACATATATAGTTGAAGCATGCTTAGGTATTCTGTTTTGATGTATATAGCATAGCACACAAATCCACATATTGGCATGAACATCCAACCACACACACACTATCATTCTTTGCATAACATTTGATAATTGTTTTTTTAAACATTTCAACATGTCTAAATGGTTGTTCTAAGTGTGTTTGTATGATCACATTGCTGCTTTTCACAATACATCAAAATTTCACATATCAAAGCCAAATGCTCCAAGACACACCAAAGCACTTACTTGGTCATTTTTGACATAGAGCATAGTACACTCATTTTCATCATTCTAACATGTCTTAATGATCATTTGAAACATGTGTGTATGATTATCCTACTGTTTTATTGGTTTGTCCCAAGTTTCACATGTTGACACCAATTTCACCAAATGTCACAAACCACACAATTGGACATTTCTTGCATCAACTCATTTTGGCTAAAATTTCGTTACACACATCTCATATTGGACATACTTGAGATGTTTGAATACTCACTTTGCTCATAAAAGCCATGTATCAAAATTCACACCTTCATGTGCATCATTGTATGGATAACTTGCATATGCTTTGTCATTTTTCATGACAGATGATTTCCTTGGAATTTTAATGATTAGATCATCTCATTATCACATATATGTGCTGTACAAATGATTAGAACATCTCAATTTGATCTGGAACTACATCTGTGCATCATCATGCATCATTGTCCATCACTTTGCAAAATGCCTTCACTCTCACATACCAATTTGGAAATGCTTGCTCATGCTTGATATCTTGTTGTTTTCACAACTTTATATGAACATATGTGACATGTTTAAATGAATTGCAACCTTGAAAGTGGACTGAACAAAGATTTGCCTCACTTCATGCATTTCACATACACATAACACACTCAAATGCAAATTGAGCACTACACCATCACACACTCATTACAGATTTGATGTTTTCATTTACACACACTAGATATCACATGATGAAGATGTCTTGATGGTTGGTACAGCTCCTGAACACCCCAAACTCCAAAACCACTTTGACTTGCATTGTCATGCTTATGTGTTTTTGCAAACTGAACATGACTTTCATCTATCTGAAACTCCTGGCCATAAACTTGTTCCATTCTATCATATATCATATATTGGATGTGTATGTGAACTTACTTGGCCTTAAACATGCTTGTATCAAAGTGTTCATGTCATTTTGCAAGTCATAAAGTCATAATCATACACCCTATCGGGTTTTGCAGAGGAAGATGAGTTTCAGAAAACCAACACCACCATCCTCTTCCTCCCATTTTTCTACCCCAAAAGCATATAAAATTTGTCCCAAAACTCCAAAAATTGAGGAAGTTATGCCCCTTGTGCAAACTTGAAAATCATATGTTTTTGCCCAGCTTTGAATCAAGACTTACATTATATATTTATCCTTGCGCATTCATTAATGGATGTATCGCCGCCCCAGCGGTAGAAACTTGCGCGCACATTGTACTTGGCATGGGTTCGATCCCTTGTGATAACCCTTGTTGCCACTTTTTCTTATTTTTTGCATGAAACCTCAAAAAATTCGTAACTCTCTCATTTTTTATCGTTTTTCACCCGTTCTTTTTTCATTGTGTTTATTTTAATGTGTACTTTCATGTCATAATTTTATTTTCCATGTTTGATTATTTTTTCACCATGTTTGATTGTGCACGATCCGCGCGTCAACGGTACTAACCCTATTTGGTTGCAGATGAAATTTAAAAGGTTTCCTCTTGTGTTTTCTCAGGAAAATTGATTGTTATCATGTCTATATATGTTTGTAAACATGTTAGAATTTTTACCTCGAATTATTTTTATGTTTATCTCATCTGTCTGTTAACGGTATTCCAGGTGCGAACTGTCGTCACAGTTCTCGTACTAAACCATCTGCTTTGATTGTCATCATTAATTTCCATCTTTAATCTTTGCATTGGTTGTCACCATGAATGTTTGAATAATGTTTGTATTTTATTTTATCCCCAAGCAACGAAGCTCGTTAGCTTTCGTCCAGTTGCCGACAATACTGTTCCTCCAAAGGAAGGTCTGTCCACTTGACTGTCAATGTCTTGGACCAAAATCTCTGTTTTCCCTTTGACTTTGTTAAGTCACTCTAACCCTAGTTTAGAAGCCTTTAGAATTTGCTTGAAGTCTAAGAAACCCACCCATACTAGGAGTGTTCTTCAACTAGAACCCTAGGAAAGAGTTCGTCAACTCTATGTAAGAATCATCGTCATGATTTTCTTACTTTCCCTTTTCAATTTAGCTTAGGGAGTTTTGTCAAACTCCACACAAACATCGTCATGTTTGTTCCCCTTTGAACTTTGATCATCATCAAGAGTTCTTTCCCCTCGTGAGGTGAACTACGATTGCTCTGATTCTATCCTAGTCAGGATACGTAGGCAGAAGGTGCGATACCTTTGCGAGCAAACTTAGAAAACCACTTAGGCCTTTATGTTACTTTTATTCCCAACTTAAACCATAGTGCACAATTCACAAACTTAGCAAGTAATTAAACAAAAGGTTCCTGTAGAGTACTACAGATGTTTAGGGTGCTAATACCTTCCCTAGATATAACCAACTCCCGAATCCCCGAATCTCTTAAAGCGTTGTTGTCACATCGCGCAAAAGGTTCTTTCTTTCTTTAGACCTATCCTTTGGATAAATTAAAGTCCGGTTGTAAAAAGAAATACGGTTCAAGTTAATTAATAGCTTGATATCAAATTTTCACCGCAACAGATATCATGTTTCTTAAAGCGAAAGATTGCAATGAACCGTTTCCCGGTGAGGGGCCAGATAGGAGATCCCAGTGGAAATTGATATTTGACGGGGCGGTTAACTCTTATGGAAGTGGCATCGGGGCGATCATCACAACTCCCCACGGATCCCATATCCCGTTTACTGCGAGACTGACGTTTCCAATAATGAAGCGGAGTACGAAGCATGCATCATGGGCCTAGAAGAAGCAATTGATTTGAGAATCAAGAACTTAGACGTATATGGTGACTCGGCGCTTGTGATTAACCATATTAAAGGGGAGTGGGAGACTCGTCAATCGAATTTGGTGCCGTACATGAACTATGCCAGAAGGCTGCTGCCGTTCTTTGATCGAGTGGAACTCCATCATGTGCCCAGAGCGTAGAATCAGATGGCTGATGCCTTAGCCGCGTTGGCTTCGATGTATAAAGTCAATTTTTGGAATGAAGCTCCAAGAATTGTCCTTTCTCGTCTTGATAGACCTGCATTCGTCTTTGCGATCGAGGAAGCCGCTGACGGCAAGCCATGGTTCCATGATATCCAGACTTTCCTTATGACTAAGGAGTATCCTGCGGGAGCGTCAACCCAGGATAAGAAGACTCCGAGGAGGCTGTCTGGAAATTTTTATCTCAATCCTGATGGAGTTTTATATAAAAGAAACCACGATCTCGTGCTACTCAGATGTGTAGATGAGAAAGAAGCGAGTATGCTCATGGAAGAGGTCCATGAGGGCACATTCGGCACGCACGCCGGCGGATATGCTATGACAAGAAAGATCCTGAGAGCAGGATACTACTGGCTGACGATGGAGTCAGATTGCTTTAAATTCGCGAAGAGATGTCATAAATGCCAGATTTCTGCTAATAAAGTTCATGTGCCGCCATGCCCTTTGAATGTCATGTCCTCCCCGTGGCCGTTCTCCATGTGGGGCATCGACATGATAGGCAAGATCGAGCCCGCTGCATCTAACGGTCATCGCTTCATTCTAGTAGCTATCGACTACTTCACCAAGTGGGTGGAGGCAGTCTCATATGCTAATGTGACCAAGCAGGTGGTGGCTAAATTCATTAAGAGGGATATCATCTGTCGTTACGGAATTCCCGAGCGGATCATTACTGATAATGGTTCGAATCTAAATAACAAGATGATGAAGGAGTTGTGCCAGAGTTTCAAGATTGAACACCACAACTCATCTCCTTACCGGCCGAAGATGAATGGCGTCGTTGAAGCGGCCAACAAGAACATAAAGAAGATTGTTCAAAAGATGGTTGTGACCTATAAAGATTGGCACGAGATGCTGCCGTTTGCATTGCACGGGTATCGTACAACGGTACGTACATCAACCGGGGCAACTCCTTTCTCCTTGGTATACGGTATGGAAGCTGTCCTACCGTTAGAAGTGGAGATCCCTTCTTTACGAGTTTTGGTTGACGTGAAACTCGATGAGGCAGAATGGATTAAGAACCGACTAAACCAACTCAGCCTGATGGACGAGAAGAGATTAGCATCGATTGTGCATGGTCGTCTGTACCAAAGCCGAATGAAGAAAGCTTATGATAAGAAGGTGCGTCCTAGAAGCTTTCAGACGGGTGATCTAGTCCTGAAGAAGATTCTTCCTCCACACTCCGATCACCGGGGCAAGTGGACTCCCAATTACGAAGGTCCGTGCATCGTCAGTAAGGTCTTCTCGGGAGGAGCTTTGTTGTTATCCACGATGGATGGTGAAGATTTTGCATCCCCGATGAACGCGGACGCAGTTAAAAAATACTTTGCTTAAAGAATGACCCGCTGGAAAGAAAAAAGAGTATCCAGGCAAAAATGGGGCAGCCCGGTGAACCATAAAAAAGGAAAAAGGTTCGGGCAAAAATTAGGGATATAAATTGAAAAAATGTACATCCGCAAAGTCGAAAACCTGGATGGGCGACTTTGGAAAAAAAGGGTATCCCGGTGAATCGAAAACCCGGAAGGGTGATTCAGGCAAAAGTTAGGGATTTGAAAAAGCAAATGACTGCGTTCCGCGTGTGGACTTTCATTGTTTAGTGGTTTGGAAGACCTGAGGGCCGTTTATCTGAATCAATCTCTTCTGAAGCTGAAGCGTCAGAGAAGTATCGAAGTCGAGTGGGTCATAGAGGGATCAACTCATGGTGTTCGTCTACGCCTCGTTGCCGACATTTGTGTATATACTGATGTATATTTATGTTTATATTTGCGTAGCTTCCTCATTCCAGGAGCTTGCATCTGTTGTAAAACATTTTTACCCATTCAGGGGTTCGTTATCAATAAAATGTATACTATTCAGCAATTCTGTTTGTCTGTTTAGCATTTACCTGTTTTGTTTGCGAAAAAAGAACGCCGATGTTTTTGATAAAATGTGCATACATAAACTTACTGGCCTAGGCCACTGATTGTTGAAACAATAAATTACTTGAACATTTTCACAAGATGATAACCTTGATAGGTCCCTTTGAGAAGGGTATCTTGTCTGTTTGTTTGTGTTGTTACAGGTGTAGCAGGCAGTACACCGTATGCGCCCCCGAGCAGGATGATTCCTCCTTCTCCAGCAAAGTTCAGTGGCCTCTCCCCGCAGAGTCTGAGTATGAGATCGTAAGCATTGATATTTCTTCCCCAGGCAGAGAGGATTCTCTCCCCAATCAGATGCATCCTCAGGGAACGGCATCTCCCCAGCTGAGTCATACGCTGAAGTGTGTAGTAGTTGACAGTTCCAGATTGAAGTCTCCAGGCAGGATTGAAATTCCCCACAGAGTCGTACTCTCCCTAGCAAGTAGGATGATTCCTTCTTCCCCAACCGAGTTTGCAGTTCTCCAAGAGAGTCGAGTCCTTGGAAAGCAGTTCGGGCCATGATTGGTTTTCCCCAGTAGAGTGTTGAATAACTGATGCCGTATTTCCCCGCCGGAGTCATTACCCCCAGGAAAGGTTTAGCTGTGAGCGTCGCGCAACTTATTTCCGCGATTGACATCGCTTTCCTCAGCAGGTCTGGGTTCTCGTAGAGCTTCGTTCCCCTGCAGCAGTCAACTGAAGTTTGTTTCCCCGTGCGGAGTCTGATTGAGATCAGTGTGACCTTCTCTCCTCGGCAGGATGATTCCTCCTCTCCACCAGAGTGTTTCTTTCTCCTTGACAGGAGGATCCTCCCTTCAGCATTTATTTTGCCGATGGGATCGTAGCATTTTGCATGATTGCATAACATTTTGCATGCTGTCGCTTGCGCGAAAATAAGGTGCCGGCACAACAGAAGAGTCGCCACCTTTCGTTATTTATCCCTCAGAGCGGGAAAGGAGACGATCGGAAAAACCTAACGAAAAAAGGGTAAGACAAGGTCGTCGCAACCGTTGTTTGGATTCGGGAGTCGGTTACGCAAGGGGAAGGTATTAGCACCCCTCACGTACATCGTACTTAATGGGATCCTCGCTTGTTGTGTTTACGGGACGGGTTGGTTTTATCTATCTACCTATCAAGGATGGCTTAAACAGAAAGGAAAAATGACTCGGCAAAGCATCGCACTTTATGCCTACGTATTCTCATCAGAGAATGAGAAATCAGAGTCAACGTAGTTCGGCCTACGACGGATTATGGGGGAAAGTAGCTCGCCAAGACATCGCCATCTTGTGCCTACGTACTCTTAACAGGTATGAGAGATCAGAGCTCACGTAGTTCGGGAAACTACGGTTTATTTCCTGTCTTTTACGAAAGAAGTGTTTTTTATTGTGTTTGCGATTTCAATCGCACTAGAGACTATGACCTGAGAGTGAATGTGTCGCATGTCACCCAAAGGGTACCATACTAAACCTCCAGACTGTGGAAAAGAAACTCTCCCACAATCCTTTCTCAGATAGCTTAAGGCTCGTAGCGTACGAAAGAAATCATTCATGATTACTGTAACTTAAACTGTTTTGAGATGAGAAGAGAACAGGCCCAGCTAGGAGGGAGACTATTAAGTCCTACTGTTGTCATGCCATGGATTCATCCTATGGTTGAGGTTTGAACAGGGAACTCCTAGAAGTTGTCATGCATAGGTTTCAACCTAAAGTTCTATCATCAATTCCTTGTCAAAGGAAATGAGAGTCCTAAGGGATCATGTCAATGATACACCAAAACAGACAAAGCATCAGCTTAACAGTAAAATGCATGCAATGCAAGTGAGGGAGGAAGTGTGTGGGGGGATTCAGCCTCCACAAGCTCATCTCAACCTCAAGCCAGAATGGATAACAGTAATCATACTGAAAGATAAAACATCATGCTATCAAGCAAAAACAGTAAACTGCAATCATACAGAAGAAATGAAATAAAATAAAATGCCATCAGGCAAACAAACCACATGGGCAAGGGAGCTGGGCTCTACCGAATACCCACAAGTAAAGCCACACAGTAACAGTACAAGCAGAGGGAGCAACTCAACCTCTAGTGCAATCATGCTCCTAGATTCTACCTATTCTAGATATGGACTTATTCTAATGCATCAAGCAAGTCAAAAAAACACATCAATACAGAAAAAGAAAAGAAAAGAAAGCAGATCAACTCCTCTCTCAACTCCAAGCTTCAGCTCTTCCAACAGCAACTCAGTCTTCAGACTTCAATCACTCTTGACAAATATCCATTTGCTTTTCCAGGTTTCAACCCTTCAACATAAGTTTCAACTTATCTTCTCCTTTAAGCTTCAGCTTCTTGATCAGCTCCACCTTCAGGCTTCACTATTAATCACAAGTATCAACTTGGTCTCCTTCAGGATCTCCAGGTATCAAAGCAGGTATCAACTTCCTTTGTTCTTCAAGCTTCAGCTCTTCAAAATCAATCTCAATCACTTAGAAGTGTCAACTTCATCCTTCAGTCTTTACTTCATCCTCAGGGGTCTTCAAGTATCCACTTGCTCTTGTTGCTCTTCAAGCTTCAGCTGGAATGGCAATGCTCAAGGATCCATCCTCTTCCATACTCTTCATTGAAGTCTTCATCTTCAAACTCAAGCTCAACATCTCTCAAGAAAATCAAACCAGAGGAAATCACTTACTGGATAAGCTGGGGATGTTGAACTGCTTATTGCCCACCAAAGGTGACCTATAAAGGTTCAACATCAAAGGAATGGTTCCCTCAAAAGTTCTACTTCCTAGAAACAATCACTTATCCCTCCAAAGGAGAGAGGTGTATACCATGGAAGGACTTTGAATCATAGGGAGGAATGGAGGTGAAAGATACCATCCATGTTTAAGAAAGAAGTTAACTAGGTCTAAACCCTTCCTAATCCCTAACCCTAAAACAATCAACAAAACAACAGGATCAAGCTCTCAAGCTCCTCAATGCTCCTCAATGCTCCTTAGAACAATACCAAGCTCTCTAAGCCCACAAAGCAAAGCAAACAACAATACAAGCCCACAAGGGCAACACAAACAATCATCAACTACAAAAATCATCTAAAAATAGTACACTACTATATTAAATCCTAATATAATTTCTAAGGGATCCTACATACCTACCCTTAATACCCCTATATGCCCCTATAGCTATCTTGACCTAGAAACCCAAAATTCTAGTGTTATTATGGACCTATGTTAAGGATTAACCTAATTCTACACAACCTAATGTCATCTAATCAAAACTATCCTAAAATTCATCACAAAATTATGGAATAAATCCAGGGGGAAGCTAAAGCTTATATCTAACTATCCTAAAAAGAATGGCCTAAAAATGTTAAGGGAACTACCTAAACAAAATTCTACAAATTCATGGATCAACATAAAGGAAATAAAATGCAATAAAAGTAGAAAATATACAAAAAATACTAAAAATGCATGAAAGGAAAATATTTTTATTTTATATTTTTCTTGACAAAAATATGAAATAGGATAAAAAACTCCCATTAAAAAATCTTTAATTTTCCATTTATTATGATTTTTTAAAGATTTAAATAAAATGGAAGAAAATAAAATGAAATATTAAGAGATGGGGTGCAGCTAGCAAACAGATGCAGTGTAATTCACGTATGGGCTAAAAGTGGGGGGTTCAGATAGTATACGCGTTGGGCCCAATTCATCATCAGAAATTAATTAATAAATCATACAGAAAATGGAAAATAAGTGGTGCATATAGTCATGGTTTTCAGTTCAAAATTGATTGGGCCTCGTGAAGGGGGTGTGGGAAGCAATCCAGCCCAAAGTTCCTTTTAATGAAACGCAACGTTTCATTGTGTTTCAGAATTCCCTCCCAAATGAAATTGAATCGTGCCCGTTGGATTGTTTCTCAGGTCAATGGTCAGCTCCCCATCCAATGGTCATGACCTCGTCTTCAACCTCCAGCTAGGGTTCCAAGGAGACTCCATGAAAATGCAGAGCTTCAAGCTCTTTCTTCTTCAACCATGAACTCCCTCAATTCCTCATGGAAAATGGAAATTCAAGACCCTATCTTGCCTAGAATTTTATGCTGAATCCATCCCTGCTCTCAAAATCAACTGAAACTTCCTCTAACATGAAACACGATCCAAGATCCAAAATGTACTCAGTCATCAATCTTAACAATTCTTGCAACTAGCTACCTCAGATCACTCACCAACTCACACTGAATGATTCTTGATGTCTAGTTCATTCTATATCTCAATATAACACGAGTTCTTGGTCATCAAAGAAATGGGGTCCATAGTTCAATCTTCACCAATTGATCCCTAACTCTCCAAAATCCATCTCTTATTGGTCTCTAACATTTCTACACTAACAAATTAACCTAATTATGCCTAAAACATGGTGTAGGGAAGAATTTGCAAACCTGGTTAATCTTGATGAACAGATGATGAAATCCACCAATTCAGACCTTGAAACTCTTCAGAAAGTTTCCCTAGATGCCAATCTTGCTACTGTTTGCAACAATTTTGATGGAGGAAGCCTCAATCTCAGAATTCGATTATGACTTGCTACCTTGAAAGTTCAATCACCAACTCTTCAATTCACCATGGATTTGATCTCAATTCAATCTGCACAGCTTCACTATGATGTATGGAATGTGTTTGAATGGAAAAAATGAATGGAAATGAAGAAGAATGAAGAAATGAAACTTGACTTGCAATTGAGGATTCTTGATCTCACTCTCTCTTCTCTGCACCAATTCTCACCAACCTTGCATCTGAGCAAGTTATACATGTTATATAGAGTGGTTTAGAATCATCTAGAACCATCTAGGACCATCCAATGAGTATTTGAACTTCTCATGTCATGACATTTTGATTTCACTTCTCACCATATGCTATCTCATGCCAAGCCTCTTGTAACCTTTGATTCTGACTTGAGATTCTCCCCATATGAGATTTATGATATGTTACAATGCCTAACCAACTTGCTTATTGAGTTTTCTTGAGTTTTGCTTTGGTACCTTAATATGCAAGTAAGCCCTTTCCAAAGCAGCCCTATGATCTAAGCCCCAAATCAAAATTGTGGCTGAACCATTGTTCTTAGAATGTCCTTTGGAGTCAAAATGACCTATTATATGACATGGTTTGGATGTATAACTTGTGATTTCCAATTTTCAATTTCAACTTATTTAACTTATGCCTCCATTTTAGGCCATTTTCATCACTTTTTGATCCAAACCCTTTCAACATATCATGACCTCCCTAAGAAGATGCTCTACAACATTCATGTTGACCAAGAGTTCATAGGAATCATCCTACTAGGGCAAAATTTGGATGCAAGTTGGGTGACTTTCAAGGACCCAGATTCACATACCTCAGATGACCTGTAACTTGTCAGAGCCATAACTTGAGCTCTACAAATCCTATCAAGGACTTCTAGTACTCAAATTAAAGCTAAGAGCAAGCTCTACAACATTCATGTTGGGGGTAAGATGAGATGACAATCACATCTTGAGCTAAACTGCCTTGAAGATAGGGATCAAACTAGGGGATTTTACACTGTCAATCCTTAGAAACCCTAGCTTAAAACTTCTCAAACTCCTCAATCATGATGAGTTGGTCTAGGAATCATCCTTATAGAATCTCAATACATCATTCCATGCTCACATGGCTCTTGGATTAGGTCTCAACCCTCTCCAAATCATCAGTTGACCTAGGGTTGACCCAGTCAAACCCTAATTCCACCACTCATGGCTGAATCTTCTGAATTCTTGTACAATGACCTCTCTAGGCTTCATGATGGCTTTCAAGACATCTCATAAGCTTTCTCACAGCTTCAAGTCCATTCTCATAGTCTCAGAATCATCTGGGGAGCTCCCACAACTCTCAAGTTATGAGACACACACCCTTGGTTTCAACCAATCTCTCTGAGGATCTCTTGAGTTCTCTGACAAGGATATCAATCTTTGAACATTTGAATAACCTTCTTGGCTAGCTTCAAAGTCTCATACAACTCTTGATGGGTAAATAAATGTTGGTCAAATTTTGGGGTGCAACACATGCTTGCATAGCATTTCCACCGTGTGGAACATCATGCCATTGTCAAAGCATATGCATACTAAGCATAAGCTAGGTCATTACCATTCTTGTTTTGCAGGTGTTCCTCCGCAGAGTCGCTTGCTCAATATGATTCTTGAACTCCCCAGCAAAGTCGTTTGCTTAAGATGATTCTTAAAATCCCCAGCGAAGTCGAAAGAGTTGGTTGCTCAAGTTGATGCTTAGAGTCCCCGGTAGAGTGTTTGCTTGGGATGATTCCCGAAATCTCCAGCACAGTCATGGGTTCAGGATGATTCTTGAAGTCCCCACGGAGTTATCTGTTCAAGATGATTCTTGATTTCCTCAGCAGAGTTGACCTACCCAGAATGATTTCTGGATCCCCGGAGCAGAGTTACTTGATAGTTCTCCAGAATCCCCAGCGGAGATGTGTCATCCCCAGCAGGTTTCTGAACAGCGAAGCTGAAACATCCCTCGAAGACTTGATGATTGAAGTCCAACCATATCGACGAAGCAGTCCTCCCAGCTGATGCGGAGTGCCTGATGGCAGAAGTTTGGATATCCCCAATTGGTTCATGATTGACCGAGAATTCTATTCCCGACTTACTGATGAAGTCTGGCTGATGCCCTAAAGTTTCTTTGAATGCCCGATGGCATGGTTAACATGATTGTTGACCTGATGAATCTTGATGCCTGACGGCATGATCGACCATGTATCGCCGGTTACCGTGTGACCAATTCCCCAGCTAGTTGTCGTGCAGCTAATATTTCAGTTTTCGAAGACTTGTTCCCATCAGAGTACCGCGTACTTGTGCAGTTGGCAAATTTACGGGTTTGTTGGTATTCAACCGTCTCGTACCTTGATTGGTTGAGAGTCGTTCGCTTCCCACCCAGTCAGGTTCAAGCCGTTTGAATAGGGGCAGCTGTTGCACCCCAAAATTTGACCAACATTTCTTTACCTAGCTTGTGTTTCATTTCATTCACATTATCATTATCATTTGCATTTCATTGACATGTATGCAGGAGATCAAGAGGTATGATTACCAATCAAGAGCTATACAAGACTATGAAGCTAGCTAAGAAGGTTATTCAAGTGTTCAAGGGTTGATATTCTTGTCAGAGAAGTCAAAAGATCCTCAGAGTGAGTGGTTGAAACCAAGAAGGTGTGCCTCCTAGCTTGAGAGTTGACCTCAGATGATTCTGAAGCCATGAAGTTAGACTTGAAGCCTTGAGAGATCTTATGAGATGTCTTGAAAGCCATCATGAAACCTAGACAAGTCATGGTGTAAGACTAAGAAGACTCAGCCATGAGTGGTGTAATTAGGGTTTGACTGGGTCAACCCTAGGTCAACTGAGGATTTAAACAAGGTTGAGACCTAATCCAAGAGCCATGTGATCATGGATTGATGCATTGAGATTCTATAAGGATGATTCCAAGGTCAACTCATCATGATTGAAGAGTTTGAGAAGTTTCTAAGGCTTGGCAGTGTAAAATCCCCTAGTTTGATCCCTATCTTCAAGGCAGTTTAGCCCAAGCTGTGATTGTCATCTCATCTTAACCCCAACATGAATGTTGTAGATCTTGTTCTTAGCTTTAATTTGAGTACTATAAGTCCTTGATAGGATTTGTAGAACTCAAGTTATGACTTTGACAAGTTACAGGTTATCTGAGGTATGTGAATCTGGGGGCTTGAAAGTTACCCAACTTGCATCAAACTTTATCCCAAGAAGGATGATTCCTATGAACGTTTGGTCAACATGAATGTTGTTCCTTATCTTCTTAGCTTTCTATAGAGTACTAGAAGTCCTTGATAGGATTTGTATAACTCAAGTTATGACTTTGACAAGTCAAGGGTATTTTGGTCATTTGGAGATTACAGGTCATTTCAAGTATAAAGCCATAACTCCTATTTCCAAGCTTCAAATGGAAAAATATTCAACATCAAACTTGCTCAAAATGATGTTTTAAGGCTAGTAAGGAGGTCATGAGATGTTGAAAATGCTTGTAGCTCAAAGTTGCAAAAATGACCTAAAATAAGGGCATAAGTTAAATGAATCAAAGTTGGAAATTGATATTTTCAACCTACACATCCAAACCATGGCATGTAATATATCATTTTGACTCTAGAAAACATTTTAAGAACATTGGTTTATCCATATTTTTGAGTTGAGATTCAATTTGTGGACTTGCTTTGAAAAGCACTTGCTTGCATATTAAGTAACATGTGCATAACTTAAAATCAAGGCATGAGCAAGGGCCTTTGCAAGCTAAACTCTTCCAAAACGTCACTAGGGGAGAAATTGAAAGTGAATGAGATGAATTCCAAGCTGTTTGCAAGGTTATGCATATCATGATAAGTGTTTGAAAATCTCATGACATGAGAAGTGGAAACTCTCATTAGAAGGATCTAGAGGGTTCTAGATCATCAAAACATCATCTATATATTGAGTAGAGATGATCCATTGAAGAGGTTGGTGATGATTGAAGGAGAGAGCATAGATTGATATTGAAATTTCATAGCTTGCAAGTGCAATCGGTTTCACCAAATTCTTCACTCTCCATCCATTTTCTTGATTGAAGCTTCTTCCATGGATGTCAATGAGTGATTCCAGATCATTATCAAGAAGAATTCGTGGCTGAATAGTGTATGAGCAAGTGAATTTTTACACCTGCAACTCACCATCGGGTTTCAAGATTCAAGCACTTTCAACTGATTCTTTTGCATACAGAAGCAAGGAGGAGGTTCATTGATCGTGTCTGCAAGATTGTAGAGCTTGAATTGGAGGTTTAGTGCATCTGTTCATCCAACATTTTCAGGTTGGTAACTTTCTTCCTCTAGCATGATTTAGGTAGAATCAAGTTGAATTAAGGTGGTAGAAGCATGGTAGAACGGTGTAGGGTGGATTTCAGATAGTTAATTTGTGAATTAGAGCCAAAATAGGTGCATTACCATTTTCGGTTGAGAACTAGATATGGTGAATCTTGAGGTTTCAGAGGAAGCTAAGAGTATGGTTGAATTCGTGGCAAGATTTGGGATGAGTTTCATGTTTTGACCATTTGCAATGGAGGCCTGTAGAGAGAACTAGGGTTGGGGATGGTGACCGGAGCTTCACCGGTGGTGGCCGGAGCTGGGCGCGAAGCTCAGACATTCAAAAGGTAGAAGATGATGAGGCCACCGTTTGATCAAGATGAAGACTTTGACTGAGGAAGCAATCCAATGGCCACGTTTTAAAGTTCAGTTTGTGAAGGATCTGATTATGAAACGCAGCGTTTCATTAATCAGTTGGTTCTGGGCTTAATGGAATAAATGATATTCACACCCCCCTGATGGCCCAATCCATTGTTTGTGCTGAGTTTCATTGCTATCCACACCACGCGTGTTATTATTTTAATTTGATTTTCTTTTAATTTTCATTTTATCCATGGTTCTTGTAAAATCATAATAAATTTAAAATTAATCCAATTAAACCCATTCTTTTTGCATATTACTCATGAGTGAGTCTAGTTTTTTTTAGAGAAAAAATATTTTCATTTCATGTATTTTCTGATTTAATGGTAATTTTATATTTTAATTGATATTAAAATGGTTATGTTTGATGCATAATTTTGTGGAATTTAGTGTGATCACTTGGTGATGTTTTTGATCCTAATTTTTTGTGTGTGATTAGGTTAGACATGTATGCTCCCATAGTATTTTTCTCAAATTTTTGTGATGAAAATAGGTTTGATTTCTAGATTGATATTTAGGTGCTTCCTTTTAGGGTTTAGGTTTGATACCTTGTAATGTAGGATTTAGTTCTAGGTCTTATTTGATGATTTAATCTCTGAAATTAATATGGTAGAGTCATGATTGACCTAGGTTCCCATAGTAATTTTTGTAGGATTTTAAAATTGGTGTTAGTATTTTAGTTAGGACTAACTTTAGTACTAGGTTTTAGGTGATCCTAACTTATTAATCCAACTAGTTTAACTTCCTTAGTCCCCTTAGATTAGGGTTTGTGCTTGGTTTACCTTTGGTTGAGATTGAAGACAAGTTGAAGACAAGGTGAGGATGCTTGAAGTTGCTTGAAGTTGCTTGGAGCTTTGGATTTGCTTGTGCCTGAGGGTGTCTGATGAAGGTTTAGGAGATAGGAGACATAGGGAGAGCCTTATGATTAGAATGATTTCTTTCACAAATATGGAAAGCATCTTGTGCTTCCATTCCTCCCAATGACTAAAAGTCCTTCTAAGATAATCACATCTCTCCTTTGGAGGGATGAGTGGCTTTATCTGGGAAGTATAACTTTGAGGGAACCAGTCTCTCATAATGATGAACCCTTACAGGCTTCCTTTGGTTGTCAGTAAGCTGTTTATCATTTCTACTCATCCTGTTAAATCAATTGTCTTCTGGTTTGAGTATCTTGAGAGATGTTGGGCTTGAGTTTGAAGATGAGGACTTCATTGAAGAGACTGGAAGAGGATGATACCCTGAGCATTGCCATTGCAGCTGAAGCTTGAAGAGCAAGAAGACCAAGTTGATACTTGAAGATTCAATTGAGATTGAGTAAAGAGCCGAGGCTTAAAGAATTGAAGGATGAAGTTGATACTTCCAGATGATTGAGGACTACTCTGAGAAGCTGAAGCTTGTAAGAGAAGAAGACCAAGTTGAGACTGGTAAGGCAAAGAGAGCTGAAGCTTGAGGACTAAGTTGATACTTGCAGTTAAGAGTGAAGCCTGAGGGTGGAATTGACTAAGGAGCTAAAGCTTGAAGAAGGAGGATAAGTTGAAACTTATGTTTGATGGGTTGAAACCTGGAGAAGCAAGTTGATACTTGTTATGAAAGCTGTTAGCCTTGAAAGGTGATTGAAGTCTGAAGACTGGATTGCTGTCAGAAGAGCTGAAGCTTGGAGTGGAAAGAGGGGTTGATCTGCTTTCTTTCTTGTCTGTTTTCTTTTCCGTGCTGATGTGCCTTGTTTGACTTGCTTGATGCATTAGAATAAGTCCATATCTAGACTGACTTTAAGTTAGGAGCATGATTGCACTAGAGGTTGAGTTGCTCCCTCTGCTTGTATTTTTACTGCATGGCTTTGCTTGCGGGTATTCGGTAGAGCCCTGCTCCCTTGCCTATGTGGTTTATATTCTGCTTGATAGCATTTTATATCATCTGTATGATTGCAGTTATCATTCTATCTTGCTTGATAGCTTGTTATTTCCTCTTCATGATTGAAGTTATTCATGCCTGGCTTGAGGTTGAGATGAGCTTGTGGAGGCTGCTGCCCCACACACATTTCCTCCCTCACTTGCATTGCATGCATTTTAAAGTTGTTTACTGTTTACCGTTTAAGCTGATGCTTTTATCTGTTTCTGTTTATCATTGACATGATCCCTTAGGACTCTCACTCCCTTTGATAAGGGAGTGATGATAGAACTTTAGGTTGAAACCTATGCCTGATAACTTCTAGGAGTTCCCTGTTTCAAATCTCAACTATAGGATGAATCCTTGGCATGACAACAGTAGGACTTGATAGTCTCCCTTTAGTTGAGCATGTTCTCTTCTCATCTCAAAACAGCTTAAGATACAGTAATCATGAATGATTTCTTTCGTACGTTATGAGCCTTAAGCTATCGGAGAAAGGATTTTTGGAGAGCTTCTTTTCAACAGTATGGATGTTTAGTATGGTACCCTTTGGGTGATGATCATAACTTTCTATGTCTAATACAACTTAACTGCAAGTGCACAGTCTATCGTGTAGTAATAAAAGATATCGATCCCACAGGGACTCGTAATCAAACTAGTGTTCTCGGGAGTTACTATGTTTGGCTAGGTAGATAATGTTTAAGGGAATAAGATTGTCACTAAAGGGAACTAGAAATGTTACTTAAATTATAATTACGTGAATCGATATGCAGTAATTATGTTCTTCGGGGATTTGACAAGTTACCGGTGTATGAAATATTTTTCAGAATTTATTTAAGCAGAAAATAGTGATCTGAAGACTCTCGTCTCACGATGGTTGTTGACGCTAATCATAATTCTAAGGGCCAAATGTACGCTTTCGTGCCCCATTCGGGGTTAAAACTATTTTTTGGAAATCTCTAAGTTCTAATTCATTTTAAAGTGCTTTCGCTGTTATTAAAACAAATGACTAGTGTTTACTATCTGGTCTTGCCGCAGCTTTCGCTTGTTGGTTCGTACCTTTATTAATTTCCCACTTTCGTGGAAAAACTACTTTTAAATAAGTTCTCGCTTTCGCGACGAAGTTTATTCAGTAAATAAATTTAAACACTCAGACCATAAACAACTTTTAAAAGAGAAAGTTTTCAACCGGTTATTATCAAATCCCGTCCGAATTATTATTACATATCGATTACTCTGATTTAGCTAGACATGGATTTGGGAAAGGTAAAACATAAATAAAAACAGTGAATAATAACATGCATCATAATAAAAATTGAAATTACGATTAAAATTTAGAACCTGTAAATATTCCAATTGGCCTTTAGGCAGATCCTCCACAAATGTTGGCAGGATTCTGGTCTTTGTGCCAATTGATCGTAAAAGGGAAATAGGAATTACAAAATATCAAAGAAATGCAGAAAGAGAAAAGAGAAACAAATAAGAATAGAAAAACTGGAAAGGTTGCTCTGAAGATAAATTGGCAGCACTTCGTTGTCTGAATGCGGCTCCCTTTCTCAGCTCCCCTCCTTCCCCTTTTATAGAAATAGAATTCTAACGGTTATAACTTGAAGAAGGTGGACTTAGAGGCAGAAATATCAGGGAGTAGTGGTCCACTATTTGGGACTTGGAACTGTATTTTGCACGTTCATTTGAAGTTGGGCGTTTTTGCCTGCATGACGGTCATCACAGTGTGTGACGGTCGTCATGGAGCTGTGACGGTCGTCACAGCAGCAAAATATGCATTCTGCGTTTTTCATGTTGTTTTCATCTGGTTTTCGTCCATATTTCATCTGTAATTGCTTCTTTTCTTCATATTGCCTTGTTTAAACATGATCATCAAATACCTGCAAAATATCAAACAAATAACATGGAAAGAACCCGAAATCGGATTGAAAACAGTCAAACATCAGTCGAATTATGCATCAATATATATATACGATTTCGTGTTATCAAACTCCCCTAAGCTTGAATCTTTGCTTGTCCTCAAGTAAAACAGGGAAAAGTCGGCAAGCACGAGGCAGCTTCCTCATTCACCAAGTTGGGAAAAACCGGGATTCTTAGTAGGAACAAAACGAGTACGGTGACGACACTGGACTATAAGTCTTCGGAGGTCTCCTTCTTATGCAAATTGGTCCCAGTCATGCTACTGTAGCTTGGTGTCAAGGTTCTCGCGTCAAGTTCACCCTGTTTGTTCTAGCGCAATCACATTAAGCCCGTTGTCCATACACTTTCATGGCAAGTCGACCTGTTAGTGAATATGATCTCCTTTCTGTTTTGATCTTTTCATTGCTCATAAGCTTATACTATTGATTTTTTCAATGAGTTTTCGTACCGTTGGGCTAAATACTCGGGTGAGGAGCACCTAACTTAGAGGGAGCGAGTCTTTATATTTGGGCTAAATGGCTTTCTTTTCATGATTTTTCATCTTTTTGGAGATCATACACTTATTTGCATTGGTCGCTCGCTTAGAAGTGTTTTTAGGATGGTGCTGACTGCTAGTATAAACTACTTGGGGCTGAGTTTGCGTAGACACTTGAAACTTTGGTACACGTAGGTAGTGAAACCGACTCGCATAAACCGGAGATCTAAGGTGTCAGGACGGTACTGGTTTTGTTAGAATTGTCGTCTCGGAGTTTCAAAACTTGGTTTGAACTTGGGCGCATTCTCGTGATGCTTTTGCTTTTGAGGAACGAACAAAACATTTTTGTTTATGTCGAATAAAGCGGGGATGTTTACGTAACGGAAAAAGATATATAAAAGAGCTTTTATTTGCTAAAATGTGAAAATGTTCGAATTGAAATTACGGAATTAAAAGTACACAGGAATGGGAAATAAACGCTCCGCTCCCACACTATCTCAATCAGTGTCCCCACTGATTTGAAAGAATGCGAGAGGGAAATACAAGGGAAATGAAAATACAAAGAAACTGACAATATAGTAAACAAATAAGGAAAATAATAACTAATCACGGCCTCTGCCTCGGTCACGTCCTCTCTCGCGTCCTCTGGCTCTGACTTGGTCGACTCGGTCCTCAAAGTTCATTACTCTGGTATGATAGACATAGTCGCGGAGTCCTTCGAACTGCAAGGTCAGATTCGCCAAGTTCTCAGTAATGGTTTCTTGGCCGATTTGGAGTTGTTGCATTTGGGTCCGATGCCAAGCTTCGAACTGCTCTGCTCGCCGATTCTGCTGCTGCATCATAGCGAGTATCTAGGCCTGCTGGTCGAGAGATCGGCGGAGGTCTTCTTCGGAGTAGTCGGGCTCTGAACGATGGCGGCGGCGGCGGTAGGATGTACCTTCGGAGGGAAGTGGTTGCGATGCCTCCGGTTGCTCAGGTCTGTCCAACTCATCTTGGATTTCGTCATCAGAACCTTGGGTGTGGGTCTGGTTTGGAGCAGCGGCAGCAGGAGGGGCATTGATGTCAAATAGCCAGTTGGCACGATCCTCTGGGTGCATCCGGGTGCGTGATGGAAGGATGATGCTTCAGACGGTTTTGCCACGCACTACCGGGTGGTACTTGCCATCGGCTCTGGAACGGATGAGGTGAGAGGCTCTGCAGTGGTCGGTGTCGAGGAACACCGAGGGAATGGCATGGAGATGCTGGAGGCGGTCGCCGAGGTTCAGCCCAAGTGCAATGGTAGTAACAATCCCGCCAAAGTAAAATGGCTTAGAGCCACGGTTATAGTTGGCCTGAATGTGGGCCAGGAGGAACGGAGCGGCGTTGATGGGCTCGTTGTTGAAGACACAGTGGAGAAAGAAGAGCTCTTTCGAGTTCACCTTATGGTTGCTATCCCGGGCGAAGATGGTGTTGCTCAGTGCGCGGTGGAAATACCGGATGGTCGGGTTGTGGATATGCGTTGCGTGCAGAGAATCCCAACCATCGGCATTGATGACGGTTAACTGGTACCAGAGCGCGAAGGCTTCATGCTGAAACTGGTCGGTGAGGCGGCGGTGAGAATTGTCGCCGCGAGGGAATTGTAAGATGGCGGCAATCTTGTTCTGGTTCAGTTGATAGTTCGTGCCGAACATACGGAAGCATGCGGCACCGGAGTGTTGGCTGAGGTCGCCGCTGGAAGTGACGTAGGTGAACAAACTTAGGAACTCGAGGGTGAGTTGTTCGTACATCGGCTGTGGATTTGTGCAGAGGTTCCAGATGCCGGCTCTTTGGAGCATCCAAATGACGCCGTCAAGGAGTACGAGCTCCGTGAGCAATGGGATATGTGGATAGTGGGTCGGCTGTAGCGACCGTTGATGGAAGGAGATATAGTTGGCTCGCTGTCTCTCTCCGGAGTCGCCGTTGCTGAACGCGATGTTGCTGAGGTCTGGGGTTTCGTTGTTTCTCGCCATTGTTGGAGGATGCTGAGGAAATGTGGATTGAGTTGGTTCTGTGGAGTTTTTGATGATTGGGAGTTGACAGGATGGAGTGGGAGAGAAAATGCAACACCTGTTATATCAGATAACAGTTTTGGGCTCGTGACGGTCGTCACGTATCTGTGACGGTCGTCACCCGTGTGACGGTCGTCATGCTTCTGTGACGGTCGTCACACCAACAAAATCTGCAGAACGCAGAATTTTGCTTTGGGGGTAATCTTGCAATGATTTTTAGGGGTATAAATGATATGGCAATGTATTATATCGGCCAATAAACAAAGGATAACGTAAAAAACACAGAATCGATGAATAAAGAATAAAACGGAAATATCATGTAATTGAAATGGTTGTTTGTAATGTAATACATAAGGGAAATTAACAATGCAAAAATCGAAAGAATTCAAAACGGACGGAAAACAGAAAACTAAACTAAACTAAACTAAAATTAATATCTAGTCTTTCCGTGCCTTCAATTCATCGAACTTCCGTGCGTAGTAGTCGAGCTGGTCACAGACTAAGTCCATGAAGACTACGAGTTCGCTGTAGATGCTTGTGATGTCTGCTTTTACGGTGGTTAGAGCTGCGTCAACGTTGTCTAATCGGTGCAGGACGGTATCCATTTTGTCGGTGGTTTCCTCAGGAATGGGCTCAGGATAGGTGTTGTAATGCGGAGGAGTCGTAGGGTCGACCTCAGCTTCTGATACAGCATCCTCATAGTATATATAGTCATGTGCTTCAGAGATGTGATCACTGTCGTACATGTAGTTATGTGGTGTTGATTGAGGTGAAGGAGGTCCCATAGGCTCATCCAATTCATAAAGCCAGTTGTCCTTGTTATGGATACTTGTCATCTGATGATTCGGCAATGTGAATAGCTGGACAGGTTTGTCATTGATGAGGTACTCGTAAGGTCCAGGTCCCATAGTTCTTAAAATGCGCCTGTTAAAGCAAAATTGAATATTCATGGGTCGGATGGTGCCAAAACTAGTGCTTGCATTTAAGTGGAATCTAAGGCCAAGCTCGTGGGCAATCATTGTCACGAGGCCTCCTATTAGAATAGGTGATTGTGGGTCCTGAGTGAGGCGTCAGAAAGATCTCATCATGAAAGGTATTGCATTCACTGTACGGCCCTGAGAAGCACAAAACATGATAAATAACTCTTCTTTAGATACTATAGTAATGTTTTCTTCTTTACCGAAAAGGGTGTGAGCTAGTATCTTATGAAAGTATCTGAAAGCTGGGTTATGAATCTCATCGTTATACATTTTGTCTAGTTCAGGGTGATAGTCGCCTGTGATTCTACCCCAGAATTGGTTGAGTTCAAAATCAAGATCGTCATCTTCTGCACTGATGAACACATGTGGTCCGCTAGGAAATCCTAGGAGGTTAGCTAATGACATCCGACTATGGGTTTGGTCCATTCCAAACATCCTAAAGGTGATAAGCTCTGTGTTGGATCCAAAACCATAGTTGGGTAAGTACCTGAAGGAACTAAGGAATTCATAGGTGAGGTCCTTATAGGTAGCAAAACGGGTTTTCAAAGCAGTGTTCTCCCAGCCTAGTTGATTGAACAGGTATTGGATGCTGTCAGTAATTCCTAGTTTCTCCATGGTAGACTTATCATAATACAGTGTTAAGGCTATTTCTCTTTCAGTTAATGCTTCAAATCTTGCCTTTTGAGCTAATCCTCGAAAATGAACCTTTGTGAAGTCGTACGCGGCCATACTCGCAGATAAGTCGGAGAAAAACAGGAGGAAGGTTTTGAAGGCTTTTAAAATCCTGAAAAGTTTAAAACAGAAATTTGAAGTCAGGATTTTTAAAAAACAAAAACGGTAGAAACAAAAATTAAAAGAGAAAAATAAAATAAAATAATTAAAATAAAAGAAAGTAAAAAATAGTAGCAATTTTAAGTTTAGAATTTTTGTTAAAGTTTCAAAGTAGAATAAAAATGAGAATGAAATACAGTAACGAGGAAAATGCGGGAAAAATTGGGTTGCCTCCCAGTAAGCGCTGTTTTTAACGTCTAAAGCCTGACGATAGCTGGGTGACAAGCTATTCGGGTGTTTGAGCTGGAAGCTCAAGCAATGCTATACTGGAGACTTGAGGGCTATTTTCGTTCTTATTATAATGTTTTAGACGTTGCCCGTTTACAATAAACGGTGCATTCGTCTTATCGGTAATTTCAACAGCTCCACTCTGAAGTACTTTAGTCACTTCATAAGGTCCGGACCACTTAGATTTTAGTTTACCCAGGAAGAGTTTTAATCTTGAATTAAATAGCAATACGATGTCTCCCACACTGAATTGATTCTTGACTGAATGTTTATCATGCCACTTTTTAGTTCGTTCTTTGTAGATACGGGCATTTTCGTAAGCGTCCAATCGAAGTTCTTCTAATTCGTGTAAGTTCAAGATTCGTTTCTCTCCTGCCTCAGTGTAGTTGAAATTGAGTGTCTTAATGGCCCAGAAGGCCTTATGCTCTAATTCTACAGGGAGATGACAGGATTTACCGTAAACTAATTTGTAGGGTGTAGTACATATTGGTGTCTTAAAAGCGGTCCTATAAGCCCATAAAGCTTCATTTAGCTTTGATGACCAATCTTTCCTTGAGGTAGCGACAGTCTTCTCCAATATCTGTTTTATTTCCCTGTTCGAGACCTCTACTTGTCCGCTAGTTTACGGATGATAGGGTGTAGCTACTCGGTGTCGGACTCCATATTTAGAAAGAAGTTTATCAAATATTCGCGATATGAAGTGTGATCCGCCGTCACTAATGACGAGTCTGGGTACACCGAATCTGGGAAAGATTGTGTTTTTGAAGAGTTTGATTACTACTCGTGCGTCATTTGTTGGAGCAACAATGGCTTCTATCCATTTAGACACATAGTCTACAGTGACGAGTATGTAGTTATTACCAAAAGAAGGTGGGAATGGTCCCATGAAATCTATTCCCCATACGTCAAAGATTTCTACCTCTAAGATTCCTTTCTGAGGCATTTCATCGCGTCGTGAGATGTTGCCAGTTCGTTGGCATTAATCACATTTTAGGCCAGAATAAGCCGGCTTGGAGAATCTTAGCGCACGTCTTGGATGTACTAGCATGACCACCATATGGTGCTAAATGGCATTGGGAAATGATATTTTCTATTTCTTCCTCTGGGACACAGCGACGTTATATGTTGTCGGCCCCTCTCTTGAAGAGTAGAGGTTCGTCCTAATAATAGTGTTTCAGATCGTGGAAGAATTTCTTCTTTTGCTGATAAGTGAGATCCGGTGGAAGCACGCCTGCAGCGAGGTAATTAACGATGTCAGCATACCAAGGTAGTGTGACTTGGGCATAGACGGATTCTACGGCTTTTTCGAATTCTGGATCTTCCGAGATTGAGTTAGGCGTGTCACTTTCTAATTTGGCTATCAGACGTTCATACGAGAAATCGTCATTTATCGGTACTGGTTCATGTTTGATGCCTTCTATTCGGGATAAGTGATCTGCAACAACGTTCTTGGTTCCTTTCTTATCTTTGATTTCTAAGTCAAACTCTTGTAATAATAGGATCCATCTCAATAATCTTGGTTTGGCATCCTTTTTGCTTATTAGGTACCTAATGGCAGCGTGGTCTGTGTATATGATAATTTTTGCTCCTACTAAGTAAGAACGGAATTTGTCAAGCGCAAATATAACTGCTAGAAGTTCCTTTTCTGTTGTGGCGTAGTTCATTTGGGCAGGATCTAAGGTTCTACTGGCATAGTAGATGGCATGGAGTTTCTTGTCCTTCCTTTGTCCTAGAACTGCGCCTACGGCATAGTCACTCGCATCGCACATGATTTTGAACGGTAGTCGCCAATCGGGTGGTTGCATAATCGGTGCGGTGATAAGGGCTGATTTTAATGTTTCGAATGCTTTTAGACAGTCGTCGTTGAAGACGAACTCAGCATCTTTCATCAACAGGCCGGTTAAAGGTTTTGTGATTTTTGAAAAATCTTTTATAAATCTTCGGTAGAAACCGGCATGTCCTAGAAAACTCCGTATTTCTCGTACGGATTTCGGAGGTTGGAGATCTTTTATAATCTCTATTTTAGCTTTGTCAACCTCAATTCCTTTATTTGATATGACATGTCCTAGAACTATTCCTTGTCGGACCATAAAATGGCATTTTTCCCAATTTAGGACGAGGTTTACTTTTACACAACGTTCTAATACCATTTCTAAGTTTTGTAGGCATCCTTCGAAACTTTGTCCACATACCGAGAAATCGTCCATAAATACTTCCATGATGTCGTCTATGAAATCTGCGAAGATTGCCATCATGCATCTTTGGAAGGTTGCTGGAGCATTACAAAGTCCGAACGGCATTCGGCGGTAAGCAAAAGTACCATAAGGGCATGTGAATGTAGTCTTTTCTTGGTCATCAGGATGAATGGGAATTTGGAAAAATCCTGAATAACCATCTAGATAGTAGAAATATGAATGTTTGGCTAATCTTTCCAACATTTGGTCTATGAAGGGTAAGGGAAAGTGATCTTTTCGTGTGGCTTTGTTAAGCTTTCTATAATCAATGCACATCCTGCTTCCAGTCACGACTCTTTTTGTTATTGATTCGCCTTTTTCGTTCTTAACTACTGTGACTCCTCCTTTCTTAGGTACGACATGAACTGGGCTAACCCATTCACTATCGGAGATTGGATAGATGATTCCTGCATCTAGCAATTTCTTTACTTCATCTCTGACTATAGTGCTTAGGATGGGGTTCAGTCTCCTCTGATGCTCTCTAGAGGTTTTACAGTCTTCCTCTATTGTAATTCGATGCATACAGATTGAAGGGCTTATACCTTTTAGATCGCTTATATTATAGCCTAACGCGGTGGGGTACTTCTTTAGGACTTCTAATAGTTTTACAGTTTCTAGTTGTCCTAGGTCGGCGTTGACTATCACTGGTCTCTTTAGTTCATCGTCTAGGAATTCATATCTAAGGTTTTTGGGTAGTGTTTTAAGTTCTAAAGACGGGTTCTTCGGACCTGGCATATGGTTTGGGGTCAGTGCTAAGCTTTCGCTTAGGTTGTCGTCTTTATATGGTTTACGCCAATCATCGTCTTCAGAAATATCGGGTATTTGAATCTTTATTATTTCTGAATATGTGGTCTCTTCATTTTCAAGTTCTCTTATGCATTCGTCAACTTGATCTACTAAATAGCAGGTATCGTCTATGGCTGGTGCTTGTAAGAACTTGGTGAAAATGAACTCTATCTTTTCTTCTCCTACTTCGAATGTTAGCCTTCCTTTCTTCACGTCTATAATAGCTCCGGCTGTAGCTAGGAACGGTCTTCCTAGGATAATTGGGGTAACAGAGTCCTCTTTGATGTCCATGATTATGAAGTCGGTTGGGATGTAGAATTGTCTTATGCGTACTGGAACGTTTTCCAGTATTCCGACGAGGTATTTTACTGATCAGTCATCTAATTGTACGGACATTTTGGTTGGTCTTAGGTCTCCCATATTCAGCTTTTGGCATATAGATAAAGGCATAACACTGATACTGGCTCCTAAATCGCATAGAGCTTTGTCTATTACGAACTTTCCTATGACGCAGGGTATGGAGAAGCTACCTGGGTGTTTTAATTTAGGAGGCACGCGGTTTTGAATAATAGCGCTACACTCTGCAGTAAGTGTAACTGTTTCGTTATCCTCGATCTTTCTCTTATTTGACAGGATTTCTTTGAGAAATTTAGCGTATGACGGCATTTGAGTTATCGCTTCTGTAAAAGGAATAGTGATATTCAACTGTTTAAGGAGCTCTACAAATTTCTTAAACTGTCCTGAAGTTTTGGAGTTTATTAATCTTTGAGGATAAGGGATAGGTGGTTTATATGGCGCTGGAGGTGCTTGCGTTTTTTCACTTGCGGTATCCTCCTTCTCGTTGTCTTCCATCATCTCTAACTCGGATTCCTTTTCTGCTTGTTCAGTTGGTTTTTGTTGCATGGCTGAGTTTTCGGTCCTCGGATCGATCGGTTCGTCCAATTCTTTTCCACTTCTTAGTATTACAGCATTTGCTTGACCTTTTGGATTTTGTTCGGGTTGTCCAGGAAATGTGCCAGCGGGTGCGGCAACAGAGGCTTGTTGTTGAGCCACTTGTGATATCTATGTTTCTAACATTTTGTTGTGGGTGGCTAAAGCGTCTACTTTTCCGGTAAACTGTTTAATTTGCTCGCTAGTGTGTATGTTTTGATTCAAGAATTCTTTGTTTGTTTGAGCTTGAGTGGTTATGAATTTTTCCATCATCAACTCGAGGTTTGATTTCCTAGGTGCAGTATGAGCAGCAGCTGGTTTCTGATATCCTGGTGGAGCAGTAGGCATTTGCAATGCATTATCGCTTTTGTAAGAAAAGTTTGGATGATTTCGCCAACCTGGGTTATAGGTATTTGCGTAAGGATTTCCTTGAGCATAATTTACTTGGTCTGGTGGGATTCCGGCTAGCAATGGGCATTCGGGCGCATTATGAGTGGTGCTTCCGCATAACTCGCAGTTTGGAGTTACGACATCGACGGTTGTAGTGGGGTTAACAGTCAGACTGTCAATCTTCTGTGCTAGAGCATCTACTTTAGCGTTGAACTTTTCAAGGCAGCTGATCTCGTACATCCCTCCTTTCGCTGTGGTTTTCTATGTTGGAGTGCGTTCACCTCCCCATTGGCAGTGGTTCTGAGACATGTTTTCGATTAGTTGGTAGGCTTCGTCGTATGGCTTATCCATAAGTGCACCGCCCGCGGCAGCGTCTATTGTCAATTTGGTATTGTATAAAAGCCCATTATAGAAAGTATGGATTGTCACCCAGTCTTCTAGACCGTGGTGAGGACATGTTCTCATCATATCTTTGAATCGTTCCCATGCTTCGTAAAGAGATTCAGTATCTTTTTGTCGAAATCCGTTGATTTGAGCTCTAAGCATAGCAGTTTTGCTTGGCGGAAAATATCTCGCTAAGAAGACGTTCTTCAACTGTTCCCACGTCGTAACGGAGTTGGATGGTAAGGATTGTAACCATGTCCACGCTCTGTCTCTAAGAGAGAATGGGAAAAGACGAAGTCTTATCGCGTCTGGAGTTACTCCATTTGCTTTCACTGTGTCTGCGTATTGTACAAACTTCGTTAAATGTTCGTTTGGGTCCTCAGTTGCATTTCCTGAGAATTGGTTTTGTTGTACAGCTGACAGCAATGAGGGTTTCAGCTCAAAATCGTTTCGCGTAATAGCTGGGGCAGCAATGCTACTTCTAGGCTCCATCTGAGAGGGTGTAGCGTATGCCTTCAGCGGTTTGTTTTGAGGTGCTTCAGCCATCTTTGATTCTTCTTCGGATTTGGGAATGGGAGTGAGAGGATCGGGAATGTTATGTTTGAGTTGGTACTCAATGATTCGACTTCTTAAATGTAAGAAGCACTCTAGTTCTGCGACTGAAGGTTTTAAGATATCGCCTTGTGGGCGATTACTTGGCATACAATCGACAACACTAGTAAAGGAAAAATGAAAATAGTTAACCTAGTCTATACGGCGTAACAGAAGGTTACACTATTGACTAAACGGGTCCCCGACAACGGCGTCAAAAACTTGATCGCGACTTTCTATGTCTAATACAACTTAACTGCAAGTGCACAGTCTATCGCGTAGTAATAAAAGATATCGATCCCACAAGGACTCGTAATCAAACTAGTGTTCTCGGGAGTTACTATGTTTAGCTAGGTAGATAATGTTTAAGGGAATAAGATTGTCACTAAAGGGAACTAGAAATGTTACTTAAATTATAATTACGTGATTCGATATGCAGTAATTATGTTCTTCAGGGATTTGACAAGTTACCGGTGTATGAAATATTTTTCAGAATTTATTTCAGCAGAAAATAGTGATCTGAAGACTCTCGTCTCACGATGGTTGTTGACGCTAATCATAATTCTAAGGGCCAAAGGTACGCTTTCGTGTCCCATTCGGGGTTAAAACTATTTTTTGGAAATCTCTAAGTTCTAATTCATTTTAAAGTGCTTTCGCTGTTATTAAAACAAATGACTAGTGTTTACTATCTGGTCTTGCCGCAGCTTTCGCTTGTTGGTTCGTACCTTAATTAATTTCCCACTTTCGTGGCAAAACTACTTTTAAATAAGTTCTCGCTTTCGCGACGAAGTTTATTCAGTAAATAAATTTAAACACTCAGACCATAAACAACTTTTGAAAGAGAAAGTTTTCAACCGGTTATTATCAAATCCCGTCCGAATTATTATTACATATCGATTACTCTGATTTAGCTAGACATGGATTTGGGAAAGGTAAAACATAAATAAAAACAGTGAATAATAACATGCATCATAATGAAAACTGAAATTACGATTAAAATTTAGAACCTGTAAATATTCCAATTGGCCTTTGGGCAGATCCTCCACAAATGTTGGCAGGATTTTGGTCTTTGTGCCAATTGATCGTAAAAGGGAAATATGAATTACAGAAGAAATGAAAGGCAACAAAAAAATAGGAAAGAAATAAAACTGAACTTTTGCTCTGGAAATGAAATTGGGTAGCACTTCGTTGTCTGAATGCGGCTCCCTTTCTCAGCTCCCCTCCTTCCCTATTTATAGAAATAGAATTCTAACGGTTATAACTTGAAGAAGGTGGACTTTGAGGAAGAATTATCAGGGAGTAGTGGTCCACTATTTGGGACTTGGAACTGCTTCTTGCACGTGCATTTGAAGTGGGGTGTTTTTGCCTGCATGACGGTCGTCACGGAGTGTGAGGTTTTTTTTGAGGTTTTTTTTTTTAGGTATTTGAAGTCATAACAAACTGCACCAAGCCAGAAATTTCTCATTTTTTTGCAAGTTTTGAAGCCATGAGTCGACCATAGGGTCAGCGCATGACTTTCAGCCTTTTCCCACGGCTCGGCGCATGAACACCATGCGTCGACCATACACTCGGCGCACACTATTTTATAGGCTGACGGGTAAGCGCCCGCCGACCCATGCGTCGACGCATACTGTAAGTTTTTTTCAATTTGTCTAAAAATGCAGGCTATGCGTCGACGCATAGACCTGATATGGTCGACCGTTAGCCTGTTAAAACAGCCAAAATCCTAATTTTTTCTACGTTTTCTTTCGTTTTTGTGGTTTCTTGACAAAGGTTTCTTGGTCCCTTATGGGACCTTACATGATATATACAGTTCAACAACACATAAAAGATTAAACAAAATGAATATAAGAGCAAAGAAATAAAGAGAGAAAAGTTTGAGAAAATGGATACCCAAGAGTTTCTTCTTCTTGCAAGTCCTCCTTGGTTTTTGGATGAATGTGCTCCACTCCTCCCTATATGTTGGGAAGGCTCTTGCTCTTTAGTGGTTCTCTTGGTTCTATATCACTCTCTTTTTCTGCTTTGCAAAGCTTCCTATTTTTCTGTTTTTTAGGATTTTGTTAGCTCTCTCTATTTTCTGGTTTTTGCAAATGTGTGTATAATGGATCTTGAATGAATGAAGAGTCATCCCTTTTTGTTTACAGCCCCCTCCTCTTATCTCAGCTCCTCTAGAGTTTTCACTTCTTCCCACACTTCAGATTTTTTCATGGGGCAATGTTTCTTACCACCTTTCCTTATGTCACTCTCTTTCTTTCCATTTCCATGCAAGGTGCTATGCTGTATTTTTACTGCACTACTCTATGCTGTTTTTCTACAGCACCTTGTGCCTTGCACCCATTTTGCTGGCTTGTGCTTGGACAGCTCCTCTTGGTCAATGCTACCAATTCTTGACAGCATTTTGAAAATTCTGATGTGTAGAAGCATAGTCACATGTTATGCCTTTGGTCTTGTGACATGTAGATTTTGTGACATGAGGAAATTTGTCACTTTTGCATGGGACTATTTTGCTTATGATTAACATGCATAATCTTGGTCTTAAAACAATCCAATGTTGATTTAATCCTTACATATTTCTTGGATGTTTGTAAGCATAAGGTGGACTTGGTGTGGCATGAATTTGATTAGGAGCTTGAATTAGAAATAAATTCTAATCATTACTTAGAGTTGGATATATTGTAACAAATGACATTCTTGTAATGTCATAAAGTTTCTCTTGGTAATATTCTTGCCTCTAATCTTGAATTCATGATGGATTTTCTTAGAACCATTAAGCTTGAAATGGATGAAGTCTTGAACTATGGACTTGTGATCTTAACTCATGCTTTTGCAAATTTGGACTCCACTTGATCAAGAATTTGAAACAAAATTGGATGAAGCAATCTTGAATTTGGCCTTGAATTTCATGTTCATTAGGAATATATTTTGAATATCCTAATATTTTGCCAAGTAACTTCTTCTTGAAGAAATCCACATGAGTAGACTTTCCAATTTAGATCAAACCTTAGATAATGGACCTTTTCTTCTATGTAGTCTAAGATAGACAAGTTATTTCATGAAAAATGGAAAAATGAAAAATCGACCCAATCCGTACCCACATGCTCGATATGCAATAAAATGATGTATGGTATGGCGAATGTAGGGTATAAAGGCTAAAGGCAAAAATGAGGGTGTGACAGACCTGTCTAGTTGATAACACGAAATCGTATATATATATTGATGCATAATTCAAATGATGTTTAACTGTTTTCGATCCGATTTCAGGTTATTTCCGTGTTATTTGTCTGATGTTTTGCAGGTATTTGATGATCACGTCTAAACAAGGCAATATGAAGAAAAGAAGCAATCACAGATGAAATATGGACGAAAACCGGATGAAAACAACATGAAAAACGCAGAATGCATATTTTGCTGCTGTGACGACCGTCACAGCTCCATAACGACCGTCACACGGGTGAAGACCGTCACACTCCGTGACGACCGTCATGCAGGCAAAAACGCCCCACTTCAAATGCACGTGCAAGAAGCAGTTCCAAGTCCCAAATAGTGGACCACTACTCCCTGATAATTCTGCCTCAAAGTCCACCTTCTTCAAGTTATAACCGTTAGAATTCTATTTCTATAAATAGGGAAGGAGGGGAGCTGAGAATGGGAGCCGCATTCAGACAACGAAGTGCTACCCAATTTCATTTCCAGAGCAAAAGTTCAGTTTTATTTCTTTCCTATTTTTTTGTTGCCTTTCATTTCTTCTGTAATTCCTATTTCCCTTGTACGATCAATTGGCACCAAGACCAGAATCCTGCCAACATTTGTGGAGGATCTGCCCAAAGGTCAATTGGAATATTTACAGGTTTCTCATTTTAATCGTAATTCCAGTTTTCATTATGATGCATGTTATTATTTATTGTTTTTATTTATGTTTTACCTTTCCCAAATCCATGTCTAGCTAAATCTAAGTAATCGGTATGTAATAATAATTCGGAAGGGATTTGATAATAACCGGTTGAAAACTTCCTTTTCAAAAGTTGTTTATGGTATGAGTGTTTAAATTTATTTACTGAATAAACTTCGTCGCGAAAGCGAGAACTTATTTAAAAGTAGTTTTGCCACGAAAGTGGGAAATTAATTAAGGTACGAACTAACAAGCGAAAGTTGTGGCAAGGCCAGATAGTAAACACTAGTCATTTGTTTTAATAACAGCGAAAGCACTTTAAAATGAATTAGAACTTAGAGATTTCCAAAAAATAGTTTTAACCCCAAATGGGACACGAAAGCGTACGTTTGTCCCTTAGAATTATGATTAGCGTCAATAACCATCGTGAGACGAGAGTCTTCAGATCACTATTTTCTGCTTAAATAAACTCTGAAAAATATTTCATATACCGGTAACTTGTCAAATCCCCGAAGAACATAATTACTGCATATCGATTCACATAATTATAATTTAAGTAACACTTTTAGTTCCCTTTAGTGACAATCTTATTCCCTTAAGCATTATCTACCTAGCTAAACATAGTAACTCCCGAGAACACTAGTTTAATTACGAGTGCCTGTGGGATCGATATCTATTATTACTACGTGATAGACTGTGCACTTGCAGTTAAGTTGTATTAGACATAGAAAGTCGCGATCAAGTTTTTGGCGCCGTTGCCGGGGACCCGTTTAGTCAATAGTGTAACCTTCTGTTACACCGTATAGACTAGGTTAACTATTTTCATTTTTCCTTTACTAGTGCTGTCGATTGTATGCCAAGTAATCGCCCACAAGGCGATATCTTAAAACCTTCAGTCGCAGAACTAGAACGCTTCTTACATTTAAGAAGATGAATCATTGAGTACCAACTCAAACATAACATTCCCGATCCTCTCACTCCCATTCCCAAATCCGAAGAAGAATCAAACATGGCTGAAGGACCTCCAAACAAACCGCTGAAGGCATACGCTACACCCTCTCAGATGGAGCCTAGAAGTAGCATTGCTGCCCCAGCTATTACTCGAAACGTTTAGATCCTCAGGAAACGCAACTGAGGATCTAAACGAACACTTAACGAAGTTTGTACAATACGCAGACACAATGAAAGCAAATGGAGTAACTCCAGATGCGATAAGACTTCGTCTTTTCCCATTCTCTCTTAGAGACAGAGCGTGGACATGGTTACAATCCTTACCATCCAACTCCGTTACGACGTGGGAACAGTTGAAGAACGTCTTCTTAGCGAGATATTTTCCGCCAAGCAAAACTGCTATGCTTAGAGCTTAAATCAACGGATTTCGACAAAAAGATACTGAATCTCTTTACGAAGCATGGGAACGATTCAAAGATATGATGAGAACATGTCCTCACCACGGTCTAGAAGACTGGGTGACAATCCATACTTTCTATAATGGGCTTTTATACAATACCAAATTGACAATAGACGCTGCCGCGGGCGGTGCACTTATGGATAAGCCATACGACGAAGCCTACCAACTAATCGAAAACATGTCTCAGAACCACTGCCAATGGGGAGGTGAACGCACTCCAACAGAGAAAACCATAGCGAAAGGTAGGATGTACGAGATCAGCAGCCTTGAAAAGTTCAATGCTAAAGTAGATGCTCTAGCACAGAAGATTGACAGTCTGACCGTTAACCCCACTGCAACCGTCGCTGCCGTAACTCCAAACTACGAGTTGTGCGGAAGCACCACTCATAATGCGCCGGAATGCCCATTGCTAGCCGGAATCCCACCAGACCAAGTAAATTATGCTCAAGGAAATCCTTACGCAAATACCTATAACCCAGGTTGGTGAAATCATCCAAACTTTTCTTACAAAAGCGATAATGCATTGCAAATGCCTACTGCTCCGCCAGGATATCAGAAACCAGCTGCTGCTCAGACTGCACCTAGGAAATCAAACCTCGAGTTGATGATGGAAAAATTCATAACCACTCAAGCTCAAACAAACAAAGAATTCTTGAATTAAAACATACACACTAGCGAGCAAATTAAACAGTTGACCGGAAAAGTAGACGCTTTAGCCACCCACAACAAAATGTTAGAAACACAGATATCACAAGTGGCTCAACAACAAGCCTCTGTTGCCGCACCCGCTGGCACATTTCCTGGACAACCCGAACAAAATCCAAAAGGTCAAGCAAATGCTGTAATACTAAGAAGTGGAAAAGAATTGGACGAACCGATCGATCCGAGGACCGAAAACTCAGCCATGCAACAAAAACCAACTGAACAAGCAGAAAAGGAATCCGAGTTAGAGATGAAGGAAGACAACGAGAAGGAGGATACCGCAAGTGAAAAAACGCAAGCACCTCCAGCGCCATATAAACCACCTATCCCTTATCCTCAAAGATTAATAAACTCCAAAACTTCAGAACAGTTTAAGAAATTTGTAGAGCTCCTTAAACAGTTGAATATCACTATTACTTTTACAGAAGCGATAACTCAAATGTCGTCATACGCTAAATTTCTCAAAGAAATCCTGTCAAATAAGAGAAAGATCGAGGATAACGAAACAGTTACACTTACTGCAGAGTGTAGCGCTATTATTCAAAACCGCATGCCTCCTAAATTAAAAGACCCAGGTAGTTTCTCCATACCCTGCGTCATAGGAAAGTTCGTGATAGACAAAGCTCTATGCGATTTAGGAGCCAGTATCAGTGTTATGACTTTATCTATATGCAAAAAGCTGAATATGGGAGACCTAAGACCAACCAAAATGTCCGTACAATTAGCTGACCGATCAGTAAAATATCCCGTCGAAATACTGGAAAACGTTCCAGTACGCCTAGGACAATTCTACATCCCAACCGACTTCATAATCATGGACATCAAAGAGGACTCTGTTACCCCAATTATCCTAGGAAGACCGTTCCTAGCTACAACCGGAGCTATTATAGCCGTGAAGAAAGGAAGGCTAACATTCGAAGTAGGAGAAGAAAATATAGAGTTCATTCTCACCAAGTTCTTACAAGCACCAGCCATAGATGATACCTGCTATTTAGTAGACGAAATTGACGAATGCATAAGAGAACTTGAAAATGAAGAGACCACATATTCAGAAATAATAAAGATTCAAATACCCGATATTTCTGAAGACGATGATTGGCGTAGACCGTATAAAGACGACAGCCTAAGCGAAAGCTTAGCACTGACCCCAAACCATATGCCAGGTCCGAAGAACCCATCTTTAGAACTTAAAACACTACCCAAAAACCTTAGATATGAATTTCTAGACGATGAACTAAAAAGACCAGTGATAGTCAACGCCGACTTAGGACAACCAGAAACCGTAAAGCTATTAGAAGTCCTAAAGAAGTACCCCACCGCGTTAGGCTATAACATAGGCGATCTAAAAGGTATAAGCCCTTCCATCTGTATGCATCAAATTACAATAGAGGAAGACTCTAAAACCACTAGAGAGCATCAGAGGAGACTGAACCCCATCCTAAGCACTGTAGTCAGAGATGAAGTAAAGAACTTGCTAGATGCAGGAATCATCTATCCAATCTCCGATAGTGAATGGGTTAGCCCAGTTCATGTCGTACCAAAGAAAGGAGGAGTCACAGTAGTTAATAACGAAAAAGGCGACTCAATATCAAAAAGAGTCGTGACTGGAAGCAGGATGTGCATTGATTATAGGAAGCTTAACAAGGCCATACGAAAAGATCACTTCCCGTCACCCTTCATAGACCAAATGTTGGAAAGATTAGCCAAACACTCATATTTCTGCTATCTAGATGGCTATTCAGGATTTTTCCAAATTCCCATTCATCCTGACGACCAAGAAAAGACTACATTCACCTGTCCTTATGATACTTTTGCTTACCGCCGAATGCCGTCCGGACTCTGTAATGCTCCAGCAACCTTCCAAAGATGCATGATGGCAATCTTCGCAGATTTCATAGACGACATCATGGAAGTATTTATGGTTGATTTCTCGGTATGTGGACAAAGTTTCGAAGGATGCCTACAAAACTTAGAAATGGTATTAGAACGTTGTGTAAAAGTGAACCTCGTCCTAAATTGGGAAAAATGCCATTTTATGGTCCGACAAGGAATAGTTCTAGGACATGTCATATCAAATAAAGGAATTGAGGTCGACAAAGCTAAAATAGAGATCATAAAAGATCTCCAACCTCCAAAATCCATACGAGAAATACGGAGTTTTCTAGGACATGCCGGTTTCTACCGAAGATTTATAAAAGATTTTTCAAAAATCACAAAACCTTTGACCGTCCTGTTGATGAAAGATGATGAGTTCGTCTTTGACGACGACTGTCTAAAAGCATTCGAAACATTAAAATCAGCCCTTATCACCGCACCGATTATGCAACCACCTGATTGGCGAATACCGTTCGAAATCATGTGCGATGCGAGTGATTATGCCGTAGGCGCAGTTCTAGGATAAAGGAAGGACAAGAAACTCCATGCCATTTACTATGCCAGTAGAACTTTAGATCCTGCCCAAATGAACTACGCCACAACAGAAAAGGAACTTCTAGCAGTTATATTTGCGCTTGACAAATTTCGTTCTTACTTAGTAGGAGTAAAGATTATCATATACACAGACCACGCTGCCATTAGGCACCTAATAAGCAAAAAGGATGCCAAACCAAGATTATTGAGATGGATCCTGTTATTACAAGAGTTTGACTTAGAAATCAAAGATAAGAAAGGAACCGAGAACGTTGTTGCAGATCACTTATCCCGAATAGAAGGCATCAAACATGAACCAGTACCGATAAATGACGATTTCCCGTACGAACGTCTGATAGCCAAATTAGAAAGTGACACGCCTAACTCAATCTCGGAAGATCCAGAATTCAAAAAAGTCGTAGAATCCGTCTATGCCCAAGTCACATTACCTTGGTATGCTAACATCGTTAATTACCTCGCTGCAGGCGTGCTTCCACCGGATCTCACTTATCAGCAAAAGAAGAAATTCTTCCATGATCTGAAACACTATTATTGGGACGAACCTCTACTCTTCAAGAGAGGGGCCGACAACATATACCGTCGCTGTGTCCCAGAGGAAGAAATAGAAAATATCATTTCCCAATGCCATTCAGAACCATATGGTGGTCATGCTAGTACATCCAAGACGTGCGCTAAGATTCTCCAAGCCGGCTTATTCTGGCCTAACCTCTGGAAAGACGTTCACATTGCTGTGCTAAAATGTGATCAATGCCAATGAACTGGCAACATCTCACAACGCGCTGAAATGTCTCAGAAAGGAATCTTAGAGGTAGAAATCTTTGACGTATGGGGAATAGATTTCATGGGACCATTCCCACCTTCTTTTGGTAATAACTACATACTCATCGCTGTAGACTATGTGTCTAAATGGATAGAAGCCATTGCTGCTCCAACAAATGACGCACGAGTAGTAATCAAACTCTTCAAAAACACAATCTTTCCTAGATTCGGTGTACCCAGACTCGTCATTAGTGACGGCGGATCTCACTTCATATCGCGAATATTTGATAAACTTCTTTCTAAATATGGAGTCCGACACCGAGTAGCTACACCCTATCATCCGCAAACTAGCGGACAAGTAGAGGTCTCGAACAGAGAAATAAAACAGATATTGGAAAAGACTATCGCTACCTCAAGGAAATATTGGTCATCAAAGCTACATGAAGCTTTATGGGCTTATAGGACCGCTTTTAAGACACCAATAGGTACTACACCCTACAAATTAGTTTACGGTAAATCCTGTCACCTCCCTGTAGAATTAGAGCATAAGGCCTTCTGGGCCATTAAAACACTTAATTTCAACTACACCGAGGCAGGAGAAAAGCGAATCTTGAACTTACACGAATTGAAAGAACTTTGATTAGACGCTTACGAAAATGCCCGTATCTACAAAGAACGAACTAAAAAGTGGCATGATAAACGTTCAGTCAAGAAACAATTCAGTGTGGGAGACATCGTATTGCTATTTAATTCAAGATTAAAACTCTTCCCAGGTAAACTAAAATCTAGGTGGTCCGGACCTTATGAAGTGACTAAAGTACTTCAGAGTGGAGCTGTTGAAATTTCCGATAAGACGAATGCACCGTTTATCGTAAACGAGCAACGTCTAAAACATTATAATAAGAACGAAAACAACCCTCAAGTCTGCAATATAGCATTGCTTGAGCTTCCAGCTCAAACACCCTAATAGCTTGTCACCAAGCTATCGTCAGGCTTTAGACGTTAAAAACAACGCTTACTGGGAGGCAACCCAATTTTCCCGCATTTTTCCTCGTTACTGTATTTCATTTTTATTCTACTTTGAAACTTTAACAAAAATTCTAAACTTAAAATTACTACTATTTTTACTTTCTTCTATTTTCCTATTTTATTTTATTTTATTTTTCTCTTTTATTTTTGTTTTTACCGCCTTTCGCTTTTCTTAAAATCCTGACTTCAAATTTCTGTTTTAAACTTTTTAGGATTTTAAAAGTCTTGAAAACCTTCCTCCTGTTTTTCTCCGACTTACCTGCGAGTATGGCTGCGTACGACTTCACCAAGGTTCATTTTCGAGGACTAGCTCAAAAGGCAAGATTTGAAGCATTGACTGAGAGAGAACTAGCCTTAACGTTGTACTATGATAAGTCTACCATGGAGAAACTCGGAATCACGGATAGCATCCAATACCTGTTCAATCAACTGGGTTGGGAGAACACTGCTTTGAAAACCCGTTTTGCTACCTATAAGGACCTCACCTACGAATTCCTTAGTTCCTTCAGGTACCTACCCAACTATGGTTTTGGATCCAACACTGAGATGATCACCTTTAGGATGTTTGGGATGGACCAAACCCATAACCGGATGTCATTAGCTAACCTCCTAGGATTTCCTAGCGGACCGCATGTGTTCATCAGTGAAGAAGATGATGATCTTGATTTTGAACTCAATCAATTCTGGGGTAGAATCACAGGCAACTATCACCCTGAACCAGACAGAATGTATAACGATGAGATTCATAACCCAGCTTTCAGATACTTTCATAAGATACTAGCTCACACCCTTTTCGGGAAAGAAGAAAATATTACTACAGTATCTAAAGAAGAGTTATTTATCATGTTCTGTGCTTCTCAGGGCCGTACAGTGAATGTAGTACCTTTCATGATGAGATCTTTCCGACGCCTCACTCAGGACCCACAATCACCTATCCTAATAGGAGGCCTCGTGACAATGATTGCCCACGAGCTTGGCCTTAGATTCCACTTAAATGCAAGCACTAGTTTTGGCACCATCCGACCCATGAATATCCAGTTCTGCTTTAACAGGCACATTTTAAGAACTATGGGACCTGGACCTTACGAGTACCTCATCAATGAAAAACCTGTCCAGCTATTCACATTGCCTAATCATTAGATGACAAGTATCCACGACAAGGACAACTGGCTTTACGAATTGGATGAGCCTATGGGACCTCCTTCACCTCAATCAACACGACAAAACTACATGTACGACAGTGATCACATCTCTGAAGCACACGATTATATGTACTATGAGGATGCTGTATCAGAAGCTAAAGTAGACCCTACGACTCCTCCGCATTACAACACCTATCCTGAGCCCATTCCTGAGGAGACCACTGACAAAATGGATACTGTTCTGCTCCGATTGGACAATGTTGACGCAACTCTGACTACTGTAAAAGACGACATCGCAGGCATACACAGCGAACTCGTAGTCTTCATGGACTTAGTCTGTGACTAGCTCGACTACTATGCACGGAAGTTTGATGAGTTAAAGGCGCGAAAAGACTAGACATTAGCTTTAGTGTAGTTTAGTTTAGTTTTTCTACTTTCCGTCCGTTTTCAATTATTTTTTATTTATGCATTGTTAATTTCTTTATGTATTACATTACAATCATTCTAATTAATTGTTATTTCAATTATAGTCTTTATTCATTTATTCTATTTTTACATTATTCTTTGTTTATTGGCTGATATAATACAATGCCATATCCTTTATAGGCCAAAAAATCACTACAAGAACACCCTCAAATCAAAATTCTGCGTTCTGCAGATTTTGTTGGTGTGACGACCGTCACGGGAGCCTGACGACCGTCACGCGGGTGACGACCGTCACAGATATGTGACGACCGTCACGAGCACAAAATTGTTATCTGATATAACAGGGGTTGCATTTTCTCTCCCACTTATCTCCTTTCAACTTCCAATCATCAGAAACTCACACCCCACTCCCAATTTTCGTTTTCCCCACCTTGCACCATTTATTCCAACTCCCATCTCAACTTCCTACCACACTTCTGTTTCATTTTTCCGCTCCACAGAACCAACTCAATCCTCCAACAATGGCAAGAAACAACGACACCCCAGACCTCAGCAACATTGTGTTCAGCGACGGTGACTCCGGAGAAAGACAGCGGGCCAACTACATCGCATTCCATCAACGGTCACTACAGCCGACCCATTATCCACATATCCCATTGCTCACAGAGCTCGGACTCCTTGACGGCGTCACTTGGATGCTTCAAAGAGCCGGCATCTGGAACCTCTGCACCAATCCACTGCCGACGTACGAACAACTCACCCTCGAGTTCCTAAGTTCGTTCACCTACGTCACTTCCAGCGGCGACCTCAGCCAACACTCCGGTGCCGCATGCTTCCGGATGTTCGGCACAAACTATCAAGTGAACAAGAACCAGATTGCCGCCATCTTACAATTCCCTCGTGGCGATAATGCTCACCGCCGCCTCACCGATCAGTTCCAGCACGAAGCCTTCGCGCTCTGGTACCAGTTAACCGGCATCAATGCCGATGGTTGAGATTCTCTGCACGCAACGCATATCCACAACCCGACCATCCGGTATTTCCACCGAGCATTGAGCAAAACCATCTTCGCCCGGGATAGCAACCATAAGGTGAACTCGAAAGAGCTCTTCTTTCTCAGCTGTGTCTTCAACAACGAGTCTATCAACGCTGCTCTGTTCCTCCTGGCCCACATTCAGGCCAACTGTAACCGTGGCTCCAAGCCATTCTACTTTGGCGGGATTGTCACTGCCATTGCACTTGGGCTGAACCTCGGTGACCGCCTCCAGCACCTCCATGTCATCCCCTCGGTGTTCCTTGACACCGACCACTGCAGAGCCTCTCACCTCATCCGTTCCAGAGCCGATGGCAAGTACCACCCGGTAGTGCATGGCAAAACCGTCTGAAGCATCATCCTTCCATCACGCACCCGGATGCACCCAGAGGATCGTACCAACTGACTATTTGACCTCACTGCCCCTCCTGCTGCCGCTGCTCCAACTCCGTACCACACCCAAAGTTCTGATGATGACATCCAAGCTGAGTTGGATAGACCAGAGCAACCGGAGGCATCGCAACCTCTTCCTTCCGAAGGTACATCCTACCGCCGCCGCCGCCATCGTCCAGAGCCCGACTACTCAGAAGAAGACCTCCGTCGCTCTCTCGACCAGCAGGCCCAGATACCCGCTATGATGCAGCAGCAGAATCAGCGAGCAGAGCAGTTCGAAGCTTGGCATCGGACCCAAATGCAACAACTACAAACCGGCCAAGAAACCATTACTGAGAACTTGGCGAATCTGACCTTACAGTTCGAAGGACTCCGTGACTATGTCTACCACACCGGAGCAATGAGTTTTGAGGACCGAGTTGACCAAGTCAGAGCCAGGGGACGCGAGCGAGGACGTGACAGAGGCAGAGGCCGTGATTAGTTATCATTTTCCTTATTTGTTTACTATATTTTTAGTTTCTTTGTACTTTCATTTCCATTGTATCTCCCTCTCGCATTCTTTCAAATCAGTGGAGACACTGATTGAGATAGTGTGGGAGCGGAGCGTTTATTTCCCATTCCTGTGTACTTTTATTTTCGTAATTTCTATTCAAACATTTTCACTACTTAGCAAATAAAGCTCGTTTATATATTCTTTTTCCGTTACGCAAACATCCCCACGTTATTCGACGTAAACAAAATTTTTTTTTCGTTCGTTCCTCAAAAGCAAAAGCATCACGAGAATGCGCCCAAGTTCAAACCATGTTTTGAAACTCCGAGGAGACGACAATTCTAACAAAACCAGTACCGTCCTGACACCCTAGATCTCCGGTTTATGCGAGTCAGTTTCACTACCTACGTGTACCAAAGTTTCAAGTGTCTATGCAAACTCAGCCCCAAGTAGTTTATACTAGCAGTCAGCACCATCCTAAAACACTTCTAAGCGAGCGACCAATGCAAATAAGTGTATGATCTCCAAAAAGATGAAAAATCATGAAAAGAAAGCCATTTAGCCAAAATATAAAGACGCGTTTCCCTCTAAGTTAGGTGCTCCTCACCCGAGCATTTAGCCCAACGACACGAAAACTCATTGAAAAATCAATGATATAAGCGTGATCAATGAAAGAGATCAAAACAAAAATGAGATCATATTCACTAACAGGTCCACTTGCCATGAAAGTGTATGGACAACGGGCTTAATGTGATTGCGCTAGAACAAACAGGGTGAACTTGCCGCGAGAACCTTGACGCCAAGCTACAGTAGCATGACTGGGACCGATTTGCATAAGTAGGAGACCTCCGAAGACTTATAGTCCAGTGTCGTCACCGTACTCGTTTTGTTCTTACTAAGAATCCCGATTTTTTCCGACTTTGCGAACGAAGAAGCTGCCTCGTGCCTGCCGACTTTTTCTTGTTTTACTTGAGGACAAGCAAAGATTCAAGCTTAGGGGAGTTTGATAACACGAAATTGTATATATATATTGATGCATAATTCAACTGATGTTTAACTGTTTTCGATCCGATTTCGGGTTATTTCCGTGTTATTTGTCTGATGTTTTGCAGGTATTTGATGATCACGTCTAAACAAGGCAATATGAAGAAAAGAAGCAATCACAGATGAAATATGGACGAAAACCGGATGAAAACAACATGAAAAACGCATAATGCATATTTTGCTGCTACCGTCACAGCTCCATGACGACCGTCACACTCCGTGACGACCGTCATGCAGGCAAAAATGCCCCACTTCAAATGCACGTGCAAGAAGCAGTTCCAAGACCCAAATAGTGGACCACTACTCCCTGATAATTCTGCCTCAAAGTCCACCTTCTTCAAGTTATAACCGTTAGAATTCTATTTCTATAAATAGGGAAGGAGGGGAGCTAAGAAAGGGAGCCGCATTCAGACAACGAAGTGCTGCCCAATTTCATTTCCAGAGCAAAAGTTCAGTTTTATTTCTTTCCTATTTTTTTGTTGCCTTTCATTTCTTCTGTAATTCCTATTTCCCTTGTACGATCAATTGGCACCAAGACCAGAATCCTGCCAACATTTGTGGAGGATCTGCCCAAAGGTCAATTGGAATATTTACAGGTTTCTCATTTTAATCGTAATTCCAGTTTTCATTATGATGCATGTTATTATTTATTGTTTTTATTTATGTTTTACCTTTCCCAAATCCATGTCTAGCTAAATCTAAGTAATCGGTATGTAATAATAATTCAGAAGGGATTTGATAATAACCGGTTGAAAACTTTCTTTTCAAAAGTTGTTTATGGTCTGAGTGTTCAAATTTATTTACTGAATAAACTTCGTCGCGAAAGCGATAACTTATTTAAAAGTAGTTTTGCCACGAAAGTGGGAAATTAATTAAGGTACGAACCAACAAGCGAAAGTTGCGGCAAGGCCAGATAGTAAACACTAGTCATTTGTTTTAATAACAACGAAAGCACTTTAAAATGAATTATAACTTAGAGATTTCCAAAAAATAGTTTTAACCCCGAATGGGACACGAAAGCGTACGTTTGGCCCTTAGAATTATGATTAGCGTCAATAACCATCGTGAGACGAGAGTCTTCAGATCACTATTTTCTGCTTAAATAAACTCTGAAAAATATTTCATATACCGGTAACTTGTCAAATCCCCGAAGAACATAATTACTGCATATCGATTCACATAATTATAATTTAAGTAACACTTTTAGTTCCGTTTAGTGACAATCTTATTCCCTTAAGCATTATCTACCTAGCTAAACATAGTAACTCCCGAGAACACTAGTTTGATTACGAGTCCCTGTGGGATCGATATCTATTATTACTACGCGATAGACTGTGCACTTGCAGTTAAGTTGTATTAGACATAGAAAGTCGCGATCACTAGTCTTGTTTTGGAATGAATTTATGGCTTTGTCGATGTTAATTCGGAAGGTTTTAATTACTGTCTAATTGTTGTTCCTTTGTTGTGGATCAGTGATTGATGAACCTGCCATATCCAGCTTATTCTGTTGGCTCTTCATTGTTTACAGGGTTCAGTAAGTAGATTCGTCTTCTTTTACTTGCAGCGGTGGGCTTCGTTCATTCAAATCAAGCGTCTGTGGGACGCTGCTTTGGTGAGGATATTGGTTCTTACGTGTTTTTTGCGTGACTGCTTTTAATTTCTTTTCAAATGTTTTGACAGTGGCTGGTTTTGCAACCTTTAATGAAAGCTCCAGACAACAGTTGGATTTTCCTTTTAGTCAAACTAAATATTTCTGCTCACATTCCAAATTTTTGAACTGTGTTTGAGGTGTGTTTAAACTAAACTCTTCTCTGCTAATGATTCTGACTTAAAACTTTATGCAGGAAGATTGATGATGGCGAACTCAAACTGACGATATGGCTTCGGACTTGCACCGCATCCTTACGTGCAACAGCTCTAATCCTTAGAGGCATAAGGTAATGCCAATTTTCCTTTCTTACGAATTGATATGAGTGATCACCGAACTGCCGCTAACTACGTTTTCTCCGTGTTCTTTAGGCATGGAATTCCTTTGCAAAGCTGTGAAGGCTGCCCATTATCGTGATGAAGCTTGCGTTTTCCACAGGTTTTGAGGAGTCGTGAACGATGTCGGTAACTCGACTGGAAATTCCTGGTAAGCTTTCCTATCTGAACTACAACTGGATCTGTCTTAAGCTTTAATGGATTCTAACACCAATTTCTTTATGCATAAAGGTTAATACAGTTCTCTGGTGGCGGGAAGTACATTTAGATGTTTGGGCATTTTCAACTTGTTAGCGGCAAATCCAATTCGGAACACATACATTTATTTGGCGCAGGTCTATCGAATTACCCAGTTAAAGGCTACAGCAGTCCCTCTCCCAGCAATGAAAGGTCACAAAGTGGAGTAACCAAGTTGTACAGAAAATCCCAAAGGTTGTAATCGTACACTTTCTGAACTTGTATGCTCACCAACGGTTGTTATTTGCCGGCTTACACTTACAGGTTGTTGAAAAGAATCCTGATGGGTTGACGTGCGAAACCGTAAATGTTGATGATGGTTGTGGTGCAGGTGTGAGTTGTTTTGGAATGACCATTTTGGTGTCGACGGAAAGAGACGCAGCATGAATAAATCTTCCGGTCTCGTTCCAATGACAAAGTACAAAACGGTGATGTTCTTGACCTCTTTCGAAATCTCTCCTTGCTGAAAAAAACTAACGAAAACTTTGTAATCCTATCTGAATTGCAGCGTTGGAGTAAAAGTCTAGTTATGGACCAATGCAAACGTCTGGTTTGTGGTTTTCACCTTCGCCTATCTGCAACAGGCTTGTATGAAGGTTGCACGAGCGTGCTCAAAAGAAAAACTCTTAAGGTATCCATAAAAATCTCGTTTCAATAACAAGTTGAGTTCGATTTCTGCAGTAATCAAGACACTATAAAGATGATGGTTTGATGAAACTGCAGCAGAACTGGATGTGGTTTGTATCTATAACATGTCACTAGAGAGAACATCGTAGCAGCAACCTCTTCTAGATCTGCACAACATCCAATTTTATGGAGCGTTTGCTGAACTGATACGTTCTGCGGATCCGCGAACTGCAGCCCCACAACTCTTATGTGATGGAGTCGTCTGTGGAGTTTAAATTTTGTTAATTTGTTGTGGTTCTGTTTTCATACTTTTGTTGGTTTTTACAGGAGAATTAACAGTGTCGAATTCGTAAATTATGAAAAGTTGAGTGGAGCTTGCCGCGATTCCGCTGTAGCGAACATCCAGACCAAACCAGATCCAACAACGAAGAACACCATCTCATCTCCTTCGAACATCAATCGGTCTCGATATAGCGCATACGACAAAGCAGTCGGCATTTCGTGAATCAATTTTACAGCAGCATCGACAACAATATTTTGCAGCAACGGTAGCTACATTTCGACTTATTCGGTAACTCTTTGAATCGATGGCTTCACTCTTATATTGTAGTTTGTTTTGAATTTAGAGTTCCAATTCTCTATTGATGTTTGTGTGTTGTTTCTTCAAGGCTTCAGTTTCGCAGCACTCGGTTTTGTATGTGGAACTTATGTTAGTTTCGCGGCATTTTGAATTTGAATTTGAGCTGATATGTTAGTTTCTGTTATGCATATTGAACAAAAGATAATTTTGTATGGAATTTGGAAATATTTGAATTAATATGCTATAATTTTTTTTTACAAACTCAGGTCGAAATGTTTGTTTACATGATCTCTGTTTATATGCTGGCTTACATGATCTCTGTTTATATGCTATTTGAATTAATATGTTAGTTTCGTTCCATGTGTTATTGGTATTTACATAGTTTCATTCATGCTAATTCAATTATAATGGTTTGCTTCATTTCTGTTTCATTAGATTTTCTTGCAGTTTGAATTCACAGTAGATTTATTTCATAATGTTCATACTGTGTGTTGAATTCTCAAGTTTCTATTCTATTTTCTAAGTTAATTGGTGACTTGTTTTGGTTAAGTGGTATTGGGTTCATGACTTTGAATCAATGAGGAGTTATAATATGTTGTTTGCTAGTTGCAAATAAATTAAAAACAATTAATTTGGTTTGAAAAGTTAAATGTGATTATTTTCAAATGTAATCGTTTTATTATTTTTAATTGGACAAGCTTAAGATTCAATATTGGTTTGATAAAGTCCATTAACAATTTTCACACCTCCCATGTTGTAAGTCAACCGTGTAATTTGCAAACAATTTTTGTTGTTATTTGATAAATCGAATCTTCGATCCATGGTTCCGACATTTCTATGTCTATTATGCAACTAGAAGTTCTTACACATTAGTTGGGTTCCACCGTGCTACAACACACACTTATTCGGGTAAGTTCGGTTTATCTGTCTCATTTTATTATATTCCCATTTGACAAATGTATCCCACTCCCAAAATGTAATAATTTTTATCGCTTTTGTTTCATTTATGCTTTAATATTTTAAAACCATTTTTAAAAATAATTCTCGATTAGTCGAGCCGTTTTCCACCCTTGTAAGTCGAGTGCTTTCAAAGCCTCGCCATCAAACTTTGATCACAATACACAAGATTTTAAAGCTTAATCCTGGGCTTCCTTACAGTGATACCTATTTGATCAATTATTTCTAGTTGGTCATTTAGAAGACTAGCCCACTTTGCTAGTATACACGTTAAAACTCTAATTTCAAACCTCGATTCATATCGAGTATTTTCTCTAAATCAAATTAAAATACTTAATAACTACTCAAATACAATTTCAATAAAAGATGAAAAAGAGAGAGTTCCAAGTCTTTGGTTCTCTCTCCCAATTGTTTGGGTCCGAGAAGTCTTTCTTAAGCTCGAACAATTGTCTCCTAAAAATGATAAACGAATTCAAATCTATTTTTCTTAAACACATAGATGAAAAAGAGAGAGCTCCAAGTCTTTGGTTCACTCTCCCAATTATTTAAAATCTGAGAAGTCTTTCTTGAGCTTTGAATAATCGTCATCTGCTTAATACACTAATATTATTAAACATCTTTCATAATATTAGATGAGAAAAGGAGAGAGTTCCAAGTCTTTGGTTCACTCTTCTGATTATTTGAGGTCCGAGAAGTCTTTCTTAAGCTTCGAGTAATCCTCATCTATTAAAATATTTTAACCACATGCTATCTTTCGAGTGCCATTCAAACAATTCCTTTTGCGATGAAAAAGAAAGTGTTCCAAGTCTTTGGTTCACTTTCCCGATTACTTGGGTCCGAGAAGTCTTTCTCAAGCTTCGAGTAATCGTCATCCGATTCACTCACTCGTATCCAATTCCATTAACACTTAGATGAAAAAGAGAGAGCTCCAAGTCTTTGGTTCACTCTCCCGATTACTTAGGGACCGAGGAGTCTTTCTCGAGCTTCGAGTAGTCGTCGTCCGATTAACCCACTTGAATCACATTCTATCCTTTCGCATTTGAGGTTGAAAAAGAGAGAGCTCCAAATCTTTGGTTCACTCTCCCGATTACTTGGGTCCGAGAAGTCTTTCTTAAGCTTTAGGTAATCGTCACCTCTAGCTAAACTTTTAATACATCTAACCAATCTTTTTCTCGCCCTGTGCAACCAATACCCTAAAACCTATTCCAATCTATCCTCTTTTCCAAACCAAAATAATTAACACGACAAACTCTCTTTTTCTCGCCCCGTGCGATTGATACTTCCCAATAAACTAATTCTTCGCCCCCGTGCGATCTATAATTCAAACAACTCTTTACCAAGAACATTGTTTAGTCCCTTCTTCCGCACATAACAAACTCGTGCTTCAGCCTCCCCTAGCGAGCAGACAAGCCAACGTTCAGCAATTAGAATGCAACATAAACTCTCGTTCATTCCAAACACAAACCTTTTACCATAGTTAGCCGAACTACGGCTGCTCTGATCTCTCATATCTGTTGAGAGTACGTAGGCATAGGATTGCGATAATCCTAGCGAGCACATTTCCCCATAATTCCATATTCCCTACAATTCCCAAACCTTTACCCGTAGTCCCACGAACTACGAATGCTATGATTTTCCACTTCTTACAAGTGAAGATACGTAGGCACAAGGGCCCTAATCCTTGGCGAGCACCCTATCTTAATAACCAACCCTTTTCCCATTAGCAAGCAATCCCTTTAGAAGATAAACAAGCGTATCCACTCTCTCTCTCGCGAATCGAATCAAGAGGTTCCCGTTGAGTACAACGGACGTAGAGGGTGCTAATACCTTCCCTTTATGTAATCGACTCCCGAACCTAGAATATTGGTTGAGATGACCATGTCCTTATCCCTTTTAAGGTTTTATCGATATTTTCCTATTCCTTCCTTGGAATGAATAAAGTTCGGTGGCGACTCTGTTTCGAACAGTATTTTCCGCGTCCATCGCGAGGATCATATTTTTCAAAGTACGATAGATGGAGACTCTGCTGGGGAATAAAATAGCCCTATGCTAGATAGAGTCAAGCCTAACTTAACTCATTTTGCGAGAGTTATATTTGTTTGCGTATTTATCTTCTCTTATTATTTTATTGCTTGCTTTCTTTTATATCCTATTATTATTCCTTGTGATACTATTGGGGTTCTCTGATTGTGGGAACTTTGTGAGATGACTCTACACCCGAGTCCGAGAAAAACATAGGATTAGAATGGTGGTTGTGTAGTGGAATCCCTCGAGGAGTCTTTCTCGTTGGGAGGAAGCGAAAGCCCCGCTTAGAGTTGATTCACTTAAGGATGTTGTTGTCGTGGTGAGTCTTTGCCATGGCAATGATGTTTTTGAGTTTGAATCTATAACTCTAAGGACCTTTTACCCTCAAACCATGGTGGTTGGTAGTGTTAACTAATGAGGGTCACTCCTTTTTGGGTTGATGCGAGCGCCCCAATCAGATGAGATCCCTTGAACGTATCGTTATTATGACAATGATATTTTCAACCTCGATCTATGACTCTGAGGTCCCTGTAAGAAACCTTGGATTCGATGGTTGTGTGGTAGAGACTCACGAGGAGTCTTTCTCGTGGGACGACACAAAAACCTCACCTAGAAGAGATCCTTCGATGGTATTATTATTGGATGAATCTTTGTCATGGTAATAATATTTTCGAAAAGATCCATGACTCTAGGCACCTATCCATTTAGAGCCTACCTATGGGGTTCCTTTAATCGGAGATATCTGTTATTTACCCTTTCTTCTGTCTGAGCTCAGAACGTGATGGAACTTATGATCCTGTTATTTACCTTTTTTTTTTAATTTTATTCACAATGTTGGAAAATAATAAGTAGTATCTCGTGTACACACACTTTCCACTTTACAAAACAAAAAATTATTAAAGCCACATCACTTGCGCAGATTGCCACATAAATTACAAACTGGGAATAATGATCCACTACCTTCTCCGAATTTTGAGTTTCCTGTGTACGAAGCTGAGGACGAAGAGAATGATATCCCAGAAGAAATTTCCAGACTGTTTGAGAAAGAGGAAAAAGCTATCCAACCTCATCAAGAGCCGGTGGAAGTAGTCAACTTGGGATCAGAAGAAATCCATAGAGAAGTGAAAATTGGAGCTCTGCTCAAACCCGACGTGAAGAAACAGCTGATTGATTTACTTGGAGAGTTTGTCGATGTGTTTGCTTGGTCGTATCAAGACATGCCCGGATTGGACACAGCTATAGTCGAACATCATTTGCCGTTAAAGCCAGAGTGCCTGCCGATAAAACAGAAGCTTAGAAGGACTAGACCTGACATGGCTCTAAAGATTAAGGAAGAGGTACAGAAACAGATTGATGCAGGTTTCCTTGTTACCGTCGAGTATCCACTGTGGTTAGCCAACATTGTACCCGTTCCGAAGAAGGATGGTAAGGTTCGCATGTGTGTAGACTACAGAGATTTGAATAAAGCCAGTCCGAAAGATGATTTCCCATTACCTCACATTGACATCTTGGTAGACAGTACTGCGAGATATGAATTTTTCTCCTTCATGGATGGTTTTTCAGGTTACAACCAGATTAGAATGGCTCCCGAGGACAGAGAAAAGACATCATTCATAACGCCCTGGGGCACCTTTTGTTACAAAGTTATGCCGTTTGGGTTGAAGAATGCAGGGGCAACATATCAGAGAGCTATGACTACCTTGTTCCATGACATGATGCACAAGGAGATCGAGGTGTACGTAGATGATATGATAGCTAAGTCGAAGACCGAGGATGACCATGTTAAACACCTGGCTAAGCTGTTTGGTCGTTTGAGGGAATACAAACTCCGTTTGAACCCCAACAAGTGCAGATTTGGAGTACGATCCGGGAAACTATTGGGTTTCATTGTTAGTCAAAGAGGGATCGAGGTAGACCCTGACAAAGTGAAAGCTATCCGGGAAATGCCAGCTCCCGCCACCGAGAAACAAGTTAGAGGATTCTTGGGACGTCTGAACTATATCTCGAGGTTTATATCCAACATGACCGCTACATGTAAGCCTATTTTCAAACTTCTGAGAAAAGAACAAGGATACGTTTGGACTGAAGATTGTCAAAAGGCTTTTGATAATATCAAAGAATATTTGCTTGAACCGCCTATCCTGATACCGCCGGTTGAAGGACGTCCTTTGATTATGTATTTGACTGTTTTAGAGGATTCGATGGGTTGTGTACTCGGCCAACAAGATGAAACAGGAAAGCAAGATCATGTCACTTATTACCTGAGCAAGAAATTTACTGATTGTGAAACCAGGTACACTATGTTAGAGAAGACTTGTTGCGCTCTAGCGTGGGCCGCAAAGCGTCTGCGCCAGTATATGTTGAATCACACTACTTGTTTGGTTTCAAAGATGGATCCTATAAAGTATATTTTCGAGAAGCCCGCTTTGACTGGGAGAATTGCTAGATGGCAGATGTTATTGTCTGAATATAATATCGAGTACCATACTCAGAAAGCTGTTAGAGGAAGTGTTTTGGCTAATCATCTGGCTCACCAACCCATTTTGGATTATCAACCCTCAAACGATGACTTTCCTGATGAAGATGTTATGTTCTTGAAGATGAAAGATTGTGAAGAACCCGTACATGGTGAAGGACCAGAGCCAGGTTCTCAATGGGGTTTAATCTTTGATGGAGCTGTCAACGCTCATGGAAAAGGGATAGGTGCTGTTATTGTGACTCCTCAAGGGACCCATTTCCATTCACCTCCAGATTAACATTCCAGTGTACTAATAATGAGGCTGAATACGAGGCATGTATTATGGGTCTTGAAGAAGCAATCGATCTGAGAATTAAGAATTTAGATGTGTTTGGTGATTCTGCAGTGGTGATCAACCAAATCACTAGTGAATGGATAACTCGACATGATAATTTGGTCCCATACAGGGATTATGCTAGGAGGCTAATACCGTTCTTTGATAGGGTTGAGTTTCATCATATCCCTCGTGATGAGAACAGAATGGAAGATGCATTGGCAACTTTAGCCTCGTTGATCGTGGTAAACGTTTGGAACGAGTGTCCTCGGATTGAAGTAAAACGCCTCGATAGACCTGCCTACATCTTTGCTGTCGAAGAAGTTGAAGATGGCAAACCCTGGTACTATGACATCGAAGTGTTTCTTAGAACTCAAGAATATCCTCTAGGAGCTTCCAACAAAGACAAGAAAACTTTGAGAAGGTTGGCTGGAAATTTTCTTCTGAGTAACAATGTGTTGTACAAACATAATTTTGACATGGTCTTGCTGAGATGTATTGACAAACAAGAAGCGGATATGTTAATGTCGGAAATTCATGAAGGATCTTTTGGCACTCATGCCAACGGACATGCCATGGCTAAGAAGCTTTTAAGGGCTGGATATTATTGGATCACTATTGAATCAGACTGTTACAAGTTTGCTAGAAAGTGTCACAAGTGTCAGATTTACGCAGATAAAATTCACACGCCTCCGACTTTGTTGAATGTTACCTCATCCCCGTGGCCGTTTTCTATGTGGGGAATTGATATGATTGGAATGATAGAGCCGAAAGCATATAATGGACACCGATTCATCTTGGTAGCCATTGATTATTTTACCAAGTGGGTCGAGGTGGCTTCCTATGCTAATGTAACTCGACATGTGGTTGTCAAATTCATCAAGAATCAGCTTATCTGCCGATATGGTGTGCCAAGCAGAATTATTACAGACAATGGTTCCAATCTGAATAACAAGATGATGAAAGAGCTGTGTGAAGAATTCAAGATCGAGCATCACAATTCTTCTCCTTACAGACCAAAGATGAATGGGGTTGTTGAAGCTGCCAACAAAAACATTAAGAAGATCATTCAGAAAATGGTTGTTACTTAAAAAGATTGGCACGAAATGCTCCCATTTACCTTACATGGATATCGTACGATGGTACGCACATCGACTGGGGCAACTCCATTTTCACTTGTTTACGGTATGGAAGCGGTGCTCCCGATAGAAGTTGAGATTCCTTCTATGAGGATCTTGGTGGAGGCAAAGTTATCAGAAGCTGAATGGTGTCAGAACAGATATGATCAGTTGAACTTAATCGAAGAAAAGAGGATGGTTGCACTATGCCATGGGCAGTTGTATCAGCAGAAGATGAAGAAGGCATTTGACAAGAAGGTTCGACCCCGGGTATTCAAGGAAGGTGACCTTGTGCTCAAGAAAATCCAGTCTTTCCTCACTGACATCAGAGGAAAATGGGCCCCGAATTATGATGGACCATATGTAGTAAAAAGGGTTTTGACAGGAGGCGCTTTGATGTTAGCAACAATGGATGGAGAAGAGATCACTCGCCCCGTGAATACAGACGCTGTCAAGAAGTACTTTGTTTAGGAGAAACAGGACATTATTCCCTTTATGTAATCGCTATTATTTTCCAACACTGTAACATCGGGTCACGCTTTTCTGCTGACCACCGTTCAATAAAAAGTTTTTCACTTACCATAAATCTGTATTCTTGATAGCAAATCCGAATTGATTTAAACTTTTTCAAAACTTTGTTCTACTCGATATATGAATAACAAAAGGACGACCGGGGACATTTATTTCGTCCGAAGAAAAACAACAACGTTATGTGCTTCTCCATGACAAGAGGATTTATCTTATCTAGACACGAAGGTTGCCTCTGTTCGAAGACTTTCTTCGCAAGCGATAAGGGATCTATGGAGATGTTGCTTGAGTACCCTTTTGTTTGAGGCGTTTATTCCGTTTCTCCCAATCCGTCGGCATATGCATAACATATAAGTAGACAGCATGGCATGTGCATTTTTCGCATTCTTTGTACCTGTTTGGCCATAGTTATCCCTAGGTGTTTGGGTTCGTCTCATCCCTCCACGTAGATTCGTCTACCCTAGGCAGAAAGAGCACAATGTTTCATTTTCTCCATGAAGTTCAACCCTCATGGGAGATGGTTATTTTAGTACAATCCCATTTGAGTTCATACCTCAATGGTCGAGTCTTGATTGACAATTTCTCTTCAGTTATTCCCTGAATTGAACTTCGGTCTTTGGCAATCGCATCATGGACATCTCCAACTTTTAAGCGTGGATGCATTTATTTTACACCCTCTCCTCAGAAAGAATGTTCAGAAAGATAGACATTTCTTCAACAAAAGCATCACAGGAATCTCTCGAGCATCCATATTTCGGACTAAGTAATCTCTTTATTTGAGCAACTCGTTTTGATCGGGGTCCTATTCAAAACGACAAACGACAGTTTTCACAAGACAGACCATCCACCCTCAGTGGGCCCTTCGACATCATCAAATCATCAAAAGGCATCGCCTCATAAATTCATCAAAGGAGCTTACCGAAGACATTACAAGACATCGCTCTTTATTTGAGAGCTTACAGAATATTCTACAAATACAAAGTGACATCTCCCCGGAGAAGTCGAGGAAGTTTACCATATTAGTCTCTCTTTATTTGAGAAGACATACTTTACAACTCAACCGGCGCACATCTCTTCTGAAGATCCCCGGTGAAAATTTACGACTACATCTACAATTTACAATTACAAATTACATCTACAACAACAGAGTACATTACAGATTTCGTCAACAACATTTACCATCTACAGGGTTCTACAACGAACTACATTTACAGTCTACAACGACATCTATAATCTACAAAATTTACAACCCCTGTGAAGATGCTCTCACGAGTTTTCATCATTTCGGGAAGAGACTGAGACCAGCTCATAGCATCCAAACTATGACGCTCGGGGAAGTTCTACGTCAGAGACTGAGACCAGCTCATAGCATCCAGACTATGACGCTCGGGGAAGTTCTACATCAGAAACTGAGACCAGCTCATGGCATCCAGACTATGACGCTCGGGGAAGTTCTACGTCAGAGACTGAGACCAGCTCATAGCATCCAGACTATGACGCTCTGAGAAGTTCTACATCAGAGACTGAGACCAGCTCATAGCATCCAGACTATGACGCTCGGGGAAGTTCTACGTCAGAAACTGAGACTAGCTCATGGTTCCCATACCATGATGCTCGGGGAAGTTCTACAACTACAACATCTACAATGACATTTACATCTACATCTACAAACTATAGTGATTCCACCGTCTACAAAATTTTGACATTTCAGGCAGAGTTTGAGACCAGCTCATGGTACCTGTATCATGACGCTCAGGGAAGTTATACATCTTACTATCTCAAGTCGAGTTCCAAAAAAATAATATATACAAAAACAAGGAAAAAGAGAAAGAAGGAATACAAACAAAACTGAACCATTGACTCAATTCATTTGGACCATCACCAACCACTACACTACGGTAATAAGCTTCTCACCTATCGTCTAAGTCACCATATCCTTGGTGTACAAGTTACTGTTGTACTATCAGAGATTTCTCCTTGGCAGTTGTTTCCCGTTCCCGTGGAGTCCCCTTTTGTCGAGCATTGTTCTTCCCGTGTGTCGTGTGTAGTTCCTCCCCTGTGGCGCCATTTCTCCACAGGGACCCTTCGTCTTGCATTCTCATATCACTACATATCATTTGCATTCGGTGGCTTCTTACGGCCAAAAATTCGTGCAATGTTTGTATTTAAGTCCCTCCTATCTCGTCGAGACGGAGATTTCGATCTCCATATCTCCGGATAGAAGTAACTTAAATAGGGGCATCTGTCACACCCTAATTTTTGACCATAAGATCCCATTTCTTTGTTTTACTTGACGTCTTTATTATTATTATGTGTTTTTTACTAACAAGTCTATGCAAGTGTGGCAGCTTCAAATAGAGATGACACTCATCCTCACAGTCAAGCATTTCAAGGCGTAACCGATTGATTCTGATTTTTGCCCCGTTTCTGTATCATCTCTGCAACATTGGGCCACTCCTGGTTTTTTTTAAGACAGCCTGGATGGACTTTTTGGCCGTATCTCATTAAAGTCATGATCGACCTCATTCTCTTGTGAGCTAAAGTTGGTTTAGGATCCAGACCTTAGAATGCATGGTTAAAGTTTTCACTACTACTTCAGCATAATATTTGGATTCGGGAGTCTGTTTATCTCTCGAGTCATTAGTTCATTAGGGTGAGAAGGGCTTATTTCGGAGATAAATTTGCTTAAGGGTGGTCGGGCGAGTCGTAAACCATGGTGAAGGACAAAGTCGCAATTTTAAGAGTATTTTCGGTGCGTGGGCATCAAGGTTGATCATGAGTATTTCAAATTCAATGAGCCAATTCATTTGAGGCAAGGTTAAGTACACCAAGAGGTTTATGTGATTATATTGAGTATGAAAGTGTCCAATCTGAATCAAAATTCATTCAACTTTATGATAAGAAGCAAGTTGCCATTCGGACTACAAGAATCAAAATAAAGATAACATAACACTGAGTTTTACAAAGGCCATGACTAAATGACTACACAAGTACAAGTATTTGCGAATAGATAACAAGGCCCCGTTTGGAGGCTTCTCCCTACTAGCTGAATTGGCATGCGGACCACGAGCATTTCCATTGAGTTGCAACGCCAATGACTCAGCAACCAATCGTGCCTGCGTAACAGCAGCAGCAGTGCGAAGGTCCTCAACCAAATATAACAATTAGGCGGCGCTCAGACGTTTGGGCAACAGAATAATGTTGGTGACACACTTAAGTCCTAGAGGTTGCACCCACATTAGGACAATCTCGTAAACCTGCAGCAACTACAACAACAACAGTTTATAAATCAACAAAACAATTTAGCAAATATGCATCAACAGCTTCAAATAGAGAAAGCCAGCCATTTATCACGTTCTCAATCGATACTGAAACCTTTTAACCATTCGACGCATCAAGGAATTTATTGAATTAGTGGCCAAGTACATTCCTTCAACGAGCTCAGGAAGTCTGGAACAACCCGACAATTCTCAGCCACCCACATCCCTTGGTCACGCGACACTCTCATGCTCTCCTCAGGTTGCAAGCACTTCTATTGCCAGTATATTAAACCACCTTATGTCAAAGAGATGAATCTTGAAATGCTGACCGCCGTTGTAAATGAGATAACACCTGCAAGATAGTGACAGAATTATGTGAGTATGCTGTAAATGTCGACATTCTAATTGCGAGGGGATCCATTCGAGTTGTTGGAAAGATAGCATTGCAACAGTGTAATAATAACAAAAGAAGAAACAGAAGATTGAGATTAGCACAATTATCGAGTTCATTACCAAATTATCTGCATATGGAAGAACTACGACCTACCTATGATAATATTGTCATCCCTGTTAATGAACATGCCAGAGAACCATGATTGTAGTGTTGATGCAGACAAAGGTCATGCGCTGAGGTACTTGCTTATTCAGTTGCTCTTACAAGTACTCCTTTGTCCAAAGGAATGCTCAGAGGTTGTATTCAAATCCAACACCTGCTACAAGACGACATTCCCTACTTCTGATAACCCCGAGTCCTCTAGAGAAGATGTTACAAAGGTCGATGATGCACCTGAATTGATGGATATTCTCGTGGAGACATCACCAATGGTGGGATGAGGATGTTGACTCGTTCAAATATCTCACTCCAAATCCCCGCGCCTGGAAAGAAACCGTCTACATACCTGCAAGAGCCCGCCGCTCATTGCAAAGAATCCTTTCTTGCTTCTACAAACAGCTGCTACAGCTAACCCTACCCAAGTCATTTTATCAGAAGAATATAACAGCCTGTTCGAATAAGTGACGAACAAGAAAAACCAACAGCGAGGCTGGCAACCCTGCAATCAAAATGGACACGATGATCAGAACCAGGTCTTTTTTTTATAACCAACTGCAAAACTTTCAAGGATAAATGCTTACCTCACAGTTGACCAAGGGCAGTTAGCAGTTTCACTGGAAACATCGTTGCCTCAGTCAGGAGACATCAGAAGCCGCAAAGCTTTTTGGCAAGCTGGAATAGTGGTACTCGTACAAAACGCCCAGTAGAAGCATCTCCTACCCACCTACATAATCAACACAGTATCATTAAATGTATCCAAGACCAATTCAAAGGGTGAAGCAGGGTGCTGTCCTGTTTACCAGATGAGATTAACTAAATCTCATGTTAGTTGTCCATACCCAATGTGTACAAGTCGATACATGAACCTACGAAAATCCTAAATCCACAAGTACAAGTCCTCAAAGAACGTTACCTCACTCACCCTAATCCTCAAGACCATTGAACTCTCCATGAAATAAACTCTGGGCTGCTAGTCTCCCTTTGGCCCAAATCACTTGTTATTCACACCTGCCAAGTCACAATTCAGAGTCAGTAATCGTGTAAAGAATATTCCTTTTTCAAAAAGGATCCAATCCCAACAGGTATCAGATTTTTCAGCATCAATCAAGAGATCCTTCGAATCAAATCATACAAAAAGGATTACCATCAACAGCATTAACTCAATCAAAGCAAGAAAGGAAATATTTCAAATCTTAACCAAACAAGAATGGAAAGTCTAAAATCAGCAATCAAAGATTCAATCAAGGTCTTAAAAGACCCAAAGCCCACAATCGTGTATAAAAAGGGAGGAGGAGTTGTAACACCCATTTTAATTATTTAGTCATTTTATTATTATTTTAAATATTATGTGTTGGTGTGCCCTTTGGTGGGGGTGTATTTGGTGATGTTTGGTGGGTGTCCCTAATGTGGGAGGATTATTGGTGGTGTTTTGGTGAATATAATAATATAGTGTATAATATTGATATTGGTGGGAATATTATTACTATTATTATATTTATTATAGTTACTATTGTTATTAACATTATTATTATTTTGGTGAGATAATAATAGGATTATTATTACTATTATTATTATTATTATTTTATTAAGTTATTAACATTATTATTATTTTGGTGAGATAATAATAGGATTATTATTATTATTATTATTATTATTATTTTATTAAGTTATTAACATTATTATTATTTTGGTGAGATAATAATAGGATTATTATTACTATTATTATTATTATTATTATTTTATTAAGTTATTAACATTATTATTATTTTGGTGAGATAATAATAGGATTATTATTACTATTATTATTATTATTATTATTTTATTAAGTTATTAACATTATTATTATTTTGGTGAGATAATAATAGGATTATTATTACTATTATTATTATTATTATTTTATTAAGTTATTAACATTATTATTATTTTGGTGAGATAATAATAGGATTATTATTACTATTATTATTATTATTATTATTATTTTATTATTATTATTATTAAGTTATTATTATTATTGGGATTAGAGAATGAAAATAGAAACGTGAGGGATTAGTAGTTTTACGATACATTGTGAGAAGTTAGAGAAAGTGGAAAAAGAACGATAGAAAGGAGAGAACGGAAAAGGGAACGGAAAAGGAAAAGGGAACGGAAAAGGGAGCGAAGAACGAAGGAACAGGGGAAAATCAGAATTGGCCAAACCTTGGAGGATTCTTTCATCGATCAACCGATTAACAAGTTAAGGGGGGAGAAACTTGATTGGGAATGGTTTATACATGTATAGGGTAGTTGGGGATTCCTTAACCCCGTAGGAAATTGATCGATATATGATAATATATATTGTTATGTTATGATTGATGATGATTGTTGTTAATTATATAGTAATCGTTAATGAATTGGTGTTTTGGGATGATTTGGCATATAGGGCATATAGGGTGTTTTACAGTTTTTAGGGAAAATTTTGTATGGCTTTTGAGGTATCGATAAAGTGTGTAGGTGATGATTTTGGGAATAGGAATTAGAAGCCTATTGGTTACGGTAATGTGCAAGATTGGTACTAGAATAGACTGAGGATCTGAGTTGAGATGATAGGTACAGTTTGGCCTTGATGCACTGTAAGAATGATGAGTGTGGGAACTAACTTGTGTACTTGGTGATAGTGCATGTTTCCCGTAATAATGACTGGTGGACAATTAGTTGATGTATATGTATGTAGTGATCAGTAGGATCGCGTACCCCCGAGTGGTGGGATATGTTATATCTTGGTGTTAAAGTATGAACTTGTTTACTATCTGGTTGATTTATATGGTGTTGGTGTATGTTATATCTGTACATATGTGCATTGGTGTATGATGATATGATCAGGAGGATCGTGTGCACGTTGAGTGCCTAAATATATTAGTTATGCATTGGTGTGTGCATATCATGGTGTTTTGGTGGGATGAATCATGTCTCAGGAGGAGCGTAAGTGATTCATCCGTACTCCTTTATGGAGAATGGTGGGGGATAGATCATGTCTCAGGAGGAGCGTAAGTGATCTATCCAGGTTCGATTGAATGAACCAACGAGTCGGTACCGCATGCATGGTGTTGAGTTGCATTTTGCATTATAATATGTTATATTGTAATTTGAACAGTAGGTTCGTCATATGGTGTTGTTAGGGGTGAATCTTAGTGTGTTGGTGTGTTGTACTACCTTATTTACATGTATTACATTACCATTATATTTTTGATCATGATTTCTCACCCCTTTGTTGTTGTTGTGGTCTGTGCTTCTTCGGAAGTACAGATAATCCAGGTGCTTAGCTAGCTTGGATATTGGTGTGATTGTCGAGTCTAGGATGCTCTGATACGTAGCATGGGACTTGGGCGTTTTTATTTGTTTTATGTTGAAATGATATTTTATTTCCCTGTGAACGTATCAAACTTTTATTGAATTTTATTATTTAATATTCCGCTGAAGTTGGAGATAAACCTTTTTATAAGGAAACGGTGTTTTTATGTGATATCCCACTTGGGAGAATTGGAACTCTGATTTTGTTTATTTATAATGTTTATTAATTTAATTGATTTTGGGAAGTGGGGTGTTACAATTGGTGCACTGTAAGAATGATGAGTGTGGGAACTAACTTGTGTACTTGGTGATAGTGCATGTTTCCCGTAATAATGACTGGTGGACAATTAGTTGATGTATATGTATGTAGTGATCAGTAGGATCGCGTACCCCCGAGTGGTGGGATATGTTATATCTTGGTGTTAAAGTATGAACTTGTTTACTATCTGGTTGATTTATATGGTGTTGGTGTATGTTATATCTGTACATATGTGCATTGGTGTATGATGATATGATCAGGAGGATCGTGTGCATGTTGAGTGCCTAAATATATTAGTTATGCATTGGTGTGTGCATATCATGGTGTTTTGGTGGGATGAATCATGTCTCAGGAGGAGCGTAAGTGATTCATCCGTACTCCTTTATGGAGAATGGTGGGGGATAGATCATGTCTCAGGAGGAGCGTAAGTGATCTATCCAGGTTCGATTGAATGAACCAACGAGTCGGTACCGCATGCATGGTGTTGAGTTGCATTTTGCATTATAATATGTTATATTGTAATTTGAACAGTAGGTTCGTCATATGGTGTTGTTAGGGGTGAATCTTAGTGTGTTGGTGTGTTGTACTACCTTATTTACATGTATTACATTACCATTATATTTTTGATCATGATTTCTCACCCCTTTGTTGTTGTTGTGGTCTGTGCTTCTTCGGAAGTACAGATAATCCAGGTGCTTAGCTAGCTTGGATATTGGTGTGATTGTCGAGTCTAGGATGCTCTGATACGTAGCACGGGACTTGGGCGTTTTTATTTGTTTTATGTTGAACTGATATTTTATTTCCCTGTGAACGTATCAAACTTTTATTGAATTTTATTATTTAATATTCCGCTGAAGTTGGAGATAAACCTTTTTATAAGGAAACGGTGTTTTTATGTGATATCCCACTTGGGAGAATTGGAACTCTGATTTTGTTTATTTATAATGTTTATTAATTTAATTGATTTTGGGAAGTGCGGTGTTACAATTGGTATCAGAGCAGGTCGGTCCGTCCGGCCAGTGTTGTTGAGTCGAGTTGAGTCTGTCCTTTATGATGTAGTTGAGTATCTTTTTAAACCTGGTGTTGTTGTTTGGAGCAGTATGGCAGGAAGGAACGATGCTGCATTGGCTGATGCTATGCAAGCAATGGCACAGGCTGTTGCTAATCAGAATCAAACTGCAGATGCCCAATTCAGGAGTTTGGCGCAGTTTCGGAGCAACAAGCCGCCAACGTTCGAAGGGGGAATTCTGGACCCCGAAGCTGCTCAGAAGTGGCTGAAGGCAATTGAGAAGATCTTCAGAACTATGGAATGTAGCGATGAGCAAAAGGTGAGGTTTGGTACTCACATGTTGGAGGGTGAAGCTGAAGCCTGGTGGGACAATAGTCGCCAAAGGTTGGAAGCTGCTGGAACTACCATTACTTGGGAGGTGGTTCGAAAAGGTTTTCTGGAGAAGTATTTCCCGGAAGATATCCGAAGCGCTAAGGAAATTGAATTCTTAGAGCTGAAGCAAGGTAGCATGACTGTAGCAGAATATGCTGCCAAGTTTGAGGAGCTGGTGCAGTATTGTCCCCACTATAATGTGGAAGGGGCAATGACCTCTAAGTGCTTAAAGTTTGAGAATGGACTGCGTCCAGAGATTAAGTTGGGAATTGCTTGTCAGAAGATCAGGAGCTATTCTGAGCTAGTAAGCAGGAGCAGAATTTATGATAATGATAACCGAGCAAGGATTGCGCACTACAAAGCTGTTAATGACCGCAAGGGTAAGCAGAGGTTTAGTGGTAATCCTTATAGTGTTGTTGCTGATAAGGGAAAACGTAAAGCTGTTGTTGATAAGAAGCCTAGAGATGGGAGAGCATCTGCTGAAGGGAAATGTTTTCGGTGCGGTGGTATGGGACACCGTGCTAATGATTGTCCTAATGAGGCCAAGAAATGTTTTAAGTGTGGGAAACCAGGTCATGTGATAGCTGGTTGCAGAGCAACTATGCCGACCTGTTATAACTGTGGTGAGAAGGGTCATATCAGTACACATTGTGAGAAGCCGAAGAAGCCTCAAACATCTCCGGCTGGTGGAAAAGTGTTTGCCTTGGCAGGGACTCAAACTGCCAGTGATGAGCGTGTTATCAAAGGTACTTGTATTATCAATAATATTCCTTTGATTGCTATTATTGATATGGGTGCAACGCACTCGTTTATTTCTGTAGATTGTGTGGAGAGGATAGGTTTAGTGTCGTCCACTCTGGAGGTACAGATGACTATTGAGACACCCTCTATAGGTTCAGTGACTACTTCTTTGGTATGCCTGAAGTGTCCGCTGACTATTTTCGGTAGAGAATTTGGAGTGGATCTGATTTGTCTACCACTTGGTAAGTTGGATGTTATTCTGGGTATGAACTGGTTAGAGTTCAACCGAGTCTACATCGATTGTTTTCGGAAGGAATTGTTGTTCCCGACCCCTGAAGAGGAAGTTGTGGCAAGTTCTTTGTCTAATAAAGAATTGAGGGCCTTGTTGGAAGATGAAACTAGAGTGTTTTCTTTGTTTGCAACTTTATCGATGGATAACAAAGTGCCAATTGAGGAAATAGCAGTGGTGAATGAATTTCCAGAAGTGTTTCCTGACGACATTACGGAATTGCCTCCGATGCCAGAAGTAGAATTTGGTATTGATCTTGTTCCGGGTACGAGACCTATTTCTATGGCGCCGTACAGGATGTCTGCAGTGGAATTGGCTGAGTTGAAGTCTCAGATTGGAGAATTGTTGGAAAGAAAGTTTATTAGACCAAGTGTATCGCCGTGGGGAGCTCCGGTGTTGTTGGTGAAGAAGAAGGATGGTAGTATGCGTCTGTGCATCGATTACCGTCAATTGAATAAAGTGACTATTAAGAATAAGTATCCTCTACCTAGGATTGATGACTTAATGGATCAGCTGGTGGGAGCTCGTGTGTTCAGTAAGATCGATTTGAGATCGGGTTATCATCAGATAAGAGTAAAGGAAGGTGATGTTCAGAAGACTGCCTTTAGGACTCGATATGGACATTACGAATATGCTGTAATGCCGTTTGGAGTGACTAATGCACCGGGAGTATTTATGGAGTATATGAACAGAATTTTCCATTCTTACTTGGATCAGTTCATTGTAGTGTTTATTGATGATATATTAATTTATTCTAAATCTGATGAAGAGCATGCGGGACATCTGAGAATTGCCTTGCAAGTGTTGAAGGAAAATAAATTATTTGCTAAACTGTCAAAGTGTGACTTTTGGTTGAAGAAAGTAAGTTTCTTGGGGCATGTAATATCTGAAGATGGAATAGCGGTGGATCCGTCAAAAGTAAGTGCAGTATTGCAGTGGGAACTGCCGAAAACAGCGACAGAGATTAGAAGCTTTTTGGGGTTAGCCGGTTATTACCGCAGGTTTATTGAAGGGTTCTCTAATTTGGTGTTGCCATTAACTCAGTTGACGAGAAAGAACCAAGTTTTTGTATGGGATGCTGCTTGTGAAGAAAGTTTTGAAGAGTTGAAAAAGAGATTGACTACGGCACCGGTGTTAGTGTTACCGACTCCGAGTGAACCGTTTGTGGTGTACTGTGATGCGTCTAAGATGGGATTAGGCGGGGTTCTGATGCAGAATGGTAAAGTAGTAGCATATGCATCGCGGCAACTGAGAGTGCATGAGCGAAATTATCCGACTCATGATCTCGAATTAGCTGCGGTTGTTTTTGTGTTGAAAATTTGGAGACACTATTTATATGGTTCAAGATTTGAAGTGTTTAGTGATCATAAGAGTCTGAGATACCTGTTTGATCAGAAAGAGCTGAATATGAGGCAGAGAAGGTGGTTGGAATTTTTGAAGGATTATGACTTCAGTTTGAGTTATCATCCAGGAAAGGCCAATGTAGTGGCAGATGCTTTGAGTAGGAAAGCAATTCATATGGCAGCTCTGATGGTGAAAGAAATTGAGTTAATTGAACAGTTTAGAGATTTGAGCATGGGTTGTGAGACTACTGCAGATAGTGTAATGTTGGGTATGTTGCAGGTAAATAATGACTTCTTGGATATGATTAGAGAAAATCAGAAGTTGGATGTGAAATTGGTAGATTTGATGCCTGGAGTAGGGAGTGACTCCGATAGTGACTTTAAATTGGATAGTACAGGTGTGTTGAGATTTAGAGGTAGGATTTGTGTACCAGATGATGAAGAATTGAAAAAGTCAATTTTGAGCGAAGGACATCGTAGTAGCCTGAGTATTCATCCGGGAGCTACGAAAATGTATCATGATTTGAAGAAATTATTTTGGTGGTCTGGTATGAAAAGAGACATAGCTCAATTTGTGTATGCTTGTTTGACATGTCAGAAGTCGAAGGTGGAACACCAGAGACCTTCTGGATTTATGCAACCATTAGAGATTCCGGTTTGGAAATGGGATTGCATTACTATGGATTTTGTGACAGGTTTGCCGAATACGGCGAGAGGTTTTGATGCTATATGGGTGATTGTGGATCGATTGACGAAGTCTGCACACTTCGTGCCGATCAATATTAGTTTTCCGTTGACGAAGCTGGCGGAGATTTACATTCGGGTAATTGTGAAGTTACATGGTGTTCCGTCCAGTATTGTGTCGGATAGAGATCCACGGTTTACTTCGGAATTTTGGAAGAGCTTGCAGGAAGCTCTGGGAACTAAGTTGAAATTGAGTTCAGCTTATCATCCGCAAACTGATGGTCAGTCGGAGAGGACTATTCAGTCGCTTGAAGATTTGTTGAGAGCTTGTGTGTTAGAAGAGGGTGGTGCGTGGGATACTCATTTACCATTGATTGAGTTCACGTACAATAACAGTTACGATTCGAGTATTGGAATGGCACCGTTTGAAGCTTTGTATGGGAGGAGGTGTAGGACTCCTCTGTGTTGGTACGAAACTGGTGAGAATGTGGTGCTTGGACCAGAAATTATACAGCAGACTACAGAGACAATTCAGATGATTCGTGAGAAAATGAAAGTGTCTCAGAGTAGGCAGAAAAGTTATCATGATAATCGAAGGAAAGAGTTGGAATTTTGTGTAGGTGATCACGTATTCCTAAGAGTTAATCCGATGACCGGGGTGGGTCGTGCATTGAAGTCCAAGAAGCTGGATCCTAAGTTTATTGGACCTTATGAAATTTTGCAAAGAGTTGGTGTTGTGGCCTATAGGGTGGCGTTGCCGCCTGAGTTGTCGAATCTACATGATGTGTTTCATGTGTCGCAATTGCGAAAGTATGTTTCTGATCCATCTCATGTGATTCAGAGAGATGATGTTCAGATTCGGGAGAATCTTACTGTTGAGACGATGCCGTTGAGGATCGAGGACCATAAGATGAAACAGCTCCGAGGGAAAGAGATACCTTTGGTGAAGGTAGCTTGGGGAGGTGCTGCAGGAGGCAGTGTGACCTAGGAGTTGGAAAGCAGGATGCGAGAAGCGTATCCAGAGCTATTTCCATCCGATAATTTTCGAGGACGAAAATAATTAAAGTGGGGGAGAGTTGTAACACCCATTTTAATTATTTAGTCATTTTATTATTATTTTAAATATTATGTGTTGGTGTGCCCTTTGGTGGGGTGTATTTGGTGATGTTTGGTGGGTGTCCCTAATGTGGGAGGATTATTGGTGGTGTTTTGGTGAATATAATAATATAGTGTATAATATTGATATTGGTGGGAATATTATTACTATTATTATATTTATTATAGTTACTATTGTTATTAACATTATTATTATTTTGGTGAGATAATAATAGGATTATTATTACTATTATTATTATTATTATTTTATTAAGTTATTAACATTATTATTATTTTGGTGAGATAATAATAGGATTATTATTATTATTATTATTATTATTATTATTATTATTATTTTATTAAGTTATTAACATTATTATTATTTTGGTGAGATAATAATAGGATTATTATTACTATTATTATTATTATTATTTTATTAAGTTATTAACATTATTATTATTTTGGTGAGATAATAATAGGATTATTATTACTATTATTATTATTATTATTTTATTAAGTTATTAACATTATTATTATTTTGGTGAGATAATAATAGGATTATTATTACTATTATTATTATTATTTTATTAAGTTATTAACATTATTATTATTTTGGTAAGATAATAATAGGATTATTATTACTATTATTATTATTATTATTATTATTATTATTTTATTATTATTATTATTAAGTTATTATTATTATTGGGATTAGAGAATGAAAATAGAAACGTGAGGGATTAGTAGTTTTACGATACATTGTGAGAAGTTAGAGAAAGTGGAAAAAGAACGATAGAAAGGAGAGAACGGAAAAGGGAACGGAAAAGGAAAAGGGAACGGAAAAGGGAGCGAAGAACGAAGGAACAGGGGAAAATCAGAATTGGCCAAACCTTGGAGGATTCTTTCATCGATCAACCGATTAACAAGGTAAGGGGGGAGAAACTTGATTAGGAATGGTTTATACATGTATAGGGTAGTTGGGGATTCCTTAACCCCGTAGGAAATTGATCGATATATGATAATATATATTGTTATGTTATGATTGATGATGATTGTTGTTAATTATATAGTAATCGTTAATGAATTGGTGTTTTGGGATGATTTGGCATATAGGGCATATAGGGTGTTTTACAGTTTTTAGGGAAAATTCTGTATGGCTTTTGAGGTATCGATAAAGTGTGTAGGTGATGATTTTGGGAATAGGAATTATAAGCCTATTGGTTACGGTAATGTGCAAGATTGGTACTAGAATAGACTGAGGATCTGAGTTGAGATGATAGGTACAGTTTGGCCTTGATGCACTGTAAGAATGATGAGTGTGGGAACTAACTTGTGTACTTGGTGATAGTGCATGTTTCCCGTAATAATGACTGGTGGACAATTAGTTGATGTATATGTATGTAGTGATCAGTAGGATCGCGTACCCCCGAGTGGTGGGATATGTTATATCTTGGTGTTAAAGTATGAACTTGTTTACTATCTGGTTGATTTATATGGTGTTGGTGTATGTTATATCTGTACATATGTGCATTGGTGTATGATGATATGATCAGGAGGATCGTGTGCACGTTGAGTGCCTAAATATATTAGTTATGCATTGGTGTGTGCATATCATGGTGTTTTGGTGGGATGAATCATGTCTCAGGAGGAGCGTAAGTGATTCATCCGTACTCCTTTATGGAGAATGGTGGGGGATAGATCATGTCTCAGGAGGAGCGTAAGTGATCTATCCAGGTTCGATTGAATGAACCAACGAGTCGGTACCGCATGCATGGTGTTGAGTTGCATTTTGCATTATAATATGTTATATTGTAATTTGAACAGTAGGTTCGTCATATGGTGTTGTTAGGGGTGAATCTTAGTGTGTTGGTGTGTTGTACTACCTTATTTACATGTATTACATTACCATTATATTTTTGATCATGATTTCTCACCCCTTTGTTGTTGTTGTGGTCTGTGCTTCTTCGGAAGTACAGATAATCCAGGTGCTTAGCTAGCTTGGATATTGGTGTGATTGTCGAGTCTAGGATGCTCTGATACGTAGCACGGGACTTGGGCGTTTTTATTTGTTTTATGTTGAACTGATATTTTATTTCCCTGTGAACGTATCAAACTTTTATTGAATTTTATTATTTAATATTCCGCTGAAGTTGGAGATAAACCTTTTTATAAGGAAACGGTGTTTTTATGTGATATCCCACTTGGGAGAATTGGAACTCTGATTTTGTTTATTTATAATGTTTATTAATTTAATTGATTTTGGGAAGTGGGGTGTTACAGGAGTCACCGCTAAAGAGCTCACATACACAAAAACCCTAGAAATACCGAAAGGCAAAAAAACTCAGAAATCCAAGAAATCGGAAAGAAATACTCATCTTTCTGACCGACGAAGTCCACCTCAAGCAACTGTAGCCCAAGCTCACGAAACCGCCTTCGATCACTACCTTCACCTGGAGCGCCGCCGTCTCCGTTCTTCGGTAGAACTTCGTTCCTCTTTTTTTTAACTCATCGAACCCATTGACTTTGTTGCCATGTTGCAGGTTCAAAGGAATGGAAGCAGAACTTGAGAGAAGATGAAACAGAGGAACCGATCGGGGGAATTGAGAGGGAGAACCAACGATTTGAGAGGAAGACCGATTTGGGGTTTGGGGAATTAGGGTTCGCGTTCTTTTTGTTTTTTTTCTTATTATTTTGTCTTGTTTTATTTTATGTAATAACTGTAATCACACATACACCACAATGGTACACTGAACACACGTACCCATAGTCCCCACTGATCCCTCCGTTTACCCCGTGTTTAATTTGGATTAACTTTTCTTAATCACCCATTTTTCCAAATTAATGGAAAAAAAACCAATTATAACCTTCCTAATTAGCAAACCATTTTATAAAAAATAAAATAATAACTAATGACCTTTCATAAACTAATCTTTTTTAATAACTCGCTTATTAACCTTTTTTCAACCTAAACCTATTTTATCTGTTATTTATAAGGCTTGTTGATAATTAAAAACTTTTTATTCAAAAAAAACTTTCTCTTAATTAAATCAACCTTTTATGATAACTTTCTTTATAAAATAAACAGGTCCCCCTTTTTCTATTTAAAAAGATAAAATCTAAAACCTTTCATTCAAATTTACTAATTAGAAATTTACTTGGTTCACAACCTGCAATGTTTATTAAAGCAAATCAAACCAATCTCACAAATATTTTCTCATAAAATCATTCTCACTAAATTAATTCAAATTTTCTTAAAATCAACATCGCAATGATCTAATTAATCGTTCAGGCTTACGCTTACGCCCACCCCACGACACACTCACTCTCACACACTTCAGCGCTTTCATGCGTATGTGTATGACTTTACCTTCCCGCAATTTATCTTCCACAAATTTAACATTACCGCAATTTATATTCTCGCATCGCATCCGTCCAAAGGAAAAACCTACGCACGAGTCAACACTCGTGTGTAGTGCATTTACATTTGCATCATTATCCCCTTGATCCTTGATCCCATTCAAGTCGATCTTCCTAAGTTTAGATCCTACCCCATAGGAAGGACCTTTTATCTTACAACATAGAAACACAATTCAAGCAACACAATACAAACAATATTCAAACATTCAACAATTCAAAACAACAATTATTCAAACAATAGAGAAAGATGCCAAATCATCTTAAGCGAGATAGAATCTCCACCCCCACAACAATACAATCAAGCCGTAGGGACTTTTCCTTAAGAGAAATAAAGGCATACTCGTCAAAACAATCCGAGTACTTAAGCCCTTTTCTTAAGACGATGCAAAGACTATTTTCCTACAACTTGTGGCGGTTAAATCTCCCTTAAAATGAAGACACATCTCTTCTCCTAAAATCAATCAAACAACTACCCTAAACCCGTAGGAACTTTGACCACAGTCAAAGAACTCCTCAAACCCTTTAGGGGAACTACAGATACTCTGATTCCACTCCCGTAAGGATATGTAGGCATAAGATGCGACATCTTATCGAGTATACTTAGAAATAAACCCCTAGGTCTTCTAACCATTAAGCAGATAAACACTTAGCAATAAACAAACATAAAACAAGAGGTTCCTGTAGAGTACTACAGAAACATAGGATGCTAATACCTTCCCTAAGTTTAACCAACCCCCGAACCTATAACTCTCTAACCTTGCATTTGCATTGCATTGTGGGAATTTCGATCTTTATCCCTTCCCTTGGACAAATCAAAGTTCGGTTGCAAAAAATGAATTAAAGATTCAAACTAATCAATAGTTTGGTATCCGATTTTCACCGCGACAATGGGCAAAGGATTATTCTTAACATTTGGCTGAGAGGCACCAAAAGACAGAATCTTTTTTTCAATCAATTCCTTTACAATATGCTTCAAGGCAAGGCACCCTTCCAAGTCATGACCTAGCGCTCCCTCATGAAACGGATGATGAACATTTAGATTGTAAAAATATGGAAGCGAATCAGGAGGCGGACCCAAAGGCTTAGTAGTTATCAAACCTTGCTGCACTAATCAAGGGTACAACTCGGTATAGGTTATTGGTATGGGAGGAATCAGAGGTTTTCCACCCTGTCTTATGTACATAACATTCTGACGAGGAGCCTGGGTCCTTTATTGTTGCTGATATGCAGGAGCATTGAGCGCTCGTTGATAGGTTGGTTGTTGCTGAGCCGGTTGGTAAACAGGTGCTTGTGGTACGGGTGGATACACATGAGCTTGATTATTGAATGTAGGGGTAACAACAGCCACATATGGTTATTGAGGGTATTGAACAGGATAAACAGGATGCCAGACATAGCTCTGCTGGGGTTCTTGTTGCGCTTCTAAGGCTGATTATGCTTTCTGCTTGTCACAACATTGCTTTCTCCCTCTTTTTTCTTATTGAAACAGTTGGAGAATTTCTTTGTATTGTTATTGTTGCTGCTTGAGCTACCAACTCCATTAGTCATCTTTCCATTCTTCATACCAAGCTCGACTTTAACACCCACGACCATAATATCAGAGAAGTTAGCAGACACACTGTTGATTAACCTTTCATAGAACTCTGGTTTCACAATATCAATAAACTAGTAAGCTAGTTATTTTTCAGTTAAGGGTGACTCTACATGCGAAGCCATTTCTCTCCAACGTTGCGTGTATTCTTTAAACGATTCGGAGTTCTTCTGGGATATACTCAAAAGATGTCTTTTGTATGGAGCGAGATCCATATAATACTTGTAATGCTTAATGAAGGCATTTGACAAATCTTGGAAGTTGTGGATACGAGGCTGATCCAGACTTAGGTACCATTTGGAAGAGGCACCTTTAAGGCTATCCTGAAAGCAGTGAATCAACATCTTCTCATTGTTAACATAGGTGGCCATCTTTCTGTAATACATGATCAAATGGGTTTTAGGGCAAGTGACACCCTCATATTGGTTGAAACTCAGAGTCTTGAACATCGGTAGAATAACTAGCCCAAATACCAAACACATCTCTCTTGCATCAGCCCCAAATATCTGATTACCTTCCATGGCTCTCAATCTTTTCTCGATAGTTTCAACATTTTCTTTCAGCCTTTCATGGCGCTCATCCCCCTCTTCATACATGTCAGGGATGTCATAGACTTGATGCAGATCATGGAAGATAAGACGCACTTGTGTTTTCATAGCAGCTGGTGTAAAGGTAGGAATTGCTTGAGAAACTTCAGATGTCAGAGGAACAGTCTGTTGAGGCAAATTTTGAGTAGTTTGTACTATAAATGGTGGTGGTAAAAAACCAAAAGAAAGACCATAAAGAGGCACACTAGTGGCAACAGCTGTTACATGCATAGGTTCTACTGTTATGTTGACGATCTCAGAAACCACGATGGTCTAGATGTCCATCTTTACACGCATAACATGCAACATCTCCATAATTTTTCCTACACTCCCTCGTAGGTCTTCTAATTCATCACTAACTCGTTCAATATCTTGATTCTCCTATGCCATTCTTATACAAGTTTGGGTCCGAGTGTTGTAAGGGTGTAGATGATTCAGTGTGAATAACTGAAGACGAGACAATGAGATGAGCCACAACAAAAGGAAAGCGTATGCAATGCTCATGAATGCATGAAAATGAAAAACAAATAAAAACATTCAAGGAACCCAAAATCATGTTTACAAACATTATAATAATGGAGAATACAACTTAGAATAAAAACAACACTTCCTTAATTAATAATTTAAAGTTTTACAAAACATTCAGTACATATCCAAGAGCCAAAGTACAAAGAAAATCAAATATAAGATAATCAACATAATAAGGAAACTAGGAGCCTAATCCTTCTGACAAGAGGATCTTCCTTATTCATGTGCTCCCTTTGTAAGCTCGTAAATCCTTTATTGCATCTTTTCCTTCTCCATGGTAAGCTTATCCACATAAAGCTTCCATGCCATAGAATTCGGAGGTAGGCTAGAGCTAGCAACTGGTATTGGAGATACACGAGAGGAAAATAAATCCTCCTGTGCCTTCCTCTTACTTGCAGATTCTTCTTCTTTCTTCTGACGGTGAAGTTCTTGGATGACCACAAAGTATTTGTTTTTCCAAGCCTTTCTTTCCCTTTTGGCCTTAACTAAGGCAATCTTCAACTTCTCTTCCTCACTCATAAAGACGGGGGCATGATCTCTAGGAGTTATAGAGATTGGCTCATGAAGAGTGTCGCTACTGCGAAAATCAGCACCGGCTATGACAGAAGAGTCGCCACCGTGCGTTATTTATCCCAACGGAGGGAAAGGAAACGCTCAGAGTAAACCTAACGCAAAACGGGAAAGGAATGGTCATCGCAGCCAAATCCTGGATTCGGGAGTCGATTACGCAAGGGGAAGGTATTAGCACCCCTCACGTCCGCCGTACTCGACGGGATCCACGGTTATTTTCTAGTACGGATCGTTATTCTATCTACTCTACAGGTCAAGGGTTAAAAAGAAAAGAAAATGAAAATGACTCGGCAAAGTATCGCACTTTATGCCTACGTATTCCCGTCTGGAACGAGAAATCAGAGTCAACGTAGTTCGCCTACCTACAGATGAAGGTGGGGAAGGTTGCTCTCTAGGATACGACATCCTATGCCTACGTACTTTCATACAGCATGAAAGATCAGAGCAAACGTAGTTCGGGCTACGGAAGACACAAGCTTGTCTGACTGTTTTTTATTACCTTCAAAAAGGTTTTTCTTGATTAAGAGTCCAAGCGGACAAAAATGACACTTTGATGTTTGTTTTGAATCTTTTACGAAAGAAGTGTTTTTTAGTTTGCTTGCAATCTCTAACGCACTAGAGACTATGATTTGAGAGTGACTACGTCGCGTGTCACCCAAAGGGTGCCACACTAAGCAGCCAGATGTTGCACCCTAAAATTTGCTCAACTTACTTCACTTGGTTTATGTTTCAATTGCATTGTCATTTGCATAAAAAGTCATGTACATAGTCTAATCATTTGCATAGCATAGCATAGTGAGCCATCCAACAAGGGACCAAATGCAATTATTATCTCTATGAGCATACCAAGATATTCTTATTCAAATTCAATCTTATCCAAGTCATCAGAAAGAAATTGAAATCTAAGAAGTCAGTGGATCAAGCAGTGAATTTATCTCCTATCTTGAGGGTATTTGAAGATCATCAAAGAAGTTGTGAGCTGTGAATTGAGGTCATGGAGGGTATACAGACATCATGGAAGACCTAGAGAGTCATTTTGAAAGTGAGACAAGTCATTGATATGATTACAAGAGCTGCAGTGGAAGACAGTCGACTAGGGTTTCATCTGGGTCAACCCTAGGTCAACCCTAGGTCAAATGCTTGATTGAAGGGCATCAAGGCCTGTTTGAAAGATGTGGGATGCCTCATTTGACATGTAGATATGGATTTGGTGTTGTGCCAAGGAGAAATCAAGAGAAATCAAGAAGAAGAGAGGTTTCTAAATTAGGGTTTCTGTGTAAAATCCCCTGATTTAGGGCAAACTTCCCATCCAGATAACTCAAAATGCAAGTCTCAAATGGGTCCTTGGCCAACATGAAACTTGTAGAGGATCTCAAGACCTTTAATTTGAGTGGTGGAAGACATCAAGGAGATTTATAGAACTCAAGTTATGGTTCTTGCAAGTTACAGGTCATCGGAGGCATCTGAAATTTGTCTGTGAAAATTACTAAACTTCCAAGCAACTTTTACCCCTCAAGGAGCTTTCAAATGGATCTCTGTCCAACATGAGAGTTGTTCCTCATGATCTTAGCTTTCTAGAAAGGTATGATATGTCTTCATCTGATTTGTGGAACTCTACTTATGACTTTGGCAACCAAAGGGCATTTTGGTCATTTGGTAGTTATAGGTCATTTCAAGCATATGGCCATATCTCCTACTTCCAAGCTTCAAATGGAAAAACCTTCAGCATTAAAGTTTCTTAGAATGATGTTTTAAGGCTAGTAGGGTGGTCATGAGATGTTGGAAAGGCTTATAAAAAAAAGTGATAAAAATAGCCTAAAAATGAGACATAAGTTAATTCAAGTGAAATGGAAAATCCTAAAATCCAAGTTCCAAATCCAAACCATGGCATATGATAGGTCATTTTGACTCCCAAAGACATTTTAAGAACAATGGTTCAGCCACATTTTTGATTTGAGGCTTAAATCTTGGGGTTGCTTTGTAATGTGCTTGCTTGCATAATGGCATACTAAACCAAAACAAAGAAAAGCTTCATAAACAAGGTGTTTAAGCTTTGTATCTTGTCCAAAATACCACCTAAGGAGAAAATCAAGTGAATTACTCAAGTTGTAGGGTTTTTGTCATGATATCTCATGTGGTGGGAAGTGAAATGCAAAATATCTTCATGAAAGTTCAAGTTGCTACTAGATTGATCTAGATGATTCTAGACCCTTCCAAATGAGTCTATATATTGAATACAATCTCCATTGGTGAGAGGTTGGTGATTGTTGATGTTAATGGTGGTAGGAAAAAGAGTTTGAACCATAATTCTCCATTTTGCAAATTGTATTGAAACTCCATTTTTCTCTTCATTACCCTTCCATTTTCTTCCACAAATCATCACTACAAACCTCCCTGAACATGTTCATGCTAGAGTGAGCCTCCATTGTTGAAGAATTGAAGCTTTCCAAGTGAAGTTGCAAGAGAGCAAAAAGGATTGAATCTGAAGATACAAGCCATCTCCATCAAATCTTGTGCAAGAAGAGTATTATTCATCACATAGAGACCATTCTTGAAGATCCACAAGGCCTGGTTCGAAGCTTTTCAACACTTGCCATTGTAGGGTCAAGGTATGCAAAATCTTTCCCACACTCTATTTTAGGCATGGCTAGGATTAGTTCTTGTTGTGAAACTATTAGAGACCATTAGGGGATTCATTTGGATGAGTTTTAGACCAATTAGTGAGATTTCATTAATGGGGGTTGATTCTTGATGGAGGTAGAACACATGATTTAATGGATGATAATGCATGAGAATTGGTTGGTTGTGATCAGCATAGCATGAGGATTAATTATATACAAAGATTGTTGAGTTTTATGATGGTCGAAAATTGAAGAAAGTTTGGATCCATGGAGTTGTGTGGTTCGGTTTGCATGATGTAGTTAGTTTCAACGAAATCCAAAGGCATGGTTGGATTCTACATAAAATTCTAGTCAAGTTTGGTTCTTGGATTGTGTCATTTGATGGAGAAATGAGAGAGAACAAGTGGTGGAAAGTTTCATGCATGGAGTTTGTTTTTTCATGGATTCTAAAACCCTAGATGGACCAAGGTTGAAGACATAATCTAGACCATTGATTGTATGTGGACTTGTTGACTTGGAAGACCATCCTGCGACCGAGATTTTATTAAACTTCAAAAATTCATATAAAATTGAAAAATGCATATTTTTTAATGAGACTTTTTTTCCCATTTTCCATTTTCTGTCTAGAAAAATATAAAAACATAAAATAGCCATTTTATTTCAGTTTTATATTTTTTGTGCATTTTTACTTTTAATTTCTCTTTTAATTCTTTTAGTTGGTATGCTAATTTGTAGAATTTAATTAGGATAGTTCCCTTAGGATTTTGAGTTCAATTTTTTTAGGATAATTAGATGAATGGTTTAGGGTCCCCCTGAATTAATGTCATAATTTTGTGATAATTTTTAGGGTAGTTTTAATTAGGTAGTTCTAGGTAGTATAGAATTTGATTAAAACTTTAGTATAGGTCAATAACAATTTTAGATTTAGGTTTTTTAGGGCAACTTAGTCTATGGGGAGTATATGGGACTTAAGGGTAGTTATGTAGGGTCCCCTAGCATTTATATTAGGAATTAATAGAATAATATACTATTTTTGGTTGATTTTTGAATTGATTGATTGTGTGGTGTGCCCTTTCTAGGGTTATTGTTTGACTGTGTGGGGTATTGGGCCTGCTTGGGGTTTGGGTTTGAGTTGAAGACTTTGTTGATGAAGCCAATCGAAGACAAAAGGAATGAAGACCCATTTCAAGAGTGGATGAAGAGTATATCTTGCTGGCAGCTGTTGAAGGTTATAGGATCTAGGAGTTAGGTAGAGCTCTAGAATAGCAACCTGATTCACAAACATGGAAGGTCTTGTTTGCCTCCATCCCTCTCTATGATGCAGAGTCTCTCTAGGACACTCACCCCCTTCCTTTGGAAGGCTTGGTGACAGTGTCTAAGAGATAGAACTCTTGAGAGAAACATTCTACATGTTGTTAACAGTCTGTTTGCCACCTTTGGTGGTCAACTAACTGTTTAACATTCCACTTCATCCTCTTAACTGTTTCTCATCTTGGAGAGTGAGACTTGAAGAAAAGGCATTGGAAGATTGAATATAGAGACCTTGCTTGAAGGCAGATGTTGATGAAAACTGCTGTTTGCTGTTTATTTTTGTTGTTTTTAATTTTTGATGTATTGTTTGAATTTCCCTGACTGTATTGTTTGCCATTAACCTGTTAGGTTGAAAGAGAATTTTGTTCGCTTTTGCCTGTTGTTTTCTAGGTTCGAGGTTGAGTGGGACTCCCTTGCCTCGCTTGTATTGCTGCATTCATGCATTTTACTGCTTTATTGTATATATGCTATTGTTTCTGTTTCCGTTTATCCCTTAGGATCTCTGTTTCTCTCTGCGCAAGAGAGGAACATGATAGACCTTAGGTCTTAACCCATGCATGATAACATTAGGTTAGTTTGATTCCCCTTTTCAACCATAGGTTAGAGTTCTGTCTCTTCTTTCTCAAAACAAACAGAAAAACACAATAAGTATTTCAAACACAATAAAAGACACTTCTTCCGTAAAAGAATGTGAACTCATCAAAACGTCATTTTTGTCCGCTTGGACTGCTAATCAGAAAAACCCTTTTTTAGAAGGAGATAAAAACAACCAAGACAGACTTGTGTCGTACGTGGCCCGAACTACGTTTGCTCTGATCTTTCATGCTGTATGAAAGTACGTAGGCATAGGATGCGATATCCTAGCGAGCAACCTTCCCCTCCTTTCCCGTAGGTAGGCGAACTACGTTGACTCTGATTTCTCGTTCCAGACGGGAATACGTAGGCATAAAGTGCGATACTTTGTCGAGTCATTTTATTTTCTTTTAAACCCAGACCTGTAGAGTAGATAGAATAACAATCCGTACAAGAAAACAAGCGTGGATCCCGTCGAGTACGACGGACGTGAGGGGTGCTAATACCTTCCCCTTGCGTAACCGACTCCCGAATCCAGGATTTGGTTGCGATGACCATTCCTTTCCCCGTTTTGCGGTAGGTTTACCTCGAGCGTTTCCTTTCCCTCCGTTGGGATAAATAACGCACGGTGGCGACTCTTCTGTTCAGCCGGCGCCGATTTTTGCAGTAGCGACAGCTGGCGACTCTGCTGGGGATCTGCGATAGTTCCCTATGCATTTGGGATCCAACGTCCCTCAAGAGAGTCAATCCTAGCGCTTGTTTTCCCGTCGAGGATTTTGTATGGATTTATATTTCTGTCATTTACTTTCAGCATTATATTATTGTTATTATTGTTGTATTGGGGTTGTGACGGGTGTTCTATGATTGAGAGATAAGTCGGACCTGGGCTTGAGTGCACCTAGAATTAGAGTGGAAAGTAGTGGACGCGCACATGCTTTGCATGTCCTAGTGTCCTGCGAAATCCACACTCAGACGAGGTTCTTCTGGTTGGCCTCCTGTCCTACCCTTTGGGTGGCTCGGGTTGCTGGTTAGTTGGATTGTCGACTCTGGGAACCGATCATTTGGAAGTTGGCTAAGTGAGGCCTCTTCAGGATTTGATGATGCCACTCCTTCTAGGAATCGTATCATCAACCCTGAAAGTTTGTGACGCCGACGACCGCATAGGATGCCATACCTTGTGTCAGTTATTAGGACACCTACCTGTGAGAGGGTTTGGGCATGCAGGTAACTTGACCTCCAGATTACCGGTTTTCTTGATTGAGATTCAATGATATTTGAAGACAGCATTATGAGGTGTGTTGGAGGCCAGGTTCGAGTACCGTTTTGATTTGCTGACACCAGGTTCGAGCAGTGTTATGGGTCTGACTAAGACCAGTGCGGTGGATTCTTCTCAGCCAGGGGCACTTGGTCCCTTGTGTGTGCATTTTGCATTTTTGCATGACTGTTTGCATTTTCATTTCATTTTGCATATTCATCCTCATCCGGAACAGGGAGCTTACCCGTTTTTGTCCGCTTCATCAGTTGATTTCCCGACATTCGCATTGGACTTGAGTTAGCATTGGGATAGATCATGGCTTCAGGAGAGCAGAACTTGGTTGTTACTCGGGAGGAGTTCGAATTGTTGAAGCACCAGGTGAGTCAGATCAGGGAAGCCATCACAGCTATGAATAGAGGAGATAGCAATGGTCAAAGAGCTCAGATGAACAATGTTGCTCAGCCTGCGCAAACCCCTGTCAGAGGTTCATATTCTCTTAATGACTCCGAGTATCACAATTCCACTTTCTCTACGCCAGATTCCCCAAAGATTTTGCCACCTCCAAGAGTTGTTCCGCAGGTTAATATTCAGGACCCACTGACTACTGAGTATATGGGAAGACTTCAGACGTTGGAAGACCAGATTGCTGCCTTGGTGAATAAGAACACTCTTGATCTGAATGTTGCGAGCATGTGTTTGGTTCCAGGCCTTGTGTTGCCTCCAAAGTTCAAAGCGCCCAATTTCGAGAAGTACAAAGGGGATAGTTGTCCGAAGCTACATTTGGTTATATTCTGCCGGAGAATGACTTCGTTCGTGCATAACGACTAGCTGATGATTCACTGCTTTCAAGATAGTCTGACTGGGGCATCTCTGAGTTGGTATATGCAGTTAGAGAGTGATCAGATCCGATCATGGGCGGATTTAGCCGATGCTTTCCTGAAGTAGTATGACTACAATCTTGATGAAGCTCCTAGTCGCATGCAGCTGCAAGAATTGTCTCAAGGGAACAATGAACCTTTCAGGAAGTATGTTCAGAGATGGAGAGAATTTGCTGTTAGAGTGCAACCACCGCTTCAAGACCGAGAGTTGAAAGGCATGTTCGCAAACTCCTTGCAGAGCCCGTGCTTTGAAAGAATGCTTGGAGTTGCACCAAATTTCTCTGAATTGGTAAAGGCAGGAGAGCGCATCGAGTATGGTGGAAGAATCCAGAATGTTTCAAGCGGTCAGGCTAGCGAAACAGAATCTTTCTATAGCTTTCAAACTGAAGAAGGAATTGTGGTCAATGCAATCATGAATGATGTGGGGTATCCTCAAGTCGAATCGGTAAAATCTGTTGGGTCTCCGTCTTCTCAGCGGTCAGTATCTTCTGTGTCTTGTTATTCTGGACAGACAATTGTGCCTAGGGCATCCCATCGGGAACTTTATGTTGCTCCTCATGCTAATCAGCGAACTCGCGGCCGAGGTTATCAGAATCAGCATCAGATTCAGAACCGACCTCGTAACAACGTGGAACGAAGGAATGCTCCTTTCCATCCAGTGCCTGTGTCGTATAGCCAGATTCTTCCGCATTTGATTCAGAATTCTCTGGTGGAACCTAAAGCTCTTAAGGCCGTAACAGAGCCTTACCCTCCAGGGTACAATCCCCACGTCCAGTGTAGTTACCATGGTGGATCTCCGGGGCATTCAACCGAAGATTGCAAAGCTTTTCAGGCAAAAGTGCAGCAGTTGATCGACAAAGGGTACATTTCCTTTCCAGAAGGAGTTTTGTTTGTTCATGCCAACCTCTCAGCTGTCTAAGCTCGTAGATTCAGAGGGTCCTTTTCAAGAAGCCAGTGGTCCAGACAGGAGGGCACCCTCAGCATTGGCAGTCCTCGGACTTTTTATCATTTTCATTTGTAGTTTCTTTTCTGTTAGTTACTACTTGCTGTTAAATATTGATTGTTTTTGAATGGTAATATTGATAAAGTGACTATGCATTTTCTGAATTAATCATGTCGTTGTCGCTCATTTATTGCATTGCATTGACACTTGCATTTTATTTACTCCACTTTATCACTGTGATTAGCAAAGATTGGAGGGAGGATGACGAAACTGAATACTCATAACCGATGATCGTATGCTTTCAGATAAAACCTTGCCGATGACGTACAAGGCATTGTTTCAAATCCCCAAACACTGGAGATATAAGGAGTTAGTCCCTTGTTAACCACTTCGAGCCAAGAAGTAGAAGTTTTTCGGACTTTTAAACCCTCACATCTTAACCCGGGGCAGGGTAGTTGTCAGTTAGCTTGACCGAGTGTTCAAGTCTTACAGAGGAGTGTTGCCTTTCGAGGACCAATCAGTCTATACCTCTCAAGAGGTCGTATCTCGTCAACCACAATGATTAAACCTCACCAATCAGGAGTGAGACAGTTACCATCCTTTCGGAGCAATCAAGACAACCAGTGTCACACAACTTTGTTCCAAAAGAAAAAAATAAGAAAGCCCGCTAAGTAAAAAGAAATGAAAAAGCTGGAAAGCTAATACTTAGGCAAAAATCAGGGCATCCCGCTGGACCTCAAAAAGAAAAATCGAAAAGAACTCAAAAGGAGTCAGTCCAGGCAAAAATTAGGGAATCAAAGAGAATGAAAAAGAAAGGATAAAAAAAAATAGATCCCCAGCGAAGGACAAAGTTGTGTATACAGACACCGAAAAGAAAGAAGGAGTAACTGTCTCTCTGAAAAGCCGTGTGAAATTCTTGACCATGGTTCTTACCATTCAACACACCTCTCGAAGAGGCGAGCGCTCGAGCTAAGCTAACTGAACTTTAGGATCGGAGATCATCACATAGAAGGGGTGGGTACAAATCAAAATTTGAGCCAAATATCCTTTGTTTCATGAACCGTGAACCCAACCACGATACAACCCTTAAAAGACCTAATTGAGGTAGGGTTTATTCTGAAAGCGCATTACGATAAGGTTGAGTAACCTGACTCCTTCTTGATTTGCTAGTCATTTCCTTGTTGTATTTTTCACTGATCAAAACAGCACTACGTTTGAACTTAGGTTCATTCGTCACTCACAATCATGACACATAAATGAGTGACAACACAAAATTTTCAAAATCTGCATAAACATTGCATTAAGATTACCATTCATGAACAGACGATTTTTACTTGCAGGTCAGTAGTTGACACGAAGGAAATTCCAACAGGGAATAATCGAACAGGATTGAATAATTTAACAGTCTGGATCAGAATGGTGTATGTTGTGAAACCCTGTAAATCTGGGGCATTGACTTCCAGAGAGTTCAAAATCAATTAGTCTGAGGAAAAGTCCCGAAGCATCAGTTGATTATGGGGCAGAAGTTGATCAGAAGTGAATCTTCTCGAGAGCCAATCAGGGACAGTTATCCAGAATGCTATATCAGGACAGGTTAAGTCGTTCAACGCTCGTTCAGGGGCAAGTCACGATGTGGATAGTTGTTGAGTTAAGGGAAACACCGGGGTAAGCCACCGCAAGGTCGTATTGTAGCAAGGTGCTTTCGGTTCAGAGTGAGTTTTTCCGAGAACCAGATTGAGGCAAAGTCATTTCAGACAGGGGCATGCCATCCCAAGAGTGCAGGGATTATTCTTTATTCGAGAGGCGTTCGATTCGAAGTATCTCGAGGAAGTTCAGAATGCTGGGGCAGTTCATATTAAACCATCAGGGTACAGATTTTCAGACTATCCCACAGAGGTTCCTGCAGGCCGGGGCATAACAGAGGCGAAAGAGTTGTTCTTCTCAGTGTCATCAGAGTTACTCAGAGCTACTTGAGCAGATTCAGCCGATCTTCAAGTTTGAGACAAATATTGGGAAGTCGTGCTGCCCTCCATTGACCCTTCTACTAGAAGCCGTGAATTCGGACGAGGTATTGTCCAACACCAGGAGTGTATGACCTATCACGGATGTACAAAAGCCTCAGCCTATTTGGCGCGTTCGGTTATCCCCAGTAAAGTCGTACATTCGAGAAGCAGTTCATCTGGGGCAATTAGGTCGAGATTTGGCAAATCTCTTGCGGCTATGGGCACTGCTCCACGAATCAGTCGATCAGGGGCAAAGGATTATTGCGAGACCGGGGCAGGTCACCCTAGAAGCACGAAAGTTATGTTGTTGAAACACCTCTTCGAGGTTCGAGATGTAGAAGCAGTTCATGTCTGGCCGTCAGGATACAAAGACTGCAGGGTCCATTTCAAAATTGTTGCAGATTCAGGGGCAAGCTATTTCAAGATAGAGTCCTGACTAGGATTTCCTTTCGAGAAGAAGTATTCAAGAATATAGACTAGGGCATGTTAGTATCCCCGAAGCGGAGTTCCGAGAAAGCGGACGATCAAAAGACTGCAGTACTGACCAGAGGCTCGTAACGGAAAGACTCGATCCCCACGCAGGTCGCGCTTCTGAGATGACAATGTTCCTTACTGAAGAAGGATCAAATTCCCCAACTAGTCGCAGCTTATCCGAAGGACATTCTCCAGCAGGGTCGTTCACCCTCAGCAGAATTGGCGATTCCGAGATCAAAGGCAGTATTCAGACAGTGCATCCCGAGTAGAGTGGTTTAGCCTCAGAAGATTAATATTTCCAACTTGTGAGCTGCACTCAGGCAGTTTACCCTTCCCAGCAGGGTCATTTACTCTCCCCAACGGAGTCAGCTGATTTTCCCCAAGAGAGTCGTTTCGTCCCCGGAGGAGTTCTTTTTCCAGCAAATGTTTTCTTTCCTCCCAGTGGAACTCGAAGATTAAAACTCTTCCCGGCAGAGTTGGCTGTGTGTCCTGGCATTTATTTTGCCGGAATACCGTGTGATACCCGTTCACTCCCCAGCAGAAGTCCAATCATGATTGACGCATTCAGCTATTCCTCAGCGAAGCGGGCTTCACTCTTCCAGCATTTATTTTGCTGGAATAATTCTGTAACGCCCGATCACCCCAGCAGAATTCGCATTGTCTTCAGCATTTATTTTGCTGAAGCGGTTTCTGTATCCCAGCAGTTCGAGTCTGCATTTGCATCGGCATATAGTGTCATGTTTGCACCTACCAAATAAAAACGCGTAGCATTTCCATGTCGAATGGAGCATTACGCCATTGTCAAACATATGCATTCTGAAACATAAACCAGGTTGGTTAACCGTTTGTTTTCAAGTATTGTTTCCCTTACAGGTGGAGAGAGCTCTTGCTCAAATTAATTACCAAACATTCAGGATCTCGGCGTGAGACATTCAATGATAATGTCGGTTGTGGCATTGTTCCCCACATAGTTGCTTGATTAAGTTTCTCTTACCCTTCCAGAGGAGTATTTCTTCAAGGTTGCTGTTATAACAATATCAAAAGATTTCGTGAATCGATTTTGGAAGTTGTCTGGCAGTGTGGATTCAGAAAATCCCCAGTAGAAGCCTTCTCAGATTTGCTGCCATATCAGCACTGAAAATTGGAAGACTAGACTCATATTGTGTTACCCATGTGATTGATGGAGTTAGCTGCTGCAAAGATAGGCAGAAAACCTGTATTCGACAGAGTATTACCCGCAGCAGAGGCGGAGATATTTTCCTGTATTTGACAGAGTATTACCCGTAGCAGAGGCGGAGATATTTTCCTGTATTTGACAGAGTATTACCCATAGCAGAGGCGGAAATATTTTCCTGTATTTGACAGAGTGTTACCCATAGCAGAGGCGGAGATATTTTCCTGTATTTGACAGAGTATTACCCGTAGCAGAGGCAGAGATATTTTCCTGTATTTGACAGAGTATTACCCGTTGCAGAGGCGGAGATATTTTCCTGTATTTGACAGAGTATTACCCGTAGCAGAGGCGGAGATATTTTCCTGTATTTGACAGAGTGTTACCCGTAGCAGAGGCGGAGATATTTTCCTGTATTTGGCAGAGTATCTACCCGTAGCAAAGGCGGAGTTATTTTCCTGTATTTGACAGAGTATCTACCCGTAGTAGAGGCGGAGTTATTTTCCTGTATTTGGCAGAGTGTTTACCCGTAGAAAAGGCAGAATTATTTTCTTGTATTTGGCAGAGTACGTACCCGCAGTGGTGGCAGAGTCATTTCCCCGTAATAATGACAAAATTTTCCCGCAGTGGTGGCAGAGTGATTTCCCGTATGGATAGGCGGATGAAGTTTCCTGTGTTTAGGCAGATGATTTTCCCGTATGGATAGGCGGATGAAGTTTACTGTGTTTAGGCAGATGATTTTCCCGTATGGATAGGCGGATGAAGTTTACTGTGTTTAAGCAGATGATGTTCCCGTATGAATAGGCGAATGAAGTGTTCTTGTGTGTAGACAGATGATGTTCCCGTATGGATAGACGAATGGAGTTTTCTGTGATTAGACAGAAATGTTTCCCCAGCAAAAGCGCCGGGATTTTTCCGTAATGTGAGTCCTGACGTGGACAGATTTGTGTTTATTCATGATTTGGCGAAATTTGGGTCCAGATGTCGACAAGGTTACTCCTGTGACAACAGAATCTCTATTCGTGTTGACGAATTTGTCTCTCTTCTTGTGTTGATAAGGTTAGTCCAGTTGTGGACAGAGGTGTTTTGCGAAAAGTGTTCAGTACCTGTGGCGTTACATAGGTGGTTGAAGTTGAAATCAGAATTATCAGACGTCGGATCAGTTGTTGCCGTAACAACCAGATTCAGTTAGTGGATGTCGTTCCCCAAACAGTGGTGCAGTTTATTTCTGCGGTTGGAAAATTTCCGGGTTCTTAGTATTCAATCGTCTTGTACCTCGAATGTCTGAAGGCTCCGGGCGTTTCACCCAGTCGGGTCCAAGTTGCTTGAATAGGGGCAGCTGTTGCACCCTAAAATTTGCTCAACTTACTTCACTTGGTTTATGTTTCAATTGCATTGTCATTTGCATAAAAAGTCATGTACATAGTCTAATCATTTGCATAGCATAGCATAGTGAGCCATCCAACAAGGGACCAAATGCAATTCTTATCTCTATGAGCATACCAAGAGATTCTTATTGAAATTCAATCTTAGCCAAGTCATCAGAAAGAAATTGAAATCTAAGAAGTCAGTGGATCAAGCAGTGAATCTATCTCCTATCTTGAGGGTATTTGAAGATCATCAAAGAAGTTGTGAGCTGTGAATGGTCATGGAGGGTATACAGACATCATGGAAGACCTAGAGAGTCATTTTGAAAGTGATACAAGTCATTGATATGATTACAAGAGCTGCAGTGGAAGACAGTCGACTAGGGTTTCATCTGGGTCAATCCTAGGTCAACCCTAGGTCAAATGCTTGATTGAAGGGCATCAAGGCCTGTTTGAAAGATGTGGGATGCCTCATTTGACATGTAGATATGGATGTGGTGTTGTGCCAAGGAGAAATCAAGAGAAATCAAGAAGAAGAGAGGTTTCTAAATTAGGGTTTCTGTGTAAAATCCCTTAATTTAGGGCAAACTTCCCAGCCAGATAATTCAAAGTGCAAGTCTCAAATGGGTCCTTGGCCAACATGAAACTTGTATAGGATCTCAAGACCTTTAATTTGAGTTGTGGAAGACATCAAGGAGATTTATAGAACTCAAGTTATGGTTCTTGCAAGTTACAGGTCATCGGAGGCATCTGAAATTTGTCTGTGAAAATTACTAAACTTCCAAGCAACTTTTACCCCTCAAGGAGCTTTCAAATGGATCTCTGTCCAACATGAGAGTTGTTCCTCATGATCTTAGCTTTCTATAAAGGTATGATATGCCTTCATCTGATTTGTGGAACTCTACTTATGACTTTGGCAAGCAAAGGGCATTTTGGTCATTTGGCAGTTATAGGTCATTTCAAGCATATGGCCATATCTCCTACTTCCAAGCTTCAAATGGAAAAACCTCAAGCATTAAAGTTGCTTAGAATGATGTTTTAAGGCTAGTAGGGTGGTCATGAGATGTTGGAAAGGCTCATAAAGAAAAGTGATAAAAATAGCCTAAAAATGGGACATAAGTTAATTCAAGTGAAATGGAAAATCCTAAAATCCAAGTTCCAAATGCAAACCATGGCATATGATAGGTCATTTTGACTCCCAAGTACATTTTAAGAACAATGGTTCAGCCACATTTTTGATTTGAGGCTTAAATCTTGGGGTTGCTTTGTAATGTGCTTGCTTGCATAATGGCATACTAAACCAAAACAAAGAAAAGCTTCATAAACAAGGTGTTTAAGCTTTGTATCTTGTCCAAAATACCACCTAAGGAGAAAATCAAGTGAATTACTCAAGTTGTAAGGTTTTTGTCATGATATCTCATGTGGTGGGAAGTGAAATGCAAAATATCTTCATGAAAGTTCAAGTTGCTACTAGATTGATCTAGATGATTCTAGACCCTTCCAAATGAGTCTATATATTGAATGCAATCTCCATTGGTGAGAGGTTGGTGATTGTTGATGTTAATGGTGGTAGGAAAAAGAGTTTGAACCATAATTCTCCATTTTGCAAATTGTATTGAAACTCCATTTTTCTCTTCATTACCCTTCCATTTTCTTCCACAAATCATCACTACAAACCTCCCTGAACATGTTCATGCTAGAGTGAGCCTCCATTGTTGAAGAATTGAAGCTTTCCAAGTGAAGTTGCAAGAGAGCAAAAAGGATTGAATCTGAAGATACAAGCCATCTCCATCAAATCTTGTGCAAGAAGAGTATTATTCATCACATAGAGACCATTCTTGAAGATCCACAAGGCCTGGTTCGAAGCTTTTCAACACTTGCCATTGTAGGGTCAAGGTATGCAAAATCTTTCCCACACTCTGTTTTAGGCATGGCTAGGATTAGTTCTTGTTGTGAAACTATTAGAGACCATTAGGGGATTCATTTGGATGAGTTTTAGACCAATTAGTGAGGTTTCATTAATGGGGGTTGATTCTTGATGGAGGTAGAACACATGATTTAATGGATGATAATGCATGAGAATTGGTTGGTTGTGATCAGCATAGCATGAGGATTAATTATATACAAAGATTATTGAGTTTTATGATGGTCTAAAATTGAAGAAAGTTTGGATCCATGGAGTTGTGTGGTTCGGTTTGCATGATGTAGTTAGTTTCAACGAAATCCAAAGGCATGGTTGGATTCTACATAAAATTCTAGTCAAGTTTGGTTCTTGGATTGTGTCATTTGATGGAGAAATGAGAGAGAACAAGTGGTGGAAAGTTTCATGCATGGAGTTTGTTTTTTCATGGATTCTAAAACCCTAGATGGACCAAGGTTGAAGACATAATCTAGACCATTGATTGTATGTGGACTTGTTGACTTGGAAGACCATCCTGCGGCCGAGATTTTATTAAACTTCAAAAATTCATATAAAATTGAAAAATGCATATTTTTTAATGAGACTTTTTTCCCATTTTCCATTTTCTGTCTAGAAAAATATAAAAACATAAAATAGCCATTTTATTTCAGTTTTATATTTTTTGTGCGTTTTTACTTTTAATTGCTTTTTTAATTCTTTTAGTTGGTATGCTAATTTGTAGAATTTAATTAGGATAGTTCCCTTAGGATTTTGAGTTCAATTTTTTTAGGATAATTAGATGAATGGTTTAGGGTCCCCCTGAATTAATGTCATAATTTTGTGATAATTTTTAGGGTAGTTTTAATTAGGTAGTTCTAGGTAGTATAGAATTTGATTAAAACTTTAGTATAGGTCAATAACAATTTTAGATTTAGGTTTTTTAGGGCAACTTAGTCTATGGGGAGTATATGGGACTTAAGGGTAGTTATGTAGGGTCCCCTAGAATTTATATTAGGAATTAATAGAATAATATACTATTTTTGGTTGATTTTTGAATTGATTGATTGTGTGGTGTGCCCTTTCTAGGGTTATTGTTTGACTGTGTGGGGTATTGGGCCTGCTTGGGGTTTGGGTTTGAGTTGAAGACTTTGTTGATGAAGCCCATCGAAGACAAAAGGAATGAAGACCCATTTCAAGAGTGGATGAAGAGTATATCTTGCTGGCAGCTGTTGAAGGTTATAGGATCTAGGAGTTAGGTAGAGCTCTAGAATAGCAACCTGATTCACAAACATGGAAGGTCTTGTTTGCCTCCATCCCTCTCTATGATGCAGAGTCTCTCTAGGACACTCACCCCCTTCCTTTGGAAGGCTTGGTGACAGTGTCTAAGAGATAGAACTCTTGAGAGAAACATTCTACATGTTGTTAACAGTCTGTTTGCCACCTTTGGTGGTCAACTAACTGTTTAACATTCCACTTCATCCTCTTAACTGTTTCTCATCTTGGAGAGTGAGACTTGAAGAAAAGGCATTGGAAGATTGAATATAGAGACCTTGCTTGAAGGCAGATGTTGATGAAAACTGCTGTTTGCTGTTTATTTTTGTTGTTTTTAATTTTTGATGTATTGTTTGAATTTCCCTGACTGTATTGTTTGCCATTAACCTGTTAGGTTGAAAGCGAATTTTGTTCGCTTTTGCCTGTTGTTTTCTAGGTTCGAGGTTGAGTGGGACTCCCTTGCCTCGCTTGTATTGATGCATTCATGCATTTTACTGTTTTATTGTATATATGCTATTGTTTCTGTTTCCGTTTATCCCTTAGGATCTCTGTTTCTCTCTGCGCAAGAGAGGAACATGATAGACCTTAGGTCTTAACCCATGCATGATAACATTAGGTTAGTTTGATTCCCCTTTTCAACCATAGGTTAGAGTTCTGTCTCTTCTTTCTCAAAACAAACAGAAAAACACAATAAGTATTTCAAACACAATAAAAGACACTTCTTCCGTAAAAGAATGTGAACTCATCAAAACGTCATTTTTGTCCGCTTGGACTGCTAATCAGAAAAACCCTTTTTTAGAAGGAGATAAAAACAACCAAGACAGACTTGTGTCGTACGTGGCCCGAACTACGTTTGCTCTGATCTTTCATGCTGTATGAAAGTACGTAGGCATAGGATGCGATATCCTAGCGAGCAACCTTCCCCTCCTTTCCCGTAGGTAGGCGAACTACGTTGACTCTGATTTCTCGTTCCAGACGGGAATACGTAGGCATAAAGTGCGATACTTTGTCGAGTCATTTTATTTTCTTTTAACCCCAGACCTGTAGAGTAGATAGAATAACAATCCGTACAAGAAAACAAGCGTGGATCCCGTCGAGTACGACGGACGTGAGGGGTGCTAATACCTTCCCCTTGCGTAACCGACTCCCGAATCCAGGATTTGGTTGCGATGACCATTCCTTTCCCCGTTTTGCGGTAGGTTTACCTCGAGCGTTTCCTTTCCCTCCGTTGGGATAAATAACGCACGGTGGCGACTCTTCTGTTCAGCCGGCGCCGATTTTTGCAGTAGCGACAGCTGGCGACTCTGCTGGGGATCTGCGATAGTTCCCTATGCATTTGGGATCCAACGTCCCTCCAGAGAGTCAATCCTAGCGCTTGTTTTCCCGTCGAGGATTTTTTATGGATTTATATTTTTGTCATTTACTTTCAGCATTATATTATTGTTATTATTGTTGTATTGGGGTTGTGACGGGTGTTCTATGATTGAGAGATAAGTCACACCTGGGCTTGAGTGCACCTAGAATTAGAGTGGAAAGTAGTGGACGCGCACATGCTTTGCATGTCCTAGTGTCCTGCGAAATCCACACTCATACGAGGTTCTTCTGGTTGGCCTCCTGTCCTACCCTTTGGGTGGCTCGGGTTGCTGGTTAGTTGGATTGTCGACTCTGGGAACCGATCATTTGGAAGTTGGCTAAGTGAGGCCTCTTCAGGATTTGATGATGCCACTCCTTCTGGGAATCGTATCATCAACCCTGAAAGTCTGTGACACCGAAGACCGTATAGGATGCCATACCTTGTGTCAGTTATTAGGAGGCAGCCCAAGCAGCAGCATCAAACTCCCACAGTAAACGGCAGCTCTGATGGCAACAGTTGGTTAAACAGCAGAGTTGACGGAAACAACCTTCATCTTCATGACTAGCTCCTATCTTCAAGCTCCAGGGAAGAGAAAGCAAACTTCAAATAAGGCTCCTCAAAACCTAGACAGTTAAGCTCCACAGCTACAGAAAACTCCAGCTCAAAGCAACAGTAAACCTTAGCTTCAGTACTCCAGCAAGCTCCTGACAGCAAAGTTGACAGTAACACAACTCCATCTTCAAGCCCACCTTATGAAAGGAATCTTCAACATCTTAGATCTTCATATCCAAGCTCTAGAAAGCCCCACCAAGAAAGATTTGTTATTGGGATCAAGTTATAATGAATGGGAACCAGTGAAAACCAAAGGAAATCACTAGAAACCATCATCTGCAGAGAAGGGTATCCTCAAAAGTTCTACTCTTTAAGGTATACCACTCATCCCTCAAAAGGAGAGATGGGGTTTCCTTAAGATGACTTTTAATCATAGGATAGGATGGAAGCAAACAAAGAATTCCATGTTTGAGGAAAGATATGAACTAAGTCTAGAAAGTTCTTCCTAAAACCCTAGTTTTCCTAAACTCCTGACAAGCATTCCAACAAATGAGAAATCTTCAACTCCAAGCTTCTTCAAGCCATCTAAAGCAACTTCAATTGGTCCTCCAATTCATCCAAGCAAAGCCCAAGCCAAAAGCACACCCAAAATAGCCCCACACAAATTGAATAAACCAAGCATCCAAGGGAGAAACCCACAAACATCACACCAATTGCAAAATACAAATAATATGCTAAAATATATCATAAAATCCTACTTAAATTTCTAAGGGAACCTAATCCTATAACCAATACCCCATATAAATCCCAAGACCTAAATCAAACACTAAGTCCCCAAACTATGCTTTAAACTACAACTAGTTGTTTTGAAACCCTAATCTAACACTCCTTATGTTCACCACTCAAATTGGCCTAAAATTTAATCACAAAAATATGATAAAATTTCTAAAGGCACGTGCTTCTCTAAGCTAACTAATCCAACAAGAACCACTCAAAAATTCCTCACCAAACTCTCATACAAAATTCAGAAAGGAAGCATATCAAACAAAGTGAATTAAAAACCAATAAAACTATAAAAAAATGAAATTAAAAATAAAATGCATGAATTTAATATTTTTTTGTCATATAAAATTCTAGAGATCCTAAAGAAACCAGGGAAAAAATCTCACTCAAAATGAATTATTTTTCAATTTTATATGAATTAAAAGCTAACCTAAATAAAACTATGAAAATAAAAGAAAATAAATGGAAAATGATAAACATGCGTGATGAATAGCAAATAATCCATGTTGTAACTCAGAGTGGGCCCAAAAGTGGGGTGGTGGTAGCAAGCGTGTTACTAAGCCCACCCAGTCAAAAACAAATCAGAAAAACAAAGGAAAAAATGGAAAAAGATGTGTGGTAAATAGCAATGGTTCTACATGTATATCTCCATTGGGCCTAAAGGAGGGGTGTGAGCATCAAAGTTATGCTAAGCCCAAACCAAATTGGTTTAATGAAACGGGGAGTTTTGCTTCCTCAGACTCCCTTCACAAATGGAAACGCAATCGTGGCCGTGGGATTACAAGTCCAGTCAAAGTCAAAACACGATCTAAGGGTGAATTTATCATCTTCTCCAAAGTTCAAATATGAGAGGGAGATGCCATGGACGGTGGCCTGAGCTTGCGCCACCGTCGGTCCCAGTCGCAGACGAGCAAAACACCATCAAACACCAAACTTAAACATCCAAATCCACTTGTTTTTTCATCCTGAACATGAATACGATCATCCCTTCCATTGATTCTTCTCCTAACTCCAAATACGCTTGCAGTTTCAGAATACACTCCCAAATCCAATCATCACCGTTCTTAAAATTGACAAGCCTATAATCATCTACACGTTTCACTGAGTAATTATCACCATTCAACTAAGCCTAATTCACAAAGAATCACAAGATATATCCATCACAAGAAATCTGGTCAATCCTATTTTTGTCTCTAAACCTTGAATTATGATACCAGAATCCATCTAGCCAACATTTACAATGCATCTACACATCTAAATCCTATCAATTACATCTAAATTGAGCTATAAGATGATATTTGCAAACATGTGAAAATTGAGTGAACAGAGCAAGAAATCCTTCAAATTACACTCCAATCTTCTCCAGATACGATCAACAATGCCTCGTGAATCTTCTGTATGCAATGAATTGCTTTGAATCCCTCCCAATCACCAAAACCGATTTTGAGTTGCAAGGATGAACTCTACTTTGCTCTCTCTCGATTCTTCACAGTTCTTGGCCAAAAAAGCAACTGAATCAGTCATGAGGTTTATATAGAAAAGGTTAGAAAGATCTAGAATGATATGGAATGATCCATGTGAGAATTTGAAATTCTCATGCACCATGAGAAGTTGGATATGGCAGTCGGGTTCTAGCTTGCTTCAGCACCTGCATTTTGATCCAATTTCTCACTAAATGACATTTTGAATTAATTGGTAAGGGTTATAGCCTTGATTCTGATCTAAGGGAGTGTTTGGCAAGTGTTACTTACATGTGAAGTTACCAAATGCAAGTGTGTTCAAATGACCTCAAATGGAAAAAATAACATTGCCATCATCTTTAAAACATCATTTCTGATCAATTTGATATGCCATATGCCTTGTTTTGACCTTAAAACATGAAATCCCATTTTTGGCCTTTTAAATGACTTTAAATTCTCCTTTTTTAAGCCATTTTTAGCAACTCTGTGATACAAGCCAATTCAATCCCTCATGACTTCTTTCCTGACCTAAAAACATCATTCTAAACATAATTCATGTTGAACACTTTTTCATTTGAGGAGTGGAAGATAGAGATTTTGGCACATGTTGAAAAAGGACCTATAATTCAACTTTCCCAAAATACCCCTGGATTGCCAAGATCATAAATTGAGTTCCACAAATATCCTTGAGGACTTCTAGTACTCAAATTAAAGCTAAGATCAAGCCCTACAACTCTTATGTTGTCCAAGAATCCATTTTAAAACTCCTTGAGGGGAAAAAGTTGCTTGGAAGTCAAGTGACTTTCACAGATAAATTTCAGTGTCCTCTAGTGACTTGTAACTTGCCAGAACCATAACTTGAGTTCTACAAATCTTCTTGAATACTTCTAGTACTCAAATTAAAGGTATTGAGAAGCTATAAAAGTTTCAAATTGGCCAAAGATCCATTTGAAACTTTTATTTTTACTTATTTGGCTTGGAAGTCCAGTGCTATATAGGGGATTTTACCCTAGGAACCCTGTCTCAAACACCTCCAACCACTCTTGATTCTTTTGAACTTGGTCTTGGCTCATCCCCACACATGCTTCAACACATCAATCCATGACTTCCATGGCCTCAAGGTAGGCTTTGATGCTCTTCAATTACTCAATTAACCTAGGATTGACCCAGATGAAACCCTAGTTGACTACACCTCAACTGTGGCTCTCATACTTAAATCAATGACTTGATTAAGCTTCAATAGGGACCTATAGGCATCCCATGAGATCCATACACACCTCAAATTCACATTCCCTGCTAATGATCTTCAATACCCCTCAAGTTAGGAGAGAAATCCACCTGTGGGCACTCAAACCTCTCATGACTTCAACCCTTCTCTTGATGACTTGAATGGTCTCTCTGGCTCAGATAACACCTCTAGACAGGCTTCTTTTGACAAGAATCACACTTGATCCCCTGTTGGATGAGTGATATGCTATGATATTCAAATGATTAGAACTATGCACATGATATAACTATGCAAATGGCAATGCAATGAAACATAAATCAGGCAAGAAAAGGTTGAGCAAATTTTGGGGTGCAACAGTTGCCCCTATTCAAACGGCTTGGACCCGACTGGGTGAAGAGCGAACGACCTTCAAACAATCGAGGTATGAGACGGTTGAATACCAAGAAACCCGGAAATTTGCCAACCGCAGAAATAAACTGCACAACTGCTTGGGGAACGACATCCACCAACTGAATCTGGTTGTTACGGCAACAACTGATTCAACATCTGCTAATGATTCTAATTTCAATTTCAACCACCTATGTAACGCCACAGGTACTGAACACCTCCGTCCACAACTGGACTACCCTTGTCAACACAAGAAGAGAAATAAATTCGTCAACTCAAAGAAATCTCAACAACACAAGAATAGAACTTTGTCCCCGTTAGGACGCTACATTCCGTCAACACGGAGAGATCCCGGCTACTCCGCTGGGGATGAGTTGTCCGCCTCTTGCCAACACGAGGAGGTCCTATCAATCATAGGCAATAAATTTGTCGACTTCACTGGGAAACATTTATGTCCAACCACAGGAAACTCCATCCGCCTATCCATACATGAAAATCATCTGTCTGAACACAGGAAACTGCTTATCTCTGCAGTAGCTAACTCCGTTGGTCCCAACCTGCAAACGACTTTGAGGAGGACTCTACTGGGGATAATAATATTTCGTCAACACGAAGAAATCACGGCGACTTCATTGGGGATAGAACTCTTCCACCCAATAGGAATTCAATTCAGTCAGTCATACTGGACAATAACTCCACCTTATCCTTGCAGTAGCCAAACCCACCGGGGATGCTCTGAAATTAGCTGCCAGGCCCCTACTCGACAACAGGCGACAACTTCTGAAATTTTGTTTATGAAACCCTGTGACGCTGATGGAACAGCAAACTTGGAGAAAGTACTCTGACGGCCGGATAAGAGAAACTTCAACAAGCAACTCCGTGGGGAAAAATCTGGCAACAACTCCAAAGTCTACTTATGAAGCTATTCTATGCGGACAAAACCTTCAGACAACAACTCTAAAATCTAATCATGAAGATGCGGTACCGCTGAAGAGCTCCAAAGTCTAATTACGAAGTCTTGATGTTGACGACAACTCCAAGGTCTAATTACGAAGCAGCGCAATGCTGACGTAACAGCTGCTAGAGAAAACTATGTTGGGGAATTGCTAACGACGACTCCAAAGTCTAATTATGAAGCCGTGTGACGCTGACATAACAGCCACTCGAAGAAAACTACGCCGATCTCCAAAGTCAAATCATGAAGTCTGCAATGCTGACATAACAGCTACGCGAGGAAAATCCGCTAGGGAACTCCCCACAACAACTCCAAAGCCTAATTATGAAGCTGTTTAATATTGACGAACTCCAAGGTCGAATTACGAAGCCGTATAAACTGATAATAACTCCAAGGTCTAATTATGAAGCCATCCACTGCTGCTAACAACTTCAAAGTCTAATTATGAAGCAGTGACACCAAGTAACGATTTCAGCCGTCTAATCGCTGAAATCTCCCTTTAAAAATACCAACAACAACTTCAAAGTCAAATCATGAAGCCTTATAACACTGACGCAATGAACATCACGGTCTAATTATGAAGTCGTGCAATGCTGACGTAACAACAATTCCAGGAAAACTCTATTGAACTTCAAAGTCAAATCATGAAGCCCTCTAGACTCCTTACGAGGAAATTCTAACGACAACTTCAAAGTCTAGTTATGAAGCCATTGTAATAGTGATAACGTCTCCAACGTCTAATTATGGAGCATCCCACGCTGACGAACTTTAAAGTCAAATTACGAAGCCGTAACAACAAGTAATGACTTCAGCCGTCTAATCGCTGAAATCTTCCTTTAAAATGCTGACAACAAACTCCAAAGTCAAATCGTGAATCCCTGACAACAAGTGATTACTTCAACCGTCAAATCGCTGAAATCTCTCTTTTACAACAACTTCAAAGTCTATTCATGAAGCCGTTGACTGCTGAAAGCAACTTCAAAATTATGAAGCCTGAAAACAACTTCATGGTCAAATTATGAAGCCATGTCATGATGGTAACAACTTCAAAGTCTAATTATGAAGCCGTAAAATGCTGACATAACAAACTTCAAAGTCTAATTATGAAGCCATAACAGCAAACTGGGGAAAACTCTGCCGGGGGAATTCTGACGTCAACTGCCAGACATTCACCTTGATGACGAGTAATGACTTCAGATGTCTAATCCCTGAAATCTTTCTCTTAAAATGCTGACGTGACAACAATTCGAGGAAACACTCCGCCGGGGGATTTTTGACAATAACTCCAAAGTCCAATTATGAAGCCGTGTAAAGAACACTCCGCTGAGGAAGAAGATAAATTAATCAAGCACCTCTGATAAGGGAACACATGGCAGGACAAACGTTATCATCACATATGCCACAAATCTGAATATCTGAAAATGATCCTGAACAAGAATTCCAATTACCTGCAGGGAAGAACACCTGAAAACAAAGAGATAACCAACCTGACTCATGTTTCAGAACGCACATGTTTGAAAATGGCGTAATGCTCCATTTAAGATGGAAATGCTACGCGTTTAAGTAGATGCAAATATGATGATATATGCAAATGCAAATGCAGGCTCAAGCTGCCAGGGCCACTCTGGTAGTGTTGTCTCAACAACAGGAATGCTGAGGATAAAGCCAACTCCGCTGGGGAGAACCAGTATCACAAAGTATTCTGGCGAAATAAACGCCAGAAACACAACCAAACTCTGCCGAGGAGAGATTAAACATCAATTTCCACTGGGAGGAAAGAACAAACACCCTGCTGGTGAACCAACTCATCTGGGGAAAGAAGCGACACTTCCAAGAAACGCACACTGTCTGGGCACAGTTTACAAACTCGGAGCCTCGGACTCTGCTGAGGATCAACATTCTGTCAATGACACGACGACCTGTGGGGAGAAGGGAAACCGTCCTCCGGGTATAATCCTTCTGAACCAACAACTTGGTTAAACTCTGCGGGAACCTCCCATGCTGGGGATTGATCCTGCACATATCCGACTCACTGGGGGAGCGCAACCTCTGCAGGGAACATTGATTCCGACTTGCTGGGGTTATCCTGTGGACAACTTCCCTTAGGACACTCTTCTGGGGAGAATAATCCCTCATTCGGTAAGGGATAACGTCATTCCAACTCTCTGGGAGATAAGCTGCGACTAGCTGGAGAATGACATCAACTGGAGTCAGGCTCTTCATCAAGAGATTTTGGTTGGGGAATACAATCCCTGATTGTTTGCTCCAAAGGTAAGAACCTTGCAAAACACAAACGAGACAAAACAGGCCTATACAACAGAATCTACCCGGGTTAGCATCCGTGACATTACTTCAGTCAATTCGAAGTTTTAGCAATTATTGGCAAGGGCCAGCAGGATTATGCAAGTGCAAGTTTATCAAAAACATCGGCGTCTTTCACAAACAAAACAGTAAAGAACAAGCATCAAGTACTGAATAACATGTTTTATTGATAACGGGTCTCTGAATAGGCAAAGTTTTGTACACTGGAGGCAACTCCTGAAAAGAGGAAGTTACGCACAAACACACATACATATATGCACAAGAAGCATAAATACAAAACAATATTTGTATACATGTCGGCGACGTGGTACAGACAAACACCATGAGCTGATCCTCCTATGAATCGTCTGACTCCGCGCTTTCCCGATACTCGATCTTCGGAAGAGATTGTTTTTGGATAGACGGCCCCCAGGTACCTCCCGAACCACTGAGCGATGCCGTATTAAATCCGGACCGCAGTCATTTGCTTTTTCAATCCCTAACTTTTGCGTGAACCGCCCTTTGCGGGTTTTCAATTCACCGGGATACCCTTTTTTGCCGAAATCTCCCTTTTCAGGTTTTCGACTTCGCGGGTGTACATTTTTTCAATTTTATCCCTAATTTTTGCCCTAACCTTTTATTCATTTTTTATGGTTCGCCGGGATGCCCCATTTTTGCCTGGACTCTCTTTTTACTGTCCAGCTGGTCACTTTCAAGCAAAGTATTTTTTAACTGCGTCTGAATTCATAGGAGACATAAAGTCTTCACCATCCATGGTGGATAGTAACAAGGCTCCTCCAGAGAAGACTTTCCTGACAATGTAGGGTCCTTCGTAATTAGGATTCCACTTGCCCATGTGATCTGTTTGTGGTGGGAGAATCTTTTTCAAAACAAGATCGCCCGTCTGAAAACTTCGCGGGCATACCTTCTTGTCGTAAGCTTTCTTCATCCGGCTCTGATATAACCGACCGTATGCTAAAGAAGCCAGTCTCTTCTCATCCATTAAACTGAGCTGATTCAGTCTATCTTTCACCCATTCTGCCTCATCAAGTTGGACATCACGTAAAACCCTCAGGGAAGGAATCTCGACCTCCAACGGTAATACCGCCTCCATTCCGTATACCAATGAGAAAGGGGTTGCCCCGGTTGATGTCCGTACCCTCGTACGATAACCGTGCAAAGCGAAAGGTAGCATCTCGTGCCAATCCTTATATGTCACAACCATATTCTGAACAATCTTCTTTATGTTCTTATTGGCCGGTTCGACAGCGCCATTCATCTTGGGCCGGTAAGGAGAAGAGTTGTGATGTTCAATCTTAAAATTCTGGCACAACTCTTTCATCATTTTACTATTCAAATTCGAACCGTTGTCGGTGATAATCCGCTCGGGGATTCCATATCTGCAGATAATATCTCGTTTGATAAATCTGGCTACCACTTGTTTGGTCACATTGGCATATGATGCTGCTTCCACCCATTTGGTGAAGTAATCAATTGCCACCAAAATAAACCGGTTCCCGTTTGATGTCGTGGGCTCAATCTTGCCAATCATATCAATCCCCTACATCGAGAAAGGCCACGGTGATGACATCACATTTAGAGGACTTGGAGGCACATGGATCTTGTCCGCATAAACCTGGCATTTATGACACCTCTTTGCAAACTTAAAACAGTCTGTTTCCATAGTCAGCCAGTAATAACCTGCCCACAACAGTTTTCTCGTCATAGCATGCCCACCAGCATGTATACCAAATGTACCCTCATGTATCTCTTCCATGAGTAACTTCGCCTCTTTCTCATCTATGCAACGTAGCAACACCAAGTCGTGGTTTCTTTTGTATAGGACACCGTCCGGGTTCAAATAGAAATTGCCAGCCAATCTCCTGAGAGTCTTCTGATCCCCGATGCCCCAGCCGGATACTCCTTGTTCTTCAGGAAATTCTGGATGTCAAAGTACCAGGGTTTACCATCGAGAGCCTCATCAATGGCAAATATGAATGCAGGCCTATCAAGCCGAGAGATAACGATCCAGGGAGCCTCGTTCCAGAAGTTAACTTTATACATTGAAGACAATGTCGCCAGGGCGTCAGCCATTTGATTTTCTGCTCGTGGCACGTGATGCAATTCCACCTTGTCAAAGAAAGGCAACAATCTCCTTTCATAATTCATATATGATATCAAATTGGGCTGACGTGTCTCCCATTCTCCCTTAATTTGGTTCACCACTAGAGCTGAGTCTCCATATACATCCAGATGTTTGATTCGCAACTCAATAGCTTCTTCCAGACCCATGATGCAAGCCTCATATTCAGCCTCATTATTGGTAACGGGAAAATTCAATCGGGCAGTAAAGGGGATGTGCGACCCCTGAGAAGTGGTGATAATTGCGCCTATTCCGCTACCATAGGAATTCACAGCTCCGTCAAATATCAACTGCCATTTGGAACCCAACTCTGGTCCTTCGTCCGGCAACGATTCTTCACAATCTTTCATTTTCAGGTACATGATATCCTCGTCAGGAAAATCAAACCTCATCGATTGGTAGTCCTCAACAGGCTGCTCCGCAAGGTACTCCGACAGAATGCTACCTTTAATAGCCTTTTGTGAGACATATTGGATATCGTATTCTGTTAACACCATCTGCCATCGGGCAATTCTTCCGGAGAGTGCTTGCTTCTCAAACAGGTATTTGATTGGATCCATCTTTGAAATTAGAAGGGTTGTATGATTCAACATGTATTGCCTCAAACGTTTGGCGGCCCAGGCTAGCGCACAACACGTTTTCTCGAGCATTGAGTATCTGGACTCACAGTCGGTAAACTTCTTACTCAAATAGTAAATCGCATGCTCTTTGCGTCTGGTCTCATCGTGTTGACCGAGAACACAACCCATACTTTCCTCAAGAACCGTCAAATACATAATCAAAGGTCTCTCGTCCAATGGGGGTATCAAAACAGGAGGTTCCTGCAAGTATTCTTTTATCTTGTCGAACGCCTTTTGACAATTTTCATTCCAGGTCAACACCTGATCCTTTTTCAACAACTTGAATAGCGGCTCGCATGTCGCAGTTAGGTGAGAGATGAACCGAGCGATGTAGTTCAACCTCCCTAAAAACCCACGCACTTCTTTTTCTGTTTTAGGCGTCGGCATTTCTTGTATTGCTTTTATTTTCGCAAGATCAACCTCTATTCCTTTTTCGCTCACAAAAAACCCCAGCAGTTTACCCGATCTCACCCCGAAGGTGCACTTGTTAGGGTTCAGTCTCAACCTGAACTTCCTAAGCCTCTTGGACAATTTCAGCAGATTAACCAAATGCTCTTCCTCCGTCTGGGATTTGGCAATCATATCATCAACATAAACCTCGATCTCTTTGTGCATCATGTCATGAAAAAGAGTTGTCATAGCACGTTGATATGTTGCCCCAGCGTTCTTCAATCCGAAGGGCATCACTTTGTAGCATAATGTTCCCTAGGGAGTGATGAAGGTAGTCTTCTCCATGTCTTCCGGTGCCATTTTGATTTGATTATAGCTTGAGAAGCCATCCATGAAGGAGAATACGGAGAACTGAGCAGTGTTATCAGCCAGCACATCAATGTGAGGAAGTGGAAAGTCGTCTTTCGGGCTTGCCTTATTTAAATCACGGTAGTCTACACACATTCGCACTTTACCGTCTTTCTTCGGCACTGGTACTATATTAGCAACCCATGACGGATAAGTTGTAACGGCTAGGAAACTAGCATCCCACTGTTTTTGAACTTCCTCCTAGATTTTTATAGCCATGTCTGGCCTGGTTCTTCTGAGTTTCTGTTTAACAGGCGGACATTCCTCTCGTAATGGCAGACGGTGCACAACCATGTCCGTATCCAACCCAGGCATATCCTCGTACGACCAAGCAAATATATCACTATACTCTCGCAGTATCTCAATCAGCTTTTGCTTGACGTCGCTCTGCAGCGCAGCCCCTATACGGATATTTCTCATAACTTCTTCCGACCCCAGGTTGATAATCTCAATTTCCTTCTGATGAGGCATAATGATTCTCTCTTCCTGTTTCAACAAACGAGTCAGCTCCTCTGGCAGGTTGCTATCCTCAACAATCTTTTCCTCTGCTTGGAATACCGGGTGCTCGAAGTCGAAACGAGTCATAGGCGGTTCGTATGGGATGTCATCTGAAATATTAGTCCTGCAAAGGAAATGGTTAAACGCTTCAACACACAAACAAAGCAAATAACCACGTTGCCATTTATTGTTAAAGTAAAAACAAGAAAAGACAGGGATCAAAATATTTGGATATGAAAAGCGCCTTTATTTCATGATTAAAACAGTGTAATACACATAATCAAGTAGCCCTAACGTAACATCACTATGCCCCGGGTAGGACATAGGATTATTCAATAATTGATAAAACAAATCATTACTGTTTAAAAGTCACTGGGACAGTTTCCCGGATGGACCAGTTGCAGAGACTTTGTCCTAGCATGCTTGGCTTGATCCACGCGTCCATATCGCAGTCGCTATCTCCGTCTTCAGCATCAGAAATAGCGTTGATAGTCTCGAAGCACACCCTGCTTGGCGTAATCGTGACCGGTCCCTTGAACCTGGGCGCTCCTGAAGCGGACGCTGACGATGTCGGTCGATACCCTAGCCCAAACTTGTCATTCTTCACGGGAATCTCCAGTACCTGCCCCCAACCTTTAGTCTCATCAGTCTGCACTAAAGCCTGAGCCTCTTTGTAAGATGACACTGCCACCTCTGGCATTTTGCTAGAACCCTGGGCTTTGTCCTTAATCCGCATCCCCTCGAAGGCTTGACAAGGTGTCTCATGTATTTCTCCGTCGACCTCCACATATCTGAATGATGACAGGTGACTGACCAAAATGTCCTCCTCACCGCAAACGGTAACAACACTATCGCCCACCATGTATTTCAACTTCCGATGCAAAGTGGACGTTACGGCCCCTGCAGCATGGATCCATGGGCGCCCAAGAAGGCAGCTATAAGCTAGATGGATATCCATGATGTAGAATTCGGTATCAAAAATTTCCAGCCCCACCTGAAGCGGTAACGTTATTGACCCAAACACTGATCTTTTCGTTTCGTCGAACGCCCTCACCACCAAATCGCTGGGCGTGCAAATAATTCCCCGTATGTCCAATTTCATCATGGCTTTATTTGGCAATACGTTCAACGACGATCCAGTATCCACCAATACACGCGACATTACGGTGCCCCGGCATTCCACCGATATATGCAAGGCCATGTTGTGCTCTCGACCCTTAGGTGTTAGGTCAAAATCTGTGAAACCCAGACTATGTCCAACATTGACATGTGCCATTACCCCCTCTAACTGATTTACAGAAACTTCTTGAGGCACAAATGACGTATCCAGAATCTTTAGCAAGGCATTCCGGTGCGCCTCGGAACATAACAACAACGACAAGATAGAAATCTTCGACGGCGTCTGCTGTAGGTGTTCAACAATTTTGTAGTCGCTTTTACGAATCAGTCTCATGAACTCCTCTACGTCCTTGAGTGACGTATCCTTTTCTTTTGACTGAGAAGGCCCGCTTTCATTTACTTTAGCTTTACCTTTGGCCAACCTCTCTACTTCTATTTCATGTGAGGTAAAGATCCTTCCGCTACGTGTCATGCCCCCCGTACCAACAACATTGCCAACATCTCCTGCTGGCTGGCTATTCATCACAATCTTTTCACCGTTGCAATACGCTTCTAAACTGTATGCCCACGGGACAACTTTCGTACTTTCAAAGGGAACAGGCCCTGCTTTGGTAATCGTAATAGTTGGCCGCTTGGCGGGCGCCACTATCGTTATAGTTTTCCTCGGGATCGTCACCGTTGCAATATCATTCTGCTTATCACATAATGCCTCCACAGGCTTCTCAACCGCAGTTCGATCAAATTGCAAGGTCCCTTCGTCGATCATGGCCTGAATGCCCTCCTTCAAATCATTACAGCCCTCTGGCTGAGTCCAACACTCTAAACAGTATTCATCACAACCGGGAAATACTCCCCCTCTGAGCAACCTGCTTTTCACTTCACTCAATGGTGTCTTCAACTCACCAACATCCAACACCAGGTTCAAATTTCCTTCTGTTAAGATGGCATTTGCCCCATGATTGGGCATAGGCTGTTGTACAATATTGGGCCCCACTTGGCCAAATTTGATGGCTTTACTGTCTAACAAGTCTTGAACTTTATGCTTGAAAGCATGACAAGATTCTACATCATGTCCGGGCGCCCCAGAATGGAATTCGCAGTGCTTACTAGCATCGTACCCCCTAGGAAGTATCGGTCCTGTAGGTGGTTCCAATGTTCTTTTCTCGACCAAATTCAACCCCAGCAATGTATGAAGAAGCTCTGTATATGTCGACGAAGGCTTATCGAATACCCTCTTCGGCTTTACATTGTGAAACCTTCCCTGACCCTGATTCTGCCTTTGCTGCTGCTGCGGTTGTTGTTGCTGTTGTTGTGGTTGTTGTTGTTGCTGAGGAATTAGAATAGTAACACTGGCTATCTGTTGAGGCTGAATGTACTGATTTCTACCTCTGCCACCATACACAGCGCTTGTATCACCTTGTCGTCTTCCGCCGAACGCTTTTCTTGCACCCCCAGTTGAAGTAGACTCACCTGCCTGAATCTTCCCAATTTTAATTCCATTTTTGATCCTTTCCCCCATGAGGATCATATCGAAGAAGCTACCCATCGAAACATTGAGTAACTTGTCATAGTACATTCCTGTAAATGTCCCCACGAACATGTCATTCATCTCCCTCTCAACCAAAGGAGGGTGCACTCGAGCTGCCATATCGTGCCACCGCTACGCATACTCTTTGAAACTTTCACCATTTTTCTGTGACAGACTCTGCAACTGAACCCTGTTTGGCGCCAAATCACTGTTGTATTTGTAATGCATAACAAAAGCATCAGCCAACTGCTTCCAACTTCTAATCTGAGTGGGCTCCAATCCCATGTACCACTCCAATGATGGTCCTGATAAGCTGTCTTGAAAGAAATGCATAAACATCCTTTCATCATTGGAATACGCAGACATCCTTCTATAATAAGAACGTACATGGACCTTCGGGCAGGTATCCCCTTTGTATTTGTCAAACGTTGGAGCCTTGAATTTCAATGGCACCCTCAGCCCTGGTACCAACCCCATAGTAGTCATATCTAACCCAGCGGAGTTCTGATCAACCACACCTTTCATCTGCTCTTCTAGCATTCTGATCCTCTGAACAGGGTCAATAGGGCCTTCAGGTCCCAAGCCTCTTCCTGAAAAAGCGTCCTCCTGTTGATCCACATTCCAGTCATTGCCATACCCATCGTAACCCATGTTACGGCCAAAACCTTGCTGATTGAACACATGACCCTGTCCTCGGTTGCCGAACCCCATATTGACCCCAGCAGGTCCCAGACCATTGTTGAAAGGAAATGCTCCAGCGCCGTTCACATTCATATTACCGAATCCACCATTATTGTAGCCATACCCCTGATTATTGTCGTAGCCGTCATTGCCGAAGCCTTGATTGTTGAACCCGAAGTTCCCGTCCTGATTGACATTGCCATACCCATTGTTTCCAAAGCCAACATTGTTAATGAATCCTTGATCAGCATCCACAGTGTTGCCTTTGTTGTCAACAACATACTCGTCACCACCATTCCCGGTATTACCATTACCAGCGCCCGCACCCGCACCAGTACCTGTGTTCCCGTTGACAGTCACAACAGGTGGAGTAACAACTGCCGATATCTCATCCTCCCGGCGAGGAGTTTCAACAGAAATGTGATCAGTGTTGCCGTTTCCGTTTGCCCGCGTCAGCAGCGGCTGCACCAAGGTCTGAAGATTCTCCTGGCCCTTGGCCATGCTTTCCATAGCTTGCATGAACAAAGTCAACTTCTCGCGGATTTCCTGCATCTCGACCTGAACTTGATCCATTGCCTTCTTACAGTTGCTTCGGGTTGAATAGCGGTGGATTCTTTGGTCGTCAATCCTGAAAAACCTATGAGATGCAGGAAATAAGATACAGATTCAACAAGTAACTGGTAATGCAAAATGAATATGCAGATGCAATATGTGTCTGTGCGTTAGGGAGATCAACCCCTGATTCTAGTACCAAAGTGCCAGTGACGTGATAGTGATAAGAATATTGGATCCACTCATGGAAGAAACATCTCATATATTGCTACGAAGAGCCCATCAAGTCAGAAATACAATATCACTGAGTGTATAATAAGAAGGCATGACCTCAACCAACAATCCTGGTGATGGTCAGCACAATGCAAATAAAGCATATACAACAGTACATAAGGTAATCAAGTGCGACCATATGCCTGATACTCCTCTAACAATATCTTAGTCTTGGGGTGATTCGGCTGAGAAAGCAATCCTTCAACGAGCAAGTCTCTTTGCCTGATAACACGCTGGAGATCCCCAATGGATTCCTCCCAAACCCCTTCTCCAAAGCAATCTTCTAGCTTCCACTTCTGGGACGCAGACTCTTTCTGGCGCTTGATAACTTGGTTCAAGGCATTCTGAATGTCATATCTCCGCATAACCTCTTCTTTAAACCTCTTCTGGCTAGCTTTTAACTGACCTTCCAGTTCAGAGATATGTAGCTTAAGTTTTTCCTCTCTCTCCTTATTGTCGGTCAGCGTGGCATTCCAGGTTTTGTTGAATGCAGAGATCTCCCGGTAGGCTATATCAAGTGCTTTCTTCTTGGACTCTAGCATATCATGGGAGCTCTTGAAATCTATCCCCAAGCGTTCACGCTTCTTCCTTTGCTCAGTCAATTCCGTGCCTAGTTGATTCACCAGCTCTGTTTGCTGCTTGAAGGAGTATACGGCTTCATTCGTTTCGTTCCTGAGTTGCACTATCTCTTCTTCCAACTTCTCGTTGGCTTTCATCAGCTCTTCTTTCTCCTTCACAACCTGTTCATATCTCTCAATAGACACAGTAGTCGGCTCCTCAATCACGAGGGGAGCAGGAGGTAATACTACAGGAAATAGCATCAGCGCCTGTTTTGCCCTATCTTGGATCCAGACTTTGTACGGAGCATAGGCTTGACAATCATTCTTACCCAACAATGGCTTACCCTTCTTGCGGATGTTATTCCAAGCATGCTGAAGCTTGGATAACAATTCTCCACTCAGGTCACCTGTGAAGTACAGAGATTCCTGCACTTCCTCCTCCTTTGGCGGGCTTCTCAAAGCATAACTGAATTGCCTGATCAACAATGAAGGATTGTAGTTAATGCAGCCTTTTCTCCCAATCAGAGGAACGTTAGGATATCCTGCGCATCTGTAGATAATCTCAGATCCCAGTAAATCTCTGTCAAACCAGATAACATCTTCTGAAGAAAGTCCCATTAGATGCTCAGACCAATCCACCGTATCTGCAGACTCAGTAAAGATACCCTTCTTGGGCAGGTGACCATCAAACCACATATACAACAAAGGCACACAATAAGAGACGTTCTTGCCCCTCTTGCTCTCGTTCTTATAATGCAGTGAGTGATAGAAATCTCCAATCAGAGTAGGCACAGGATTGCCTGAAGCAAATATATAGAATGCATCCAAATCAACGAAATCAGGCATGTTCGGGAACATTACAATGCCATAGATACACAAAGCAAGGATAGCATTAAACACAACCCAATAGCCACTCTTGGCAAACTCTTGTGCTTTCCCAATCAAGAACTTAAGAGAAAAACCAGAAACTCCATTCCACGAGGTTAACAACAACTCTGAAGAGTCTAAATGCAAAGCAACAGCCAAATCCTCCAACTTGGGCTCAACACCCATATGAATGAAGGGTATCGTGTTCTGAATAGTCAGCTCCAAGATCTCAGCGTATTCCTCCATGGTCGGAGCCAGAATGAAGTCAGGGAAAGTAAAACACCTCAGCGGGGGATCATAGAACTGCATCAGCGCGTACAACCCGTTCCGCTCATATATGGATGGTTTGCAGACCAACCTAAGCAGTTTCCCATAACTCTTCCTGAAGCTTCTCTTCACATCATCATCAGCTAGAGATATCAAACCAAGCAAAGAAGAAACATCTGGAGTAGGCAACTTGTATGCTACAGTCTTCTTCAAAGCATCCATAATAGCAGCAGACAGAAATCCGGGCAACGAGAATCAGAGGGTATGAAATGCACCTGCAGCACAGGCACACGTTAATGATATGCAACATGAGTATGCAACAATGCAATATGCAGGCCATGAAACAGGGATCAAGTGATATATTGCTGAAGAGATCCCTCCACAATATATGTCTCAACAGACCCACAATACTGCTCAAATCCTGTCTCAACAGACCCATAACAATGCTCCACTTTGTCTCAACAGACTCAAAACAATGCTCCAACCTGGTCTCAACAGACCCAAAACAAAGCTCTGATGAAGAACCCCAAGTAACCACACATACTGATCCACTATTAAGAAGACCGGGTAGTCTGGAGGCCAAGTTCCCTGCATGCCCCAATCCCTCTCACAGGTAGGTGTCCTATCAACTGACACAAGGTACGACATCCTATACGGTCGTCGGCGTCACAGACTTTCAAGACTGATGATACAATACCCAAAAGGTGTGGCATCATCATGTCCTGAAGAGGCCTCACTTAGCCAACTTCCAAATGATCGGTCCCCGGAGTCGACAATCCAACTAACCAATAACCCCCTCAACCCAAAGGGTTGAAAAAGAAGTCAACCAGAAGAACCTCGTCCGAGCGTGGATTTTACGGGACACTAGTACATGCAAAGCATGCACGCGCCCACTACTTTCCACAACTAATTCTAGGTGCACTCAAGCCCAGGTCCGGCTTATCTCTCAATCTGACCCTCTGCCCAGCATAACAACAATAATATAATGCTGAAAGTAAATACAGAAAAGTAAATCCATACAAAACCCACGACGGGAAAACAAGCGCTATGACTGACTCGCGTAGGGAACCGTTGGAGTCCCCAACAGAGTCGCCAGCTGTCGCTACTGCGAAAATCGGCGCCGGCTATGACAGAAGAGTCGCCACCGTGCGTTATTTATCCCAACAGAGGGAAAGGAAACGCTCAGAGTAAACCTAACACAAAACGGGAAAAGAATGGTCATCGCAGCCAAATCCTGGATTCGGGAGTCGATTACGCAAGGGGAAGGTATTAGCACCCCTCACGTCCACCGTACTCGACGGGATCCATGCTTGTTTTCTAGTACGGATCGTTATTCTATCTACTCTACAGGTCAAGGGTTAAAAAGAAAAGAAAATGAAAATGACTCGGAAAAAGTATCGCACTTTATGCCTACGTATTCCCGTCTGGAACGAGAAATCAGAGTCAACGTAGTTCGCCTACCTACGGATGAAGGTGGGGAAGGTTGCTCGCTAGGATACGGCATCCTATGCCTACGTACTTTCATACAGCATGAAAGATCAGAGCAAACGTAGTTCGGGCTACGGAAGACACAAGCTTGTCTGACTGTTTTTTATTACCTTCAAAAATGGTTTTTCTTGATTAAGAGTCCAAGCGGGCAAAAATGACACTTTGATGTTTGTTTTGAATCTTTTACGAAAGAAGTGTTTTTTAGTTTGCTTGCAATCTCTGACGCACTAGAGACTATGATTTGAGAGTGACTACGTCGCGTGTCACCCAAAGGGTGCCACACTAAGCAGCCAGACTACTGGAAAGAAGCTCTCCAGCAACCCTTTCTCAAATAGCTTAAGGCTCGTAACGTACGACATCGATTAACCTTATTACTGTATTTTTGAGTTGTTTTGAGATAAGAAGAGAAAGAAGCTCTAAAAAGCCTAGGGTTGAAAAGGGAATAAAAACTAACCTAATGTTGTCATGCATGGATAAGAATCCTAATGTCTGTCATAATTCCATCCTGCACAGAGGGAATCAAAGATCCTAGGGGATAAACAGAAAAGAAAGCAAGCAAATACAGTAAAATGCATGCAATGCAGCAGTACAAGCGAGGCAAGGGAGTCTCGCTCAACCTCGAACCTGGGAAAACAATAGGCAAAGTGAATAAACATTCACTTCAAACCTAGGGGGCAAGCTACACAAGCCAACAAACAATACAGAAAAACAAAACCCCAAAGCAGAGGAGGCAGCCCAAGCAGCAACATCAAACTCCCACAGTAAACAGCAGCTCTGACAGCAACAGTTGGTTAAATAGCAGAAAGTTGACGGAAACAACCTTCATCTTCATGACTAGCTCCTATCTTCAAGCTCCAGGGAAGAGAAAGCACACTTCAAATAAGGCTCCTCAAAACCTAGACAGTTAAGCTCCACAGCTACAGAAAACTCCAGCTCAAAGCAACAGTAAACCCTAGCTTCAGTACTCCAGCAAGCTCCTGACAACAAAGTTGACAGTAACACAACTCCATCTTCAAGCCCACCTTATTAAAAGCATCTTCAACATCTTAGATCTTCATATCCAAGCTCTAGCAAGCCCCACCAAGAAATATTTGTTATTGGGATCAAGTTATAATGAATGGGAACCAGTGAAAACCAAAGGAAATCACTAGAAACCATCATCTGTAAAGAAGGGTATCCTCAAAAGTTCTACTCTTTAAGGCATACCACTCATACCTCCAAGGGAGAGATGGGGTTTCCTTAAGAGGACTTTGAATCATAGGATAGGATGGAAGCAAACAAAGCATTCCATGTTTGAGGAAAGATATGAACTAAGTCTAGAAAGCTCTTCCTAAAACCCTAGTTTTCCTAAACTCCTGACAAGCATTCCAACAGATGAGAAATCTTCAACTCCAAGCTTCTTCAAGCCATCCAAAGAAACTTTAATTGGTCCTCCAATTCATCCAAGCAAAGCCCAAGCCAAAAGCACACCCAAAATAGCCCCACACAAATTGAATAAACCAAGCATCCAAGGGAGAAACCCACAAACATCACACCAATTGCAAAATACAAATAAAATGCTAAAATATATCATAAAATCCTACTTAAATTTCTAAGGGAACCTAATCCTATAACCAATACCCCATATAAATTCCAAGACCTAAATCAAACACTAAGTCCCCAAACTATGCTTTAAACTACAACTAGTTGTTTTGAAACCCTAATCTAACACTCCTTATGTTCACCACTCAAATTGGCCTAAAATTTAATCACAAAAATATGATAAAATTTCTAAGGGCACATGCTTCTTTAAGCTAACTAATACAACAAGAACCACTCAAAAATTCCTCACCAAACTCTCATACAAGATTCAGAAAGGAAGCATATCAAACAAAGTGAATTAAAAACCAATAAAAATATAAAAAATGCAATTAAAAATAAATGCATGAATTTAATATTTTTTTGTCCTATAAAACTCTAGAGATCCTAAAGAAACCAGGGAAAAAAATCTCACTCAAAATGAATCATTTTTCAATTTTATATGAATTAAAAGCTAACCTAAATAAAACTATGAAAATAAAAGAAAATAAATGGAAAATGATAAACATGCGTGATAAATAGCAAATAATCCATGTTGTAACTCATAGTGGGCCCAAAAGTGGGGTGGTGGTAGCAAGCGCGTTACTAAGCCCACCCAGTCAAAAACAAATCAGAAAAACAAAGGAAAAAATGTAAAAAGATGTGTGGTAAATAGCAATGGTTCTACATGTATATCTCTATTGGGCCTAAAGGAGGGGTGTGAGCATCAAAGTTATGCTAAGCCCAAACCAAATTGGTTTAATGAAACGGGGAGTTTTGCTTCCTCAGACTCCCTTCACAAATGGAAACGCAATCGTGGCCATGGGATTACAAGTCCAGTCAAAGTCAAAACACGATCTAAGGGTGAATTTATCATCTTCTCCAAAGTTCAAATATGAGAGGGAGATGCCATGGACGGTGGCCTGAGCTTGCGCCACCGTCGGTCCCAGTCGCAGACGAGCAAAACACCATCAAACACCAAACTTAAACATCCAAATCCACTTATTTTTTCATCCTGAACATGAATACGATCATCCCTTCCATTGATTCTTCTCCTAACTCCAAATACGCTTGTAGTTTCAGAATACACTCCTGAATTGAATCATCACCATTCTTAAAATTGACAAGCCTATAATCATCTACACGTTTCACTGAGTAATTATCACCATTCAACTAAGCCTAATTCACCAAGAATCACAAGATATATCCATCACAAGAAATTTGGTCAATCCTATTTTTGTCTCTAAACCTTGAATTATGATACCAGAATCCATCTAGCCAACATTTACAATGCATCTACACATCTAAATTCTATCAATTACACCTAAATTAAGCTACAAGATGAAATTTGCAAACCTGTGAAAATTGAGTGAACAGAGCAAGAAATCCTTCAAATTACACTCCAATCTTCTCCAGATACGATCAACAATGCCTCGTGAATCTTCTGTATGCAATAAATTGCTTTGAATCCCTCCCAATCAGCAAAACCGATTTTGAGTTGCAAGGATGAACTCTACTTTGCTCTCTCTGGATTCTTCACAGTTCTTGGCCAAAAAAGCAACTGAATCAGTCATGAGGTTTATATAGAACAAGTTAGAAAGATCTAGAATGATCCATGTAAGAATTTGAAATTCTCATGCACCATGAGAAGTTGGATATGGCAGCCGGGTTCTAGCTTGCTTCAGCACCTGCATTTTGATCCAATTTCTCACTAAATGACATTTTGAATTGATTGGTAAGGGTTAGAGCCTTGATTCTGATCTAAGGGAGTGTTTGGCAAGTGTTACTTACATGTGAAGTTACCAAATGCAAATGTGTTCAAATGACCTCAAATGGAAAAAATAACATTGCCATCATCTTTAAAATATCATTTCTGATCAATTTGATATGCCATATGCCTTGTTTTGACCTTAAAACATGAAATCCCATTTTTGGCCTTTTAAATGACTTTAAATTCACCTTTTTTAAGCCATTTTTAGCAACTTTGTGATACAAGCCAATTCAATCCCTCATGACTTCTTACCTAACATAAAAACATCATTCTAAACACAATTCATGTTGAACACTTTTTCATTTGAGGAGTGGAAGATAGAGATTTTGGCACATGTTGAAAAAGGACCTATAATTCAACTTTCCCAAAATGCCCCTGGATTACCAAGATCATAACTTGAGTTCCACAAATCTCCTTGAGAACTTCTAGTACTCAAAATAAATCTAAGATCAAGCCCTACAACGCTTATGTTGGCCAAGAATCCATTTGAAAACTCCTTGAGGGGCAAAAGTTGCTTGGAAGTCAAGTGACTTTCACAGATAAATTTCAGTGTCCTCTAGTGACTTGTAACTTGCCAGAACCATAACTTGAGTTCTACAAATCTTCTTGAAGACTTCTAGTACTCAAATTAAAGGTATTGAGAAGCTCTACAAGTTTAATATTGGCCAAAGATCCATTTGAAACTTGTATTTTTGACTTATGTGGCTTGGAAGTCCAGTGTTATACAGGGGATTTTACCCTAGGAACCCTGTCTCAAACACCTCCAACCACTCTTGATTCTTTTGAACTTGGTCTTGGCTCATCCCCAAACATGCTTCAACACATAAATCCATGACTTCCATGGCCTCAAGGTAGGCTTTTATGCTCTTCAATTACTCAATTAACCTAGGATTGACCCAGATGAAAGCCTAGTTGACTACACCTCAATTGTGGCTCTCATACTTAAATCAATGACTTGATTAAGCTTCAATAGGGCCCTATAGGCATCCCATGAGATCCATACACACCTCAAATTCAAATTCCCTATTGATGATCTTCAATACCCCTCAAGTTAGGAGAGAAATCCACCTGTGGGCACTCAAACTTCTCATGACTTCAACCCTTCTCTTGATGACTTGAATGGTCTCTCAGGCTCAGATAACACCTCTAGACAGGCTTCTTTTGACAAGAATCACACTTGATCCCCTGTTGGATGAGTGATATGCTATGATATGCAAATGATTAGAACTATGCACATGATGTAACTATGCAAATGGCAATGCAATGAAACATAAATCAGGCAAGAAAAGGTTGAGCAAATTTTGGGGTGCAACAAAAAGCATAGGGCATCTTTTGCTTCAGAGCCTTCTCTTGAACCTACATAAGATAAGGTTTCAATATAGTGCAATCAGGGTACCCCAAGGCAGTCATTCCCTTTATGTGTACGTGACGCCAGGCGTGCACGATTTTATCCTTGAGCTCAGGGTTTTCTCCATCCTTAAGGAAAATTAGTTCCAAATAGATAAGGTTGGACTTCTCCTTCATTGGGAATCCAAGATGACGACGAGGAAGGACATGGTTGTAGCTGATGCATCCTTTAGTACCAAGAAGAGGCACGTTAAGGAACTCGCTAAGCCTATGGATCACGACGACTCCACTGTACATTGGATCATACCACTCAATATCTGCATGAGTAAGTGACATGATTTTCTTGGACCACATTAAGCCATCCTTCAAGTCCCAAAAGGTTGCTGACCTCGGCAAGTGTGAAATAAACCACTTGTAAAGAAGCGTAGCACAACAGGTGATTTGGCCCCCTCCACGGGAGTTCCTCAAATGAATTGAGTGATAAGCATCAGCCAAAAGGGTGTGGACTGGATTCTTGAGCAAGAATATCCTGATTGTATCCATATCAACAAAGTCATCAATGTTTGGGAACATAAACAATCATAGATCAACAGAGCCATAATAGCTTCAAAAGCTTTTTGATTATTCTTGTTAGCATGATGTTGAGCCTTCTCTATCAGAAACTTGGCAGTCAGACCAGGGAGCCCTCTCTTGGTGGTTATGTTTTCTTGAACCCCAGACAACTTCAAGAATGTTGATTTAACAATCTCTTTCTCACTTGGTATGTCTTCCAACCCAGAGAATGGTGGACGAGAAGTGATATGGAGAGCTCCATCAAATTTGAGTATTCCTCAAAAGTAGGGAGCAACTGATAGTTTGGAAAAGTGAAACAGTGATACACCGGGTAGTAGAACTGAACCAGAGCAGCCAACAAACCATCTACCATGTTAACCTTCAACAGTGGGAGAAGTCTTCCATACCTGTATTTGAATCTCGATGGGTCTTCTACAAAGCCTCCTAGTTTCCTCAAGAATTCTAGTTTCAGACTCTTGAATGTGTACTTTTGGGTTCTTCTCCTCCCAAAATCCATATTATAAAGTCTGCAAAACAATTTGAAGTTCCTTGAATGGGTTAGAAAAGATGCATGAATGGGATGGATGCGTGGATGTATGTATGCATAAACACAAGTATACAGGTATTCACAAACACATATATGCACATAGAAAAAGACCCTAGGTTTGAGGATCACAAACATGGAGCTAATGGTCTACCCAACTGACCGGTAAATTAGCAAGTGTACTAATTGTTCCGATGTAGTAATAATAGGGGTTTTTCCCAGTATCGATCTCTAAGGACTGCGTGTAAATTTTAAGTACAAATGTTCTTTCAATTAAACAAAATAACCTTGGGTTTGGTTTGGGGTTTTCAAAAGGAAAAAGTAGAATGATAAAATTCTTTTAACAATTAAGAGAAAACATGCTAGGGGAAGTGTATGAATTGCATATAACGAACCCTGGAGTAAACTAATAAGACTTCTCACAAGACCTTAATTTTTATTTCCTCTCAAAAAGTGTTTTTCTTAAATTCCTTAACTGAAAAACCTTTGATATTCTTCCTTGACCCTAATTCCTTAGCAGTCAAGGAAAGACATCAAGCAATAGTTCTGACAAAGGGTTTTTACAATCATTACAGGATATCCCTATTCCTAGGCAATATTCATTGTAATGTGTTATACAAAGTAATCGATCGGTTTTTCAGGCCAAATCCCTAATCATAAATTGTTCCCAATTTATACGATCTTTAAAAGTTTAAACGAAATGCATAACAAAATTATTAAGGAATGAACCAAAATCACATTAAGAAATGCAACAGAGGTTCATTACAACACAATTCAGGGACACTCCCCTAGCAATGGGATTTTTAGCTATTCATAGTATTCGATAAAAACAACATGACAAATAGAAACATTACAAGATGTAAGGAGTAAATTCGATCTTCAATTTCTTCCGAGCATGAGAATCTCCTTGTCCTCCCAATTCTCCAGAGCTTCAATCTTCCGTTGTATTTTTTTTGTACAATCCAAAATCTTTTCTCTTTTGTCAAAACACGTATCAAATAGTCTCAATTCAAACTCAGCACCAGGGAAATTCCCAAAATACCCTCAGGGATCACAAGTGTCAAAAATACAAGAAAAATAGGGAATGAGGCGTTTTAACCAACACGGGCCGTGTCAGGCAACACGGGCGGCCGTGTTGGCTTTCTGATATCACTTACGCGTGATTTTTCCAAGTCCCAGGTGTCCTGACACGGGCCGTGTCAGCTGACACGGACGGCCGTGTCAGCTCTCTGGTTTCTACTAAAACTTGTCTTTCGGGGCACTTCATGACACGTGCCATGTCAGGCTCCTGGTCCACTTCAAAGCTCTTCCGAATTCTTGTAGTTTTTCCCCGATTTTCGCTCTGATTCTCCTATATTGTATACCTGAACCTAGAAATAGTGAAAACACCAAATCAACGCGTAAAATGCAATAAAGAAAAATAAAATGCGACAAGATATAAGAAATGATTAACAGAAACAAGAGGTAAAATATCGTATAAAAACCACTGATCAAACTCCCCCAAACTTAAACCATTGCTTGACCTCAAGCAAAAAGCTTGGATAAATACATTCAAATCAAACATCACATCAAGTGAGAGGTTCAGGGTGTAAGGCGTGTCAATACTCATACGTGAGTCTTAGTTCTGATCGGCTCAAACCAGCTCCCTCGGTACTTATCCGTTAATGAAGGTATTAAATGAACACACACCGCAGTAAAACCATGGACCTAAATCCCCCTTTCGGCCACCTCTCCAACTATGATTTGGGCTTAAGTCTTTTCTTCGATTTTCAACCCCTTTCGTTCGGATAATCAGATTAAGGCATGTAGACTTCTACTCGAGACTTTTTTTCGTGGCACCTTAATTCTTTTTTCCGTGGGACGACTATAGAGACTCAACCGCCGTTAGGCTAAATAACCGGGTGAGGGTTACCCAACTTAGAAGGACAGGTTGTCTTTACCGTAATTATTCAACTTTTTTTTGGTGCCACAAGTCATTCTCAAAATCAATATGCAATTCTTTCAATCATGCCAAACTATCACAATGAACTAATCGGGGAATACTTCTCAAATCCAAGTACTATGGCACAAATCTACATGTTGGACTCATTTCCTTACTTCGAGGAACCTAGGGTGTTCAAATTCTACCTCAATTTCCAAACTTCCCAAGTTCCTTAGTTCAAACTCCTCTTCCCTTGAACTCTAAACACTTCCTTGACTACCTTACACGCATACCATTCACAAGAAAAATTTACAGTCTTTGTAGGGGTGAATTCGACGTGATTCTTACCGAACCTTAAAATAAAATAATATTTAAATTGACAATTCAAAACGGTAAAACCTCCCCCAAACTTGAACTAAGCATTGTCTCAATGTTCAAGAACAAGAGAGGAAGAGGTGTACTCAAAAAGATCCTCACATAGGGGTCGACACGTAATTCAGCACCTCTTTGCTGCTTCCACGTTTTCCCTTGCAAACTCTCGTTATTCCTGCAAAAACAATAACTACAAAAAAAAAATCAACAACATCAATACTTAAAATCCGTGGGTTGCTTCCCACGCAGCGCTTCATTTCGCATGGCTCGACGGTCGACTCCCTATTGTTATGGGGGGTACTTTAGCCTCCACACTCTATTGCTTGACTTCTTTGCCACAGAATATTGTGTTGGTTCAGAAATAAGAGAAACTTGAAGTGGTTTTGATCGTTCTTCCTTCTTAGTTGTGTTGATCTTCCCAACTGAAGGTTTGATATCTTTCTCCTTACCTTTCTTTGTAACCTCATGAGCTTTTAACGTGATTTCCTCATCAAAAAATTTCAAAGTGAGCGTACCTTTTTCCACATCAATATTGCACCGACTAGTAAGCAAGAACGGTCGGCCAAGTATGATCGAAGTCTCTTCATCCTCTGGTATATCCATGATTTGAAAATCAACTGGGTAAGTGAAGTTATCGATTGTCACCAGGACATCCTCTGCTAGCCCATATGCCATCTTAGTTGTGTGGTCGGCAAACTTCAAGCTCGTTCCCGTATCACTCACTTTTCCAATATCCAGCTTTTTGAAAATAGATAACGGCATGAGACTCACACTAGCACCTGAATCAATTAGGACTTTCTTAAAAGTTTGATCTTTTATAGTACAGGGGATTACAACCGGTCCAGGATCCTTCCTCTTTATGGGGATTCTCTTTTCTTGTGATATTTCCTTACATTGCTCAGTTGTGGTCTTTGGTTCTTCACCCGTTGATCTCTTTTTGCCTATAACCTCTTTCATGAATTTCTTGTATAAAGGCATTTGCTCGAGTGCTTCAAAGAATGGCATGTTAATTTCCAATTTGTTGAGCATTGCACTGAACCTTCCAAAGTCTTTCTCTTTCTGATCCTTCTTTATAACTCTTTGAGGGAACGGTAGTTTGATTTTCGGTTTAACCTCCTATTTCTTTTTCTCCCCAGTTGATTTTTCCGATAGTACAGCTTCTTCCGGTTCTTTCACTTTTTCTCTTACCTCAAGCTCCACCTCTATGCATTCATCCTCTTTTGTTTCTTCTTCTATCATTTTTTGATTTCTTGTTGTGACAACATTGATACTCTCTTGGTTTTTCAGATTCGGTACTGTCGCACTCGGGAGGGTTCCTTGAGCGTGTGTTGAGAGGTGTTGGGCTATCTGCCCCATTTGCGACTCAAGATTTTTGATGGAAGCTGTGTTATTCCTTTGCACATTACGGGTCTCTTCTTGGAATTGCATACTTTGAGCTGCCATTCTTTCGATAGCTAACTCCCATTCTGCTTTTTGAGGAGCTTGTTGTTGTTGCGGGTATGGAGGTTGATTTGGGTCTTTCCAGGAGAAGTTAGGATGATTCTTCCATCCTGGATTATATGTTTGGGAATACGGATTGTTCTGCCTCAAAATTTTTATCTCTTCGATTTGTTGAGCAGTAGCAAGACAATGCACAGTAAAATAGGGACCATTACACACCTCACAACTCACAGCTTGGACCGGTTGAACTTGAGCTACAGTTTCAATACTCACATTCATCCCCTTAAGCCTTCTTTCCACTTCAGCCTTGATTTGATCTTCCATGTTCACAACTTGTTCTTCCAGCTTCAAATCAATCTTACCTTCTGGTTGGTTCACAGTGCGATCATACAACTCAAGATGCTCATTGGCGGCAATTGCTTCTATGATCCTCTTGATACCAGTGGCTGTTGAGAAATTAGTTGAGCCTGTCGCTACCACGAAAATAAGGGTCCGGCAAAACAGAAGGGTCGCCACCTTTCGTTATTTATCCCACAGAAAGGGAAAGGAAACGATCGAAAAAACCTGACGAATAGGTATAAGACAAGGTCATCGCAACCAATGTCTGGATTCGGGAGTCGGTTACGCAAGGGGAAGGTATTAGCACCCCTCACGTCCATCGTACTCGATGGGATCCACGCCTGTTGTGTTTATCTGACAGGTTGATTTAACTATCTACGCTAAAAGTATGGTCTGAAAAGAAAAGAAAATGACTCGGCAGAACACAGCAGTTCTATGCCTACGTATTCCCGTCTGGAAAGAGAAATTAGAGTCAACATATTTCGGGACAACGGGAGACACATGTTTGTCTTTTTTATCCGAGTAGGGTTAACAGACGGTTCCAGCAGTTTGGTGTATGCAGCTCGCTCGACGGAGACTTAGGCGTTTACCGTTTGCGGTAGAACCGAGAGTTAACCAAACTCTCCTTCTGAAAAAGGTTTCCAAGGATTAAAGGTCCAAGAGGACAAAAAGATGTTTGATCTTTGTTTTCTGTTTTTTACGGAAGAAGTATTTTTTAGTTGTCTGTAGTTTGTACAGCACTAGAGACTATGACTTAGGAGCGAATGCGTCGCATATTGTCCAAAGGACATATACTAAACACCCTAGATGATTGAGAGGAGACCGCTCAATCATCACTTCCCAAGTAGCTTAAGGCTCGTAACGCACTTTGTACTAACTTGCCTTTATTATGTTTTTTTACTGTTGTTTAGAGATAAGAAGAGAACGAACTCTACGGGGAAACTGTACAGTCCTAATGTTGTCATGCCAAGTTAATCCTATGATTGACGTTAGGAGGGAGCTACCTAATGTTATCATGCATGGTTAGAACTCTAATGTCTGCCGTAACTTCTCTTGAACAAGAGAAGTCAGAGTTCCTAAGGGAACATGGCAATGGTACATAGAAACAGACAAAGCAAAAACTGTAAAGAAATAACTGTAAGTAAAATGCATGCAATGCAACAATACAAGCAGAAGGAGACAAACTCAACTTCTTAGCAATCAAGCAAAAGGAAAACAGTCAAAACAGATAAGCAGAGGGAGACAGACTCAACCTCTATATGCAAATATGTCAATTAAAAAAAAAGAAAAACAACACGCAAGCAAGGGGAGATCCACCTAAACCCTTAAGGCAAACAAGCAGAGGGAAACCCACTCAACCTATTAATGCATTCATGCACCTACACTTAGACTATACTAAACATGAACTATCCTAATGTAACACACCACTCAAACAATGAATGGGGAAAAGGAATTATGACAGATAATGGATTCAATCCACAAGTAATCACACAAGGTTTCTATCTTAGGGAAAGGAATTGAAAGTTGGGAGGCCAAGGTAAGATCCACAGGAACTTATCCCAGACACTCAACCAACTAAGAGGAAATTGGGAGAATCCTAGAGGTTTTGCTCCTCCAAGAGATGTGCAACATTCCCCCCACGGGAGGGACTATGCTACCCCAAGAAGGTTCCTAAAAAAGAATTGAATGAGAGAATATTAGGATAATGGAGATGAGAAGCAAGGTAAGTTTCACAGGAACTTACCACAGGCACTCAACCAACTCCACTTCCTTAGAGAGAGCTTTCATAGACTCAACCCCTTTATGATAACACAATTTATTCCTCCACAGGAGGAAACATGCACACAAGAAGGATTCTAATCAAGCAAGGACAATTGAAAGGGAAACTAACCCTAGGGAAAGATCATCCACCTATTTGAATCTCTAAAGGACCTCAAATGTTACCTTCTAATGATCACCTATACTAAGGGTTAAAGGGCTCTAAAAGAGATATCTATCTAAATACCAATCTATCAAGAAAGGATATGGGACCTAGAGTCATCTAATGGTCCTTTACAAGACTAATCTATGCACTTAACCTAGTTAGGATCACCTAAACTAAAGCCAATTTGTAAAATGTGGAACCAATAGAAAATCATTCCTAAAAATTCTAAGGAAAATACTACATTATCATACATGTGTTAACAAGCTATGGTACAAAAATCAGGGGCTAAACCTAAATCAAAAGGCTCAAACAAAATCTAAAATCTGAAGGGTACACTAAAGGGATCCATCAATGAACACCCCTAAACAACTATCCCAAAATCCTATTTATAAAGATCTAAAAATCTCAACAAAAATCACATAACATCATCAACATGTATATAACTAGCCAGCCATAAATCAAGTCTTAGTTCTATACCAAACTCCAGAACAAAAATTAGCAAGAAACTATGCAGTTTTTGGCATTTTTATTATCCACTTAAAGGAAAAAAACGAAATTAAATTGACAACTGAACAAAAATAAAATCTAATTGCACAAAAAAATCATAGACATGATATGGATCATACAAGAATTTTTTCATAATTTTCTAAGCATTTTTACTATTTTTTATGAATTAAAATCAAACTAGCTACAAAGCAGAATCTTAGGAAATACTAAAACAAAAGGTAAATATGTGGTGCAAACAGCAACAATTGGTAGTGCAAAATGACAATGGGCCTTTCCAGGGGGGTGGGAATAGCGCACAGCATAGGCCCACATGAAATTCTACGAAAAAAATTCTGAATGCTCAAGTGTGATGAGTCAACACTAGTACATGGTAGAACCTCCCTCACAATCACATGATCAAAGGTATTTCAATCCAACCACTCACAACAAGCCATGTCAATTAATGAGTTGGGGTTTTAATTAAGTGTAGCATAGCAAACAAGATTACCATGAGTCTTGATCTCAACCGCACAATGGAAAAGAGAGACGATCGGACGGCCTAGGAGTCGTCTTCTCCCTTTGGACCGCCGCCGGCGCTGGAGATGAGCTCCGGTCGTCTTCCTCGCGAGTTTCGGCCGCCGCGGACGGGAGCTCACGTAACTCCCTCGTTTTTTCACCATTTCGCGCGCTTCTTTAACCGATTTCATGGGATTTTTCGCAAGGAATCCAAATCTACCACTTATTTTAACTTTCCTCCATTAAAACTCAAGAAGCCATGGACATCAAGAATCATCAAGAAATTTCAACTCTCACGAAAACTTAAAACGAAGCCACTAATCTCTTCCTCTCACTCCCTAGGTTCCAAATATCATGTTCTTTCTCATTTTTAACCACTATCTAGAGAGATAAGCGAACAACAAGCAATGGCGCCATGTCGAAAATTGTCATAAAACTTCACCAAATCCATTCTAAATCCATCTAAGGTTCAATACTAACTTAACCGCATGTTCAAACTAACTTAATTATGCTTAAATTAAGAGGAAATTTGAGAAACAAGAACCTGATCGGAAGCTTCGAATTTGATGTTCTTGAGGGTGAATTCTTCCTCCAAAAGGTGCAGATTCACTCAGTGGATGATGATGAACAAGTCTAGATGCTTGGTTGATCTTGATTCAGCCTCTATCTTGAAAATCGAAAAATCCAAATTCAAGCTTCTTTCACAAAATGCTCTAACTGATTCTTCTGCGAAAATGGCACTAGAAGCTTCCAAAAATGATCAACAATCTATTTATAATCTGTTTGAAAGCTTTGGAGGCCCAATCATGGCCCAAATCCAAACTTCCAACTTTCAATTTTTCTCCAAAAATCCAACTATGGAAGCCACTCATATGCTCTGATCTCACTCCAATATTGCTTCAGATCACTTGCATTGGATGTGTGGAATGTAATTGGATTGGTTTGCAGCCTTGATTTCAATCTAAGGTGCAAGTTTGAAATGTTACTTCATCATGAAGTAATCCACCAAATGACCATGAAATGAGTATCAACTCAAAAATGTAATAATGCCAAATGGTTTAGAATCTATTTTCCAATCAAAATGAGTACCAATTTGGTTTGAAATCACTCAATTACCAATTATTTTAAATTTTTCCATTTTAATTCATTAAAATGGCCTTTTTGAGAAATTTCTTCAACCAATGCTTGCTATAATCCATATGAATGGTTGCTTGGGTCATGGTTGGACTAAAAACATCATTTTGAGAAACTTTCAAGTTGAACAAAACTCCATTTGAAGCTTGCACGATAGTGAAATGGGCCCATGATTCAAAATGACTTGTAATTCCAAATACCAAAAATACCCCTGACTTGTAAACCTTATAACTTGAGTTCTACAAATCATATGGAATACTTATAGTACAATTTGGAAATCTAAGATCAAGACCTACAACTTTCATGTTGGCTATAAGTTGAGGAGAAACACCCTTCTAGGTCGAAAGTTCCATGGAAGTTGGTTGACTTTTGCAGACAAATTTCACAATCATCTGATGACCTGTAACTTGTCTGGATCATAACTTGAGTTATATAAATCCAATGGAGGACTTCTAGTACTCAAATTTAAGCTAAGAACATGCTCTACAAGTTCCATGTTGGCTAAAAGTTGAGATGAAACTTGTATCTTGAGATAAGTGGTCTTGAAGTCAGGCACTAAATAGGGGATTTTACCCTGAGAACCCTAGTTTAACAACTCCTCACACTTGGAATTCTTCTTGGATTGATCTTGGAATATCACCTCATGTATCTCAACACACCTTTCCATGATCACAAAGACCTAGAAATAGGTTTTGATCCTCTCCAATTGCACAGTTGACTTAAGGTTACTCCGATGAAAACCCTAATTGCAACACCCTCAATTGTGGCTCTTCACACTTAACATAATGACTTGACTGAGCTCCACCATGACCCTCAAGGCACTCCATGAGCTCTATCCACATACTTTATCCATAATCAAGGCTTCACAACCCACTGATGGTCTTCAATTGGCTCCCTAGTTAGGAGATGAACCACATACAGGAAACCAAACTTCTCTAGACACAACCCACTTTCTGATGACTTTGGCGACCTCTCAAGCTTGAATAAGACCCCTAGATAGGCTCCTCTTGATATAAACCATAGTTGATCCCTTTCTAAATGACTAATGCTATGCTATGCAAATGCTATATCAATGATATGCTAATGCAATGAAACAAAAGCCAAGTAAGGAAAGGTTAGGCAAAGTTTGGGGTGCAACAGAGCCACCGGCAGCAGTGTCTATAAGCTGTTTTGTCTTGAGTCGTAAACCATTCACAAAGTTCTGCATCTGCTCAGTGGCATCCATGCTATGAGTAGGACATGCAGTCAGACACCTCTTAAACCTCTTATATGCATCTCCTAGAGATTCCCCTTCTTTTTGTTTGAAATTGACAATGTCATATCTCTTTCTAATAAATACTGAAGCATGGAAATACTCGTTAAGGAATGTAGTTTCCATCTCTTGCCATATGGTAGTACTCCCAGCTAGAAGTGAATAGAACCATTCTTCCGCATCGTCAGTCAGTGTGAACTGAAACATAACCAGTCTCTTGGCCTCTTCGGAATGGCCTTCTATCTTCAAAGATGTGGTGGTAGTTAGGAATCTCTGTAGGTGCTTGTTTGCATCTTCATTGATTCTTCCTGTAAAAGGCTTACTCTTCAACTGGCGAATGGTGGAAGGATGTAGCTGAAAGTGTGCCACATTCACCGGTTGATTTACGATGGTCATCCGGTTTGGTTGAGCATTGGCCCCTCCATAGTCTCCCAAAAGTCTTTCAGCTGGAGGTGGGTCTCCGTTCATGATGAAAGTTTCGAGCTCTGTCTCTGATCCCGAATCTGTATTTTCAGAAAGAATCACAACTTCTTCTTCGTTCTCTGAAATTTCTGTTCCTGAGTTTGAAGCTGTCAGCGTTTCCAGCTTAGCTTTTCTACGTCTGGAGTGCAATAATCTTTCAGGTTCTGAGTCAAAAGAAAATAAAGTTGAGGTCTTACCTCGCATACACAGGTTAGGAAATTATCAGTAATATCAGAAATATAATCAGAAAAATAACTTAAAATTTTAGTCACAGAGTGACAAAATTCTAATTGAACGAACAAGATACTTAAAAATTTTGGCAGTCCCCGGCAACGGTGCCAAAAACTTGACTAGTAAATTAGCAAGTGTACTAATTGTTCCGATGTAGTAATAATATGGGTTTTTCCCAGTATCGATCTCTGAGGACTGCATGTAAATTTTAAGTACAAATGTTCTTTCAATTAAACAAAATAACCTTGGGTTTTGCTTGGGGTTTTCAAAAGGAAAAAGCAGAATGATAAAATTCTTTTAACAATTAAGAGAAAACATGTTAGGGGAAGTGTATGAATTGCGTATAACGAACCCTGGAGTAAACTAATAAGACTTCTCACAAGACCTTAATTTTTATTTCCTCTCAAAAGTGTTTTTCTTAAATTCCTTAACTGAAAAACCTTTGATATTCTTCCTTGACCCTAATTCCTTAGCAGTCAAGGAAAGACATCAAGCAATAGTTCTGACAAAGGGTTTTTACAATCATTACAGGATATCCCTATTCCTAGGCAATATTCATTGTAATGTGTTATACAAAGTAATCGATCGGTTTTTCAGGCCAAATCCCTAATCGTAAATTGTTCCCAATTTATACGATCTTTAAAAGTTTAAACGAATTGCATAACAAAAATATTAAGGAATGAAACAAAATCACATTAAGAAATGCAACAGAGGTTCATTACAACACAATTCAGGGACACTCCCCTAGCAATGGGATTTTTAGCTATTCATAGTATTCGATAAAAACAACATGACAAATAGAAACATTACAAGATGTAGGGAGTAAATTCGATCTTCAATTTCTTCCGAGCATGAGAATTTCCTTGTCCTCCCAATTCTCTAGAGCTTCAATCTTCCGTTGTATTTTTTCCGTACAATCTAAAATCTTTTCTCTTTTGTCAAAACACGTATCAAATAGTCTCAATTCAAACTCAGTACCAGGGAAATGCCCAAAATACCCTCAGGGATCACAAGTGTCAAAAATACAAAAAAAAAATAGGGAATGAGGCGTTTTAACCAACACGGGCCATGTCAGGCAACACTGGCGGCCGTGTTGGCTTTCTGATATCATTTACGCGTGATTTTTCCAAGTCCCAGGTGTCCTGACACGGGCCGTGTCAGCTGACACGGGCGACCGTGTCAGCTCCCTGGTTTCTACTAAAACTTGTCTTTCTGAGCACTTCCTGACACGGGTCGTGTCAGCTGACACGGGCGGCCGTGTCAGGCTCCTGGTCCACTTTAAAGCTCTTCTGAATTCTTGCTGTTTTCCCCGGTTTTCGCTTTGATTCTCCTATATTGTATAACTGAACCTGGAAATAGTGAAAATACCAAACCAACGCGTAAAATGCAATAAAGAGAAATAAAATGCGACAAGATATAAGAAATGATTAATAGAAACAAGAGGTAAAATATCGTATAAAAACCACTTATCACCAACCCACAAGTGTGTACTAGGTTTTTTCCATCTCTACAGAACAGGGTTCTAAAAAGTTCCCAAAGTCAACAACCCATCTTTCGGATATTATCGGCATGCCAATTAACTTGAGAACCAATAATATTCTCAAGAGAGTCTCGTCTGAGTGTAGTATCGCGTATCAACTACTTTGGATTTACACCCTCATAGTCATTGCACTACATCCTAACATGGCTAAAGTGGGGTAAAGCGGTAATCTAAAGGTCCTCAGTATCACAGGCTCCTAGGTCAAAAGTAATAGTGCATTCACGATGGCTCATTCAACACTATTACTCCAAAGAGGGCCTCAACTGAGCGGGGGTTCTCAAGTCAACTCTTTTAGGATTAAACTCCCTCAAAGTCTCCTTTAATATACCCACCATTCTATCATAAGTGCACTCAAGTCTGGGTATAAGACTTATCCTCACCACTCAAGGCAACAACCCTACATACAGAAAAACTCAGGCACAACACACACACACACACACACACACACACACACACACACACACACACACACACACACACACACAGATATATATATATATATATATATATATATATATATATATATATATATATATATATATATATATATATATATATATATATATATATATATATATATATATATATATATATATATATATATATATATATATATATATATATATATATATATATATATATATATATATATATATATATATATATATATATATATATATATATATATATATATATATATATATATATATATATATATATATATATATATATATATATTCACAAATATACAAGTATACAAGCAAGAAAACATATAAAATAACACAAATACAAACAAGATGGAATTAACCCTCTTAGGGAAGAAAGTATTCCCTAGTGAAGTCACCATTTCTGTTGCGGTGAGAATCAGATGTTAAGCTATTGAATTAACTTGAATCACAAATCTTTGAAATTCACCATCGAACTTTGATTTATCCAAAAAAAAGGGTAAAGATTAAAGAGCCACAAGAGAAAGTCAAACAAAAAAAAAACAAGCATCATGAAGAATCAACAAGAGGAATCAAAATCAAATCAAGGAAACACTAAGCATCACAAAATAAAATCCTACATGGAAGGAAATAATAACCAAGTTAAATATACGTATTTAATAAAAATTAATTAACGGTTTAATTAATAAATATTTAAAATAATTAACATTTTTTTTATATTTTTATAATGTAAACATATACTATAAAACTTTGACATCTAAAAAATTTACTAAACATTTTTTTGCTATTTTCTAACGTTTCCCAAATAAATACTTCAAAAAAAATTTTAATTTTAATTTAAAAGAAAGAAATAAGATTTGTTAATAGGCTACCCAATAATATAGAATCAATAAAATTAAAACCTAAAAAAAATAAAACCAAATAATTAAATCACTTGAATAAACATTATATTAAAACAAAAAGAAGAAACAAAAACATGATACAAAAAAAAAAAGAAAAAGAAATGGGTCAGTTCAAAACAAAGCCCAAAAGGGCATGCATCCATCATAGAGCGTGGGTTGGGTCCTGCGATCCAGTTGGATAATGAAAGGATTCAAACCGAATTCTTGAAGGCACGATCATCTAAAAAAAAAGCGAAATTTTCAATCTTCTTCCTTTTATTGCGCCTCTCACTCACAAGAATAAAAACCTGGTTCTAAAATTATCTCAACCATTTTGTGTTAAAATCTCTCTGCTTATGACCAACACAGATCCTCTCGCCATCCTCCCCCGATTCCTTCCTCTAGCAATTGGTTCAAAATTTCTCAAACCATGTCGTGAAACAAAAACACATAATAAATTTCTCTCTCTCTCTCTCTCTCTCTCTCTCTCTCTCGATCCAAATGTTTCCTCCAACCGTCCTCTCTAATGTGCTCTCTCGATTGATCTCCCTGCCACTAACTTCGCAGATTCACCCTTTCAACCTCTTTTGACCCTCTATTTTCTTTTCTACTCGAGCAAGACAAAAGTGGATTCCCTAACAACAATCATTGCGGTTATCACATAGTTGGATCAGACAGAACAATGAAAAGTTACGAGCAAAAAGAAGAAGACACTTAATAGACAAAGAAAATATAAAAAATAAGGTATGCTACTCAAACACGATAATTGAATAATCGGTACATGGTAATTTCAATTTTCAATATTTCCTCTTACACGATAATGCTGAGATTGTAAAGGAAGGACCAGAATGTGCTCTCAGGTATGCTTTTCTTCTTTTTGTCGATGCAGATATCTTCACTTCTCCTTTTGGTTGTGTAAGCGTTGTGGTTTAGTATTATGAGAAATTTATGAATGTTGGTAGAGTGTAGGTGACGATGGATTTCTTGTTAAGCCAAGGTAGTTTTAATGGAGGTTGAGTTAGTGGAAAAACAAACAAGGTGATGTGTGAGGTAGATGGATACCAGTAGGTATGAAGCTCTCTTTGTTTTTTTTTTCTGCTCAAAGTTTCTTGTTATTTATTGTTTGGTTTCTCTCTGTGTTATTTGAAAAAAAATTTATGGTTTCTGTTGTTTTCTTTTAAAAACCACTCAAAATTGTCTATTAAGTTTTCAAGTACAAAAAAGTCTTGTCTTGCTATTGATAATGAGTCCTATTCAATTGTTAATTTTGACTTGTTCATGATTGCCTTCATGGATGTAAGTATTGGTTTGCCAAAATGGAGCAAAGCGTGTAGTGTTTTTTGCTGGTTTTGTGGCAGTTGCACAAGTTTGGAGTATTGTGAGTGTGAAGTCAACATCAAAAAGCATAATATTTGTCTTGGTATGGAAGGGGCTGGACGGTTTTCATGCTGTAGGAAGTGCATAATTTTCTTTATTGTTTCTTGGTATTTGGTTGTAAAAAAAAGAATGATGGGGTTCAAAAATAATTGGACTGTAATGGGCTTTTTGGATGTAAATTTGACTTTGTGATTTGTAATGTGATCCTTTGATCATGGTTTAATATTCTCACACTTCAATTATTTGAAATAGATTTGCAACATGCTACTTTGATCAAATATCTAACCCAATTCACATTGAATCAATTCCATGAATAAAATCCTGAATCAAAATAAAGATCAATTTCGGGCTTTGAACATATAAAAACATTGAAATCACAAAGAAATCCTCTGAACTTTTCTCTTGAATCATGTCATGCTTGAACTGACTCTAAAGATAATACTTGAAACTAAAGTGAATTCTTCTTAAAAGATCCATTTGGAAATGAATTGGAAACTTGAACCGGGACTTGAAAATGTCGTGGACTTTGTCATGGAATTTAAATTTGGAATTTAGAATCTTGAACCTAAATCCTTGAATTTCGACCAAATCATGAACAAATTCAAAAAGTGAACCACTTGAAACAATTTTGAATAACTAAACACTCCTGACTTGATCTAACCATATTTTAGCATCTTGAACTCTTCATTAAAATTGTACCAGAAATATGCTGAAATTTTGAATCAAATCCATGAGACATAACACCACATTTTGATTCCAACTTGAAATGAACTTGAATTGGACAGAAAGATTGAATCTTCCTTTCAAAAGAAAGCATTAACCACATAATCAGGACTTGAAGTAACTGAGTGAATGTCTTGACTTTAAATGGCTCTTACAGCTTGACTTCATCACATAAACTTGAACTTTGCACAAAACCCTGATCCGGATCCTCAAATACCGGTAGTTGAATTTAGTCCACCCTTGTCCTCAAAATAGCGCATGACACAGATGAATTGAGAGATTAACTACACTGCCACTTTACCAAAACCCTAATTGCAATTCAACTGGCCCTGATGATTATCCACTTTAAAATAAACTACCTTTGCCACAACCTGATAACCTGATACTGAAACCAACCACTTGTTTGACCAAGATTAAGACAAAATTCCACTAAATCTCAAACCACACTGCACAGACTCTCGACTTGATAACCTTACCTGATCCTTGATTCAATCTTGTATGACATGAGCCTTGAGGAACTTCTGACGAACCCAAAATTCACTCGATTATTGAGAGAAGGTCTCTTAAGTCTATGAGAAACTGCTTGCCTGAAGTCTCTTGAAGCAAATTGATAGACCCAACATATATTGTTTATTCGACTCGATTTGTGCATGTTATTTAGGATTTTATTTCTGTGTTCGTGTATTATGCCTCTGTTTTGTTTCTTTTACAGGTTTTTGTATTTTCAAAGCTACTCGAGAAGAAATAAAGAAAAATGAGCTAAAAGACCAACATTCTCTGGAATTGTACACATGGCTTCCACCATGGCGGGTGCCATAGGGGATGCCACACATTGGATAGAAGACCAATTGCTGACAACTGCCACGTCTCCCACTCCTTTCCACCTTAGTTCATGTGGCGGGCGCCATAGGGAGGTGGCGGGCGCCACCTTTGCAATCTTGTTTCCCTCCCAAAAGGAGTTGGAGGGCATTCTTGTCCTTACCTGTACTTTCCTACCACTATAAATAGAGGAGTTCTGTCTCATTTCTAATCATCCAAGCTTAGTTACATAACTCAAGCCATAAATTTCACCTATTGTAAAGTGATAAACTTCTCACATCGAGGAGTTATCGCATTGTCTAATCGGTTCTGTAATCGGGTTTCGAGCATTTTGGTAGAAGTTAATACTGTTGCCATTTTATTTCCGTCATTTACTTCAAGTTGTACCAAGATTTAAAGCCTCCCGTTTGGAGCAGGTTTCTGTTTATTTATCGCCCTTTTTATTTATTCTCTTTTATTTCATGCACTATTTATTTATCGCACTGTTTATTTATCGCACCCTTTACCGCATTTTATTTATTTCCTCGCATTTTATTTACTTGCATTTATTTACCATGCCTATTTACTTTAACATGTCCGGCTAAATCTTAAAGGCTATGATGCGACGATCGTAGTTAAAATAGTATCCCATATGGTTGTCGATAGAATTACTTAGGGGTTATTCTGACTTTTAACACACATTTTCTGCACTTAAAATCTGTTGGGTAAGATCAGAAGTCGTCCAACCTTTAGATGAATTTGGTTAGTCTTAACTGTTCAAAGGAAGCGAAAGCGCTTGGTCCAGTTAAGTAGCAGTCTTTAATGTTTTAGAAAACCAATTTTAAAACTGTTTTGGGACGCATTTAAGGATTTAACGTCCGATTCACAAGAACCTCTTTTTGTTAGAAATTCCAGGTCAAAATACTTTTCAACTAAGTTAAGAAACTATATTTCTTAAAAATAGGTTTAATCACTCCAACGCAATGAGCGTCTTTTTATAAGTGACAATAAGAGGGATCGATTAGGGGATAAACTCGGTTCTTAATACACGAAAGCGACAATTCCCGTTAAATTAGTTCTTTTCACGAGTAGAAAACATTACCCCATAAGGCATCCTATTTATACGCATTTGGAATACTACCTAGCTCTGTGAATTGCATCTAAGCCTGTTGTTTTAATATTTAATTTATTTTCACACTTTACTTTTATTTCGTACAACTTAACCCTTTATTGACTTGCCTTAGATAAACACCGTAACAAAGTTCCCGCACTTTACTTTTATTTCGCACAACTTAACCCTTTATTGACTTGCCTTAGATAAACATCGTAACAATAGCAACCGATACATTGACGTTTGGTCTCTGTGGGATCGATAATCTTTTATATTACCCTGACGCTATATTCGTGCACTTGCGAAACACATCATCAAGTTTTTGGCGCCGTTGCCGGGGATTAATTACTTTAAAATTTCATACCCTATTGTTACACAGTCTAGACTATGGTTTTACCCACCGGTCAATGCGAAGAACTCACATCATCGGTACTCTTATACATCCTTTAGAGGAACCTGAATGTTACACTCACGCACGTATCTTATTTCGTAGAACTAAGAAAGCTATGGACGAAGGCCGTAACCAAAGACCCCTTAAGGATTTTGCCCAACCATCCAATGACGAATCTAGTTCTAGTATTGTGAACCCCAATATCCCAGCTCACAATTTCAAACTAAAACCTTCCCTATTACAATTAGTGCAATAAAACCAATTTGTGGGTCTCCCTACTGAGAACCCAAACCAACATTTAAAAACCTTTACTCAACTAGCTAACACTTTTAAAACCAATGGTGCTACTCCTAAGGTGATTCATTTAAGATTATTTCCCTTTTCCCTCAGAGACAAAGCCCTTACTTGGTTAGATTCCCTTCCAGCCAATTCAATAACAACTTGGGAAGACCTTAGGAGAGTTTTTCTCGCTAGATATTTTCCCCCGAGCAAAACAGCTATTCTTAGAAACCAAATAACCAGATTCACTCAAAACCAAGGTGAATCTCTCTTCAAGGCTTGGGAAAGATATAAAGACCTGTTGAGAATATGCCCACACCATGGCCTGGAATCATGGCTAATCATCCACACCTTCTATAATGAACTTCACTATAACACTAAGATGACCATCGACGCCGCCGCAGGGGGCGCTCTGATGAATAAACCTTACCCTAAAGCTAGCACTCTCATCGAAGATATGGCTCAAAACCATTATCAATGGGGGATAGAGCGAGCAACGGTGGAGAAGAAAGAGGCCCAAGGAGGAATACATGAGATAAGTTCTATAGGCATGATGCAAGCCAAAATGGACGTTTTGGCCCTTATGGTCGAACGTATGTATGCAAACCCAGTTACTGCAGTAGCAGTCTCGACGGAATGTGAATTATGTGGAACTTAAGGAACTGCCCAAGAATCTAAGATACAAGTTCTTGGACGAAGAAGTGAACCGTCCAGTTATAGTCAGTGCTACCTCAAACCAGGTAGAAACAGACCAACTCTTATTTGTCCTACACAAATATCCCTCAGCCCTAGGGTATAACATCTCCGATCTGGAAGGTATAAGTCCATTCGTGTGCATGCATCGGATCTCACTTGAGAAAGACTCAAAACCTTCTAGAGAACATCAGAGAAGGATAAACCCTATAATGAGTAATGTTGTAAAAAAGGAAGTTCTCAAGTTACTAGAAGCATGTATAATTTATCAAATCTCAGATAGTAAGTGGGTGAGCCCTGTGCATGTAGTACCTAAAAAGGGAGGCATCACAGTCGTGTAGAACGAGAAAGGAGAACATGTAGCAAAATGGATAGAAGGAGGATGAGGTATGTGTATCGATTATAGGAAGTTAAACAAAGCCACTAGAAAAGACCACTTTCCCTTACCATTTATAGACCAAATACTGGAACGTTTGGCCAGACACTCCTAATTTTGCTATCTGGATGGATATTTCGGATTTTTCCAAATCCCTATACATCCAGAAGATCAAGAGAAAACTACCTTTACATGCCCTTATGGAACTTTTGCCTACAGACGAATGTCTTTCGGTCTCTGTAATGCACCAGCAACCTTCCAGCGTTGTATGATGGAAATCTTCGCTGATTACTTAGATGGAATTATGGAAGTATTCATGGATGATTTCTTGGTATGCGAATTTGATTTCAATAACTGTCTCGCTAACCTTGAGAAAATCCTAAAAAGATGTGTTGATGTCAACTTGGTGTTGAACTGGGGGAAATATTACTTTATGGTCACCAAAGGTATAGTCTTAGGGCATATAGTCTCCGAAAGAGGTATCGAAGTAGATAGAGCTAAGATAGAAGTGATAGAAAATCTTAAACCCCCTAACACTGTCAGAGAAGTTTGAAGTTTTCTTGGACACGCTGGTTTCTACCGGCGCTTTATTAAATACTTCTCTAAGATAACCAAACCTTTAACCGGCCTTCTAATGAAGGACATCGAGTTTAACTTTGACGAAAATTGCCTTGAAGCATTTAACTTTCTAAAATAAGCGTTGATCTCGACACCCTTTATCCAACCTCCAGGGCCGAACCTTTTGAAATCATGTGCGATGCTAGCGATTATGCTGTAGGAGCTGTCCTAGGGCAAAGAAAGTATGCTAGTAGAACCCTAGATGCTGCTCAGCTTAACTGTGCTACCACTGGGAAAGAACTTCTTGCCGTAGTTTTTGCTATGGACAAATTTCGATCCTATTTGGTAGGAGCCAAAATTATAGTTTATACAGATCACGCTACCATCCGTTACTTATTAAACAAGAAGCATGCCAAACCTAGGTTACTTCGGTGGATCCTCCTATTACAAGAGTTCGATCTGGATATTACAGATAAGAAAGGCACGGAAAATGTAGTTGTCGATCACCTTTCTAGACTTGAGTACCTAAAACCTGATCCAATCCCTATAAATGATGATTTTACCTGCGACAGGTTAATCGCTAGGATAGAAGCCATAGAAGAGAGCAACCTAGATCCTTCTAAGAACCTTGAGAGATCTCTGGCAGTAAGCAGCGTACCTTGGTACACGGGTTTTGTAAATTACCTAGCTGTCGATATCATACCCCCCGATTTTAACTACCAGTAGAGAAAGAAGTTATTTAACGACGTAAGACACTTCTATTGGGACAAACCGCTCCTTTTTAAAAGAGGTACAAATGGTATTTTCCGCCATTGTGTCCTAGAAGAAGAAGTAAGAAAGATAATAGAACACTGCCACTCTGCACCTTATGGAGGACACTCTAGCACCTCCAAAACTCACGCCAAGATTCTTAGAGCAGGCCTATTTTGGCCGACAATGTGGCGTGATATACACACCTATATAGTTAAATGTGACCGATGCCAGCGCACTGGGAACATATCAAGGCGTGACGAAATGCCCTTAAGAAATATTCAAGAGGTGCAACTTTTTGATGTTTGGGGCATAGACTTTATGGGACCATTTTCGTCTTCCTTAGAAAACAAATACATCTTAGTAGTAGTTGACTACATGTCTAAATGGATTGAAGCCATAGCCTCTCCCACCAACGACACACGAATAGTCATAAAGTTGTTTAAGAAATACATATTCCCTAGATTCGGAACACCCCGCCTTGTCATCAGCGACGATGGATCGCATTTCATATCAGGAATTTTCGAAAAAATTTTAAGAAAATATGGAGTTAAGCATAGGATAGCGACACCTTATCACCCACAGACTAGTGGCCAAGTAGAAGTATCCAATAGAGAAATTAAAAATTCCTAGAAAAAACGGTTTCTATATCAAGAAAAGATTGGTCTCAGAAGTTGCAAGATGTGTTATGGGCCTATAGAACCGCCTTCAAAACCCCTATTGGAACAACTCCTTACCAACTAGTTGTCGCTTGCGCGAAAATAAGGTGCCGGCAAAACAGAAGAGTCGCCACCTTTCGTTATTTATCCCTCAGAGCGGGAAAGGAAACGATCGGAAAAACCTAACGAATAAGGGTAAGACAAGGTCGTCGCAACCATTGTCTGGGTTCGGGAGTCGGTTACGCAAGGGGAAGGTATTAGCACCCCTCACGTCCGTCGTACTCGACGGGATCCTCGCTTGTTTGTTTACTTGGACGGGTTGGTTTTAATCTATCTACCTATCAAGGCTGGCTGAAAAGGAAAAGAAAAATGACTCGGCAAAGCGTCGCACTTTATGCCTACGTATTCTCATCAGAGAATGAGAAATCAGAGTCAACGTAGTTCGGCCTACGAAGGGTTACGGGGGAAAGGTTGAAGGGTGCTCGCTAGGATATCGCATCCTATGCCTACGTACTTCCACACTGTATGGAAGATCAGAGCAAACGTAGTTCGGGAAACTACGGCTTATCTCCTGAAAGAAGTGTTTTTTATTGTATTTGCGATTTCAACCGCACTAGAGACTATGACCTGAGAGTGAATGCGTCGCATGTCACCCAAAGGGTACCATACTAAACATCCAATCTCAGATAGCTTAAGGCTCGTAACGTACGAAAGAAATCATTCATGATTACTGTATCTTAAACTGCTTTGAGATGAGAAGAGAACAGGCCCAACTAGGAGGGAGACTATCAAGTCCTACTGTTATCATGCCATGGATTCATCCTATGGTTGAGGTTTGAACAGGGAACTCCTAGATGTTGTCATGCATAAGTTTCAACCTAAAAGTCTATCATCAAATCCTTATCAAAGGAAATGAGAGTCCTAAGGGATCATGTCAATGATACACCAAAACAGACAAAGCATCAGCTTAACAATAAAATGCATGTAATGCAAGTGAGGGAGGAAATGTGTGTGGGGCTTCAGCCTCCACAAGCTCGTCTCGACCTCAAGCCAGTCATGAAATAACAGTAATCATACTGAAAATAAACAACATGCCATCAAGCAATAAACAGTAAACTGCAATCATACAGATAAAATGAAAACATGCTCAAGCAAAATAAACACATGGGCAAGGGAGCTGGGCTCTACCGAATACCCGCAAGCAAAGCCACGTAATAACAATACAAGCAGAGGGAGCAACTCAACCTCTGATGCAATCATGCTCTTAGACTGAACTTATTCTAGATGAACTTAGTCTAATGCAACAGACAAAACACACAATACAGAAAAGAAAAAAAACAGAAGAAAGCCTCAGCTCCTCCAGCAGCTACTCAATCTTCAGACTTCAAATATCAAGTGCTTTCCAGGTATCAACCCTACAACATGAGTATCAACTCATCTTCTCCCTTGAGCTTCAGCTTCTTTGATCAGCTCCACCTTCAGGCTTCACTATCTTCAGGGACACTCAGGTATCAACTTGATCTTCACAGAGTCTTCAGACTTCAACAATCTTCAAGGAATCATCCTCTTCACAGCTTCAGCTTCTATCTTCAATGGCTTTTAGATCTTCAATCAAGTCTTCAATACTTTCCATTGCTATCTTCAACAACCCAAATGCTTCAACAAACAAGATTCAGTCAATAAGATGAGGTGAGGATGTTACAGTGCTCACTGACTTCCAAAGGATGCCATTGAGGACTTAACATCAAATGGAAAGGCTCTCTCAAAGTTCTACCTCAGAGGGCAAGGTCACTAATCCCTCCAAAGGAGAGAGGTGAATACCCTTAAGGGACTTCATGTCATAGAGAAGGAAGGAGGTGAACAAGACACTCCTTGTTTATTGAATGGAATTGTTCTATCTAAAGCTCTACCTATGTACTTATGATCCTATAAACAGAACAAACAAAATCTAAAACTAAACTCCTCTGCAAGGTCTTCAAAGCTTCAATGATGATCCACAAGGTCTTCAACTCAATCTTCAAGGCTCACCCACTCAAAGGAGGAGAAAAGCAAGCACAACAATACAAACTATGCCTTTAAGCAACACACATACTAACCATACATTCAAAAATCAATTAAAAATACTAAAACACCATATAATATTCCAGAAAAATTCTAGGGGATTCTATACATACTTATCCTTAACCCATATATTCCCCAGACACTAATTTGGCCTATAAAACCCAAAACAAAATTGTTCAAATCTACTTATACAACCTAAAACCCTAATTTGAGCACCTAAATGCCAAACAAGCAAACTATATCAAATTTTAATCTACAAATTGTGAATTAAATCCTATATGAACTATGATTCAACATCTAACTATGCCAAAAAGAATGGCTCAAAAATCATAAGGGAAAGTCCTAAAAGAAATCCTACAAAATCAAGTATCAACTAAAATCAATTAAAAAGACTATTTACAAGAATAATATGCTAAAAAATTAAAGGAAAAATAAAATGGAATTTTATTTATTTACATTTTTCTAGACATGATTATGAATGTGTGAAAAAAAACAAGCATTAAAAAATATTAATTTTTGAATTTTATATGATTTTTATAAAATGCTAAAATATAAAAGAAATTAAAATAAGAAATATAAGAAAAAGGGATGGGGGGTGAGAAAAGTAAACACGCCCAGTTGATATCCATGATGGGCTGAGAACCTGGGGGTGCGCTTAGTAATCTGGTAGGCCCATGCGCTCAGGAAAATAAAAAGAAAAAATCACCAGAAAATGAATATAACCACGGTGCAAATAGCACGCTTTTTCAGTTCAAAAATGGATTGGGCCTCTGGGTAGGGTGTGAATAGCACAAGATTGCTGAGCCCAGAACTCCTCACTTAATTAAACGCACCGTTTTGAAGCTGTGACTTCCCTCCACTTCTGAAATTGAATCAAGGCCGCTGGATGAGACGATTTAGTCAAGACTTGGATACGATCGAACGGCTGGGAGGTTGTCTTCAACCTCCAGCTAGGGTTTCTTCTTCGTACCAGTTTCCATGCCCTAAACTTCAACTGCCTCATTCTCTCTGATCATTCCATGAAATTCAAAACTTCCAAGAGCAAAGATTCTCTACTAATCACCCAGAACACGATGATACCAATAGTTTTCCCTGAAACCCCACGTATCACTCTAACAGAACACACGAACGTTAGGGTTCCACCATGATTCTCTGAGATCAAACACGATAGAGCTTCAATCTAGTGATCCAAACTTGTTCTACATGTTACCCTAGCCATTCTAAACTATACCATATCCATTAAAACTCCATGAACAGCCTATTATCAATCTTGCAAGAATTGGCACCCTGCCACGAAACTCCATGGATCCCTCTCAAACTTTCAGAAAACCTTCCTCTAACCTAGCATGCTATCTTTCCACCTAAAGTTCTAACAGAATGCACCTAAATGAGGACTTATGGATCAAGTTACCAACCTGCTAAAGATCAATGGTGAGTGGTGCTAGAGCTTGATTCAAGGCTTGAAATCTTCTCCAAATGCTCCTCCAATGGTGGACACCTTTCTGTTTGCAAGAATTGAGATGAATAAGGCTTGTAGAAGAAGAAATTGGATCTTGCTTGATTTTGAAGAAACCTTGCAATGGAACTTTCTCTCTCACTCTCCCCAATGAACTCAGCAACTTTCACCAACCTTGCTCTCATGGTGATTCACCCTTTTTATAACAATCAAAAGAAGAGTCTAGAAACTCATGGAAAGTGCTAGAATGTTATAGAATTTCTCATGAAATGATACATTGTATATCCCTTATCTCATGCCTTAATCTTGTCAATTTGGCTTTAAAATCTCCTTATAAGAGATATTGAGAAGGAATGAGTGAAAAACAAGCTTTGGTTTTGCCTTATGTGAAGTTTCTCAAGTTGCCTTATTATGCAAGAATGAAAATTACAAAGCAACCTCCATTTTAAGACCTCAAATCAAAATTCTACTTGAACCATTGTTTTTAAAATAATGTTTGGAGTCAAAATGACATATTGGATGCCCCATTTTGGATTTGTACATCTCCTAAACCAAAATTCCATTTCAACTTTTTTAACTTATAAGCCATTTTTAGGTCATTTTTACCCAATCATGAAAATCCTTGCTACAAGCTCTTTCAACAACTCATGACCTCTTTTCTAAGCTTAAAATCCCATTTTGAACAACTTTTATGTTTTGAGTTTTTTCATTTGAGGCTTGGAAATAGGAGATATGGCCTTTGCTTAAAATGACCTATAACCACCAAATGACCAAAATACCCCTGTCTTGTTCAAACCATAAGTTGAGTTCTACAAATCCTATCAAGGACTTATAGTACTCTCTAGAAATCTAAGAAGATGCTATTCAACATTCATGTTGACCAAGAGATCATAGGAATCCTCCTACTAGGGCAAAAGTTGTCTGCAAGTTGGGTGACTTTCAAGGACCCAGATTCACACACCTCAGCTGACCTGCAATTTGTCAAAACCATAACTTGAGCTCTGCAACTCCTATCAAGGACTTCCACAACTCAAATTAAAGCTAAGAACAAGCTCTACAACATTCATGCTATGGGGAAGATGAGATATCAATCACATCTTGAGCTAAAACTGCCTGGAAGATAGGGATCAAACTAGGGTTTTTTCATTGTCAATCCTTGGAAACCCTAACTCAAAACTTCTCAAACTCCTCATTCATGATGAGTTGGTCTAGGAATCATCTTTATAACATCTCCATACATCATTACCTGATCTCATGGCCCTTGGATTAGGTCTCAACCTTCTCCAAATCTTCAGTTGACCTAGGGTTGACCCAGTCAAAACCCTAATTCTACTATTCATGGTTGAATCTTCTGAATTCTTGCATGATGACCTCTCTGGGCTTCATGATGGCTTTCAAGACATCTCATAGGCTTCCAAGTTCATTCTCAAAGTTTCAAAATCATCTGAGGGGCTCCCACAACTCTCAAGTTAAGAGGCACACAAATCTAGCTTCAAACAATTCCTCTGAGGATCTCTTGAACCTTCTGATGAAGGTATCAACTTTCACACACTTGATAGGTAAATAATTGTTGGTCAAATTTTAGGGTGCAACAACTGCCCCTATTCAAACGGCTTGAACCTGACTGGGTGAGAAGCGAACGACTCTCAACCAATCAAGGTGCGAGACGGTTGAATACCGGTAAACCCGAAAATTTGCCAACTGCACGAGCACACGATACTCTGCGGGGAACAAATCTCCGAACACTGCAACCCTAGCTGCTCAACAACTAGCTGGAGGAACACTAATCTGACGTCGTCGTCAGTTATCGACATTAAATTCTTCTGATATTGCCTTCAGACAACCACAACACCCAACCTCGCCGCTGGAGAACTGAATCTGACATCGCCGTCGGAAACACACATCACTTTGAGAGACACTCGACATTGCCGTCGTACAAACATCATCTCTGCCGGGGATTTAAAGAACCTGACTTCGCCGTCGAACATAATCTTCTGACATCGCCGCCAAAACAGACATAATCTGACCTCGCCGTCAAAGCAAACATCCAACATCGCCGCCGGAAACAAACATAATCTGACCTCGCCATCAAAACAAACATCCAACCTCACCGCCGGAAACAAACGTAATCTGACCTCGCCGTCGAAGCAAACATCCAACCTCGCCGTCGAACACAAACATGATCTGACCTCGCCGTCAAAACAAGCATTCAACCTCGCTGTCGAACACAACCATGATCTGACCTCGCCGTCAAAACAAGCATTCAACCTCGCCGTCGAACACAACCATCCAACCTCGCCGCCGGAACCAAACATTCAACCTCGCCGTCGAACACAAACCTGATCTGACCTGGGGTTCACCCCTGGTAAATGGAACAAAAGGTACACTTGCGTATTTGAAACTACTCCGCTGGGAATGAGACTTAACCGAGCACACTCTGATCTGGGGTTCACCCTCAGAACTATAACGAACATCGGAATACTACTGCACAATGATCCCACTGTAGAACTTCAACATCAGAACTACATGAAACCCTGGCCCCTGGCCACTTCCAGCTTCAGCTAGAAAAGATCTTCAAGTACTTCTGAAGATAAGCATCCTTGGCCTTCAAGGATGGCAACTCTGCAGGAGGTATCTTCGACTTCAGTCTAAAAAAATGACCCTTGGCCTTCAAGGATACATGGATCTGCCTTCAGGCGACTCCGCCTCTGCTATAGAGCGTCCGAGACTTCAGTCAGGGATATACTTCGGCCTTCAGTCCGAAAAATGAATCCTAGGTCATTCATAACCTTGGGGGTAACCTTGCCTTCAGGCACCTTCGCTTCAGCTTGGGAAATCTATGACTTCAGTCAGAGAAATGGTATCCTGAGCCATTCATGACTCTACGGGGATTCAAACACTTTGCCTTCAGGCAAACTCCGCTTCAGCTGGAGAAACATCTTCGAATTCAGTCAGAAGAAACACTATTCACTGGATCGCGATCAATCATCACCTCTGGACAACTGACTTGGTCTTCAGGCCAACACGGATCATCTTGCATACAAAAATTGGACCTACCAACTCCTGAACTCTGTCTTCAGACACACGTTGATTCATCAACAAGGAAATCTGAATCCACAGGAACATTCTGATACCGCCTTCAGGCGTTTACGAAGTCAATCTTCAGATTAGACATCACTGTTGGAGCAAACATATCACGCTGCTAAGGACTTCAAGAATCATCTTGAACAAACAAACTCCGTCGGGCGCCTTCAAGAATCATCCTGAACTGATAACCTTTCTGGAGACTTTATTCTGCTGGGTATTCCAGGAATCTTCCTGGGCAACTCCTGCTGGGGACGCTACTGGGGAGCTCAGGAATCATCTTAAGCAAACAACTCGGGAAACTGCGTTGATGTCTTAAGAATCATCTTAAGCGAACGGCCCTGCTGGGAAATTCAAGAATCGTTTTGAACTGAAGACTTCACTGGGGATTTCAAAAATCATCTTGAGCGAGCGACTGTGGGGATTACACCGGGGTCTTAAGAATCATCTTAAGAAAGCGACCTCGTTGGGGAGAATATCAGGAATCGTCCTGAGCAACTGGTCCATTGGTGGAGCATCTGTAAAACAAGAATGATAGTAACCTAGATCATGCTTATGATGCGTATGCTTCTGCGCCATGCTCCACATGGTGGGAATGCTATGCGTTTATGCTAAATGCCATGCAAACATGCAATATGATGCGATCCCGTCAGCAAAATAAATGCCGAGGGGAAATTCTCCTGTCAAGGAGAAAGAACTACTCAGATAGAGGAATCATCCTGCTGAGAAGAACGTGGACACGCCAATATCAATCGGACTCTGCCTGGGGAAATGATCTTCCGTTGACTGCTGTAGGGAAAACAACTTTAGTTGATTACTGCAGTGGACGAAACTGTACGAGAACCTGGACCTGCTGATATCAATCGCGAGAATGAACTGCGCGGCCGTCTCGGCTACTCTTCTGGGGATGATGACTCTGTGGGGAAACAACTTCAGCTGCTCCACACTCCACTGGGGAAAAATCACTCGTGATCTGATCAACTTCCAAGGACTCGGCTCTCTTGGACATCTGCAAACTCGGCTGAGGAAGGAGAAGTCATTCTGCTTCGCTGGAGAGAGTACAACTCTGGGGAAATACAGCATCAGCTGCCCCACGCTCTGCTAGGGAACATCCACTCAAGGTCCCAACTGCTTCCAAGGATTCTGCTTTTCTTGGCGGACTCAGCCGGGGAGAGAGATCATTATACTTCACTAAAGAGTACGACTCTGATGAGGAATTTCAATTTCGCTGGGGAAGAAAGAATCACCTGACTTCGGGGGAGAATACGACTCTGCAGGGGAGTACAAAATCAGATGTTCCCCCACTCTACTGGGGAAGGAGAAGTCATTCTACTTCGGGAGAGAATACGGCTCTGGTGGGGAATTTCAATTCCGCTGGAGACTTCAGTCTGGCACCATCAGTTACTGCATACTTCGGTGTACGAACAATTTCCTACAAGACTTGCACTTGTGACCCGGTGCTGGGGGAGACACCTGCTTCGGCGACTTTACTGGGGAGACACGAGCTTCGGCACCCGACCATTTCTACGAAATCTGCACTTGTGACCCGGTGCTGGGGAGAGTACGAGCTCCGGCGCGCGACTCAGCTGAGAAAATGACGTTCCTTCAGGGTGCGTCTGCTTGGGGAAGAGGATCATCTCTGCCCGGGGAGACATATCAATGCTCACTATCTTGCGTCCAGATTCTGCGGAGGAGAGACTACTGAACTCTGCTGGAGGAGGCGGGCTCGCCCTGCCTCGGGGATGCGCACGACACATCTTCTAGGAGGTGCTACACCTGCAACAACACAAACAAACAGATAAGATACCCTCCTCAAAGGGACCTATCAAGGTTATTGTCTCATGACAATATTTAGGTAATCAATCGTTTCAACAATCAATGGGCCTAGGCCCGTAAGTTTATGTATGCGCATTTTATCAAAAACATCGGCGTTTTCATTCGCAAACAAACAGGTAAATGCTAAGCAGGCAAACAACATTGCTGAATAATATGCATTTTATTGATGGTGAACCCCTGAATGGGCAAAAATGTTTTACAACAGAGGCAAGCTCCTGGAATGAGGAAGCCGTGCAAAAATAAAACATAAATATACATCAGTATATACAAATGTCGGCAACGAGGTGTAGACGAACACCATGAGTTGATCCCTCTAAGACCCACTCGACTTCGATACTTCTCCGACGCTTCAGCTTTGGAAAAGATTGATTCAGAAAAACGGCCCTCAGGTCCTCCAAACCACCAAACAATGAAAGTCCACACGCGGAACGCAGTCATTTGCTTATTCCAATCCCTAACTTTTGCGTGAACCGCCCTTTACGGGTTTTCAGTTCACCGGGATACCCTTTTTTGCCGAAGCCGCCCAGTGTAGGTTTTCGACTTCGCGGGTGTACATTTTTCAATATATCCCTAATTTTTGCCCGAACCTTTTATTCTGTTTTTGGTTCGCTGGGATGCCCCTTTTTGCCTGGACTCTTTCTTTTTTGTCCAGCGGGTCTCTTTCAAGCAAAGTATTTTTTAACTGCGTCCGCGTTCACCGGGGATGCAAAATCTTCACCATCCATCGTGGACAACAACAAAGCTCCTCCTGAGAAAACCTTGCTGACGACATACGGCCCTTCGTAATTCGGAGTCCACTTGCCCCGGTGATCGGAGTGTGGCGGAAGAATCTTCTTCAGGACGAGATCACCCGTCTGAAAGCTTCTAGGACACACCTTCTTATCATAAGCTTTCTTCATTCGGCTTTGGTACAAGCGACCAAATGCAATCGATGCTAACCTCTTCTTGTCCATCAGGCTGAGTTGGTTCAAGCGATTCGTAATCCATTCTGCCTCGTCGAGTTTCACATCAACCAAAACTCGCAAAGAAGGAATCTCCACTTCTAACGGTAGGACGGCTTCCATACCGTACACCAAGGAGAAAGGAGTTGCCCCTGTCGACGTACGCACCGTCGTACGATAACCGTGCAAGGCAAACGGCAGCATCTCGTGCCAATCTTTGTACGTCACAACCATCTTCTGAACAATCTTCTTTATATTCTTGTTGGCCGCTTCAACAGCGCCATTCATCTTTAGCCGGTAAGGAGATGAGTTGTGGTGTTCAATCTTGAAGCTCTGGCACAACTCCTTCATCATCTTGTTATTCAAATTCAAACCATTATCAGTAATGATCCGCTCGGGAATTCCATAGCGACAGATGATGTCCCTCTTTATGAATTTAGCTACCACCTGTTTGGTCACGTTAGCGTACGAGGCTGCCTCCACCCATTTGGTGAAGTAGTCGATGGCTACCAGAATGAAACGATGACCATTGGATGCAGTGGGCTCGATCTTGCCTATCATGTCGATGCCCCACATGGAGAACGGCCAAGGGGAGGACATGACATTCAATGGGCACGGCGGCACATGAACTTTATCAGCATAAATCTGGCATTTATGACATTTCTTCGCGAATCTGAAGCAATCCGACTCCATAGTCAGCCAGTAATACCCTGCTCTCAGGATCTTTCTCGTCATGGCATGCCCGTCGGCGTGCGTACCAAATGTGCCTTCATGGACTTCTTCCATGAGCATACTCGCCTCTTTCTCATCTACACATCTGAGTAGCACAAGATCGTGGTTTCTCTTATACAACACTCCGTCAGGATTGAGATAAAAGTTTCCGGATAGCCTCCTCAGAGTCTTCTTATCCTGGGTAGACGCACCTGCAGGATACTCCTTAGTCATAAGGAAGGTCTGGATGTCATGGAACCATGGCTTGCCGTCGGCGGCATCCTCGATTGCAAAGACAAATGCCGGCCTGTCAAGACGCGAAAGCACAATTCTTGGAGCCTCATTCCAAAAGTTGACCTTATACATTGAAGCCAACGTGGCTAAGGCATCAGCCATCTGATTTTCAGCCCTGGGTACATGATGAAGTTCCACTCGATCGAAGAAAGGAAGCAGCCTCCTGGCATAATTCATGTACGACACCAAATTTGCTTGACGAGTTTCCCACTCCCCTTTAATTTGATTGATTACAAGCGCTGAGTCACCATATACGTCTAGATTCTTGATTCTCAAATCAATTGCCTCTTCTAGACCCATAATACATGCTTCATACTCTGCTTCATTGTTGGTAACTGGAAACGTCAGTCTCGCAGTAAACGGGATGTGGGATCCGTGAGGAGTCGTGATGATAGCCCTGATACCACTTCCATAGGAATTAACTGCTCCGTCGAATATCAGCTTCCACTGAGACTTCCTATCTGGCCCCTCATCGGGCAATGGCTCATCGCAATCCTTCGCTTTGAGAAACATAATATCCTCGTCAGGGAATTCGAACTTCATCGGCTGGTAGTCTTCGATCGGCTGTTCGGCAAGGTAATCAGACAATACGCTTCCCTTAATGGCTTTCTGAGAGACGTACTGAATATCATATTCTGTTAACACCATTTGCCATCTGGCAATCCTGCCCGAAAGAGCCTGCTTCTCGAAGACGTACTTGATCGGATCCATCTTCGAAATTAGCATAGTGGTGTGATTGAGCATATACTGTCGTAGACGTTTGGCAGCCCAAGCTAATGCACAACATGTCTTCTCCAGCATCGAGTATCGAGATTCACACTCAGTGAACTTTTTACTCAAATAATAAATGGCATGCTCCTTTCTGCCCGTCTCGTCGTGCTGACCGAGAACGCACCCCATACTATTCTCCAGAACCGTCAGGTACATGATTAATGGTCGTCCAACCACTGGGGGTATCAAGATTGGAGGCTCTTGAAGATACTGCTTTATTTTGTCGAATGCCTTCTGGCAATCCTCATTCCAAGTAATCGCCTGATCTTTCTTTAAAAGCTTGAACATCGGTTCACAAGTGGCCGTAAGCTGAGAGATAAACCTTGCAATGTAGTTTATTCGGCCCAGGAAACCACGAACTTCTTTTTCTGTTTTCGGCGCTGGCATTTCTTGAATAGCTTTTATTTTTGCAGGATCAACTTCAATACCTCGTTCACTAACGATAAACCCCAATAACTTTCCGGACCGCACTCCAAAAGTGCATTTGTTAGGATTCAGCCTCAGCCTGAATTTCCTAAGCCTCTCGAAAAGCTTCAATAAGTTGACCAGATGCTCTTCCTCCATTTGGGACTTTGCGATCATGTCATCAACATAGACCTCGATCTCATGATGAATCATATCATGGAACAAAGTTACCATTGCTCGCTGGTAAGTGGCCCCTGCGTTCTTCAGACCGAAGGGCATTACCTTATAGCAAAATGTTCCTCAGGGGGTGATAAACGTCGTTTTCTCCATGTCCTCCGGTGCCATCTTAATCTGATTGTAACCGGAGAAGCCATCCATGAACGAAAACACGGAAAACTGGGATGTATTGTCGACCAACACATCGATATGAGGCAACGGGAAATCATCCTTAGGGCTTGCCCTATTCAAATCCCGATAATCGACGCACATGCGTACCTTACCGTCTTTCTTCGGTACAGGCACTATGTTGGCGACCCACAGAGGGTAAGTGGTAACGGCTAGAAATCCTGCGTCCAACTGCTTCTGGACTTCTTCTTTGATTTTTACAGCCATGTCTGGTCTCGTCCTCCTAAGCTTCTGCTTGACTGGAGGGCAATCTTCTCGCAACGGCAGGCGATGAACCACGATGTCAGTGTCAAGTCCGGGCATATCTTCGTATGACCAAGAAAAGACGTCACTATACTCTCGAAGCACATCGACCAGTCTATGCTTGACATCATTCTGCAGCGCAGCCCCTACTCTGACATTTCTGACGAGCTCCTCAGAACCCAGATTTACGATCTCGATATCTTCCTCGTGAGGCAGAATAACCTTCTCCTCTTGTCTCAACAAGCGGGCCAACTCTTCCGGAAGGTCTTCGTCTTCATCAATCTCATCCTCGGCTTGATAGATCGGGCAATCGAAGCCGTAGTGAGCCGTAGAGGGTCCAGAGTCGATGTCATCTGTTATGTGGATCCTGCAATAACAAGGGTTAAGTTTAAAGCAAGAATATGTAGGTTAGCACAAACCTCGTTGCCATTTTGCTGTTTTTCGAAATAAACATAAAACAGGAATAACAGAGAACACAATATTTGAGTACGAAGAAAACGCCTTTTATTTATTAACAAAATGCATGTACATAATCCAACAAGGCCCTGACAATAAAACCGCTATGCCCTGGGCAGGACATAGGGTTGTACAAAGATTGTAAAAAGCAAATCATTACTCTTCACTTGTCAGCTGGATAATCTCCTTGATGGTCCAATTGTTGAGGTGCTCGCCTGATTTGCTTGGTTGAATCCAGGCGTCAAGATCACAATCGCTATCCCCGCTGTCCTCAGACGCTGCGTTGATGCTTTCAAAAATCACTCCTCCTTTGGTGAATAGGATCGGCCCTTTCCCACGAGACGAACTGCTAGAAGAAGATGAAGCTTCAGCTTCAGGAGAATACCCCAATCCAAACTTATCCTGCATGATTGGTATATCCAAAACATGCCCCCAGCCTGGGGTGGAACCGGCTTCGACGACGGCCCGAGCTTCCTTAAACGAGGAGAGATTCATCTCTTGCTTCTCTACGATGACAGGAGCTACCTCTTTTACCTTGACGGTTTCAAATGCTTGGCAGAGAGTTTCATGGATTTCGCCATCCATCTCAACATATTTAAAGGATGACAAGTGGCTCACCATAATGTCCTCCTCACCACAGACGGTTACTATGCTGCCCCCGACAGCATATTTGAGCTTCTGATGCAGCGTGGACGTCACGGCACCAGCAGCATGGATCCATGGCCGACCCAAGAGGCAACTGTAGGCAGGCATGATATCCATGATATAGAAAACCGTATTGAACGTCTCCGGACCAACTTGAATTGGCAGGGTCAACTCTCCGAAGACGTGGCGCTTAGTTCCATCAAAGGCTTTCACCACCAGATCACTGGGCGTGCAAAGCAATCCATGGGTATCCAACTTCATTAGTGCCTTTTTTGGAAGCACATTAAGTGACGAACCCGTATCCACCAGGACATGCGACATGATAGTGCCTCTGCACTCTATCGAGACGTGCAAGGCGCTGTTGTGATCTCTTCCTTTAAGAGTCAGCTCTAAATCTGTGAATCCCAGCCCATTGCCAGCATTAACATGGGCTACCACCTCCTCTAGCTGATTTACTGATATCTCCTGCGGCACGTATGCAGCGTTCAATACCTTCAGTAATGCGTTGCGGTGCGCTTCAGAACACAACAACAAGTTAAGAATAGAGATCTTTGACGGAGTCTGATGAAGATGATCTACAATCTTGTAGTCACTCTTCTTGATTAGTCGCATGAACTCTTCAGCATCTTTAACTAGCAAATCCTTCTCTGCCCCAGAAGGGACCTCTTCGACAGCTCTGCTTTTACCTTTTTCCGCAGCGTCAGCTCGGACCACTTTCTCTGCCGCAACCTCTGCTGGCGCAAACACTCTACCGCTTCGAGTGATACCACTGACTTCGGCAAGATTCTGCACAGTAGACCCGTATGGCTCAAGCTCTATCTTCTGACCATTGCAATAAACTTCGGCGCCGTAATGCCATGGAACGGCGCTAGTGCTTTCGAATGGGATTGGCCCAGCCCTGGTGATGGTGATAGTAGGCGGTCGGGGCGCAGAAATAGTAATAGGTTGACGAGGAATGGTAATGGTAGCAACTTCATCTGCCTGCTTCAGCACGACCTCCCCTGATGCACTTTCAACGCTCCGGCTGAATTGCAAAATACCCTCGGACATCAGACTTTGGATACCTTCGACCAGCTGCTCACACCCATCAGGAAGTGTAGCACAAGCCATACATAACTCTCCGCATCCAAGAAAGAAGCCCTTCTTCAGCAACTTAGCCTTGACAAAACTAAGCGGCGTCTTCAAATCTTTGACATCAGTCAGCAAGTCTGCACTTTTCTCAGTGATAACGGCGTTCACTCCGCCCCCCCTATGATGAGGCATAGGGTTCTTGGTAAAGTTGGGCACACTATCAGAAAAGTTAATAACCTTGGCGTCCACCAAGTCCTGCACTTTGTGCTTAAAAGCTTTGCAATTCTCAATCGTATGGCCTGGTGCCCCAGTATGGAAATCACAAGTAGCATTTGCATCATACCCCGGTGGTGGTGCCCCTGTCAAGGGAGCCAACGTCCTCTTTTGAACTAGCTGAAGCTGCAGCAAGGTTTGCAGAAGCTGCGCATATGACATAGGTGGAGTTTCAAAATGACGATTTGCCAGAGGAGCCCGATTCTGATATTTCCTATACCCCTGCTGATTCTGCTGCTGCTGAGGCTGCTGCTGCTGCTGCGGCGGAGCAGCTGGGATATTTATGCTAGCAATCTGTTGCTGAGGGCCCTTGCCCTTTCTCCGAGCATGGGTGACAGCACTTGCATCCCCCTCTCGACGCTTGCCAGCGTAAGGTTTCTTGCTACCTCCTCCAGCTGAGGATGATTCGCCTTGAATTTTTCCAATCTTTATACCGTTCTCAACATGCTCGCCCATAGTGATGAGAGCCGAGAATGTTCCAGACATGCCACTGACCAGCTTTTCATAGTAGATTCCAGGAAGGGTAGCCACGAACATTTGCACTAGCTCACGCTCAACCATCAGCGGTTGAACCCGAGTAGCCAATTCACGCCACCGCTGGGCGTACTCTTTAAAGCTTTCATTGTTCCGCTGTGAAAGATTCTGAAGCTGAACTCGGTTGGGGGCCAAGTCGCTATTGTATTGATAATGGAGGACGAATGCTTCAGCGAGGTCTTTCCAGGTGCGTACAGTATCAGGCTCCAAACCCATATACCATTCGAGCGATGGACCAGAAAGACTATCCTGGAAGAAGTGCATCAGCAACTTCTCATCGTCAGAATAAGCAGACATCTTTCTATAATAAGATCGAAGGTGAACACGGGGGCAAGTAGTACCCTTATACTTCTCAAAGACAGGCACCTTGAACTTATGAGGTACCTTAAAATCAGCAATCAACCCGAGCTTGGACATATCAACGCCCAATGTGTTTTGATTTTCAATGTCTCTTATCTTGTCTTCCAGCGCTTTCAACCTGAGTCGAGCTTCAGCATTCAACTCTGCTTCTACACCTCTCTGAGAGAATACGTCATCCTGATGGTCCTCCAGCCACGGTTGGGGCACCAACAGATTTCCGACACCAGCGTTGCCGTTGACCGGCCCTATGTTAACATTGGCTCCCAGACTACCATTGCCGACGCCTGCTGCGTTGAGCCCGATATTAGTCATCAGATTGCCGTTAGCACTGCCGTTGCCCCCGGCAATAGGAACAACATTCTGTGGAGCGTCCACTGGAGGAGGAGTAGGCACAGCCCCTCCATGAAGTATGCCATTACTGTCAACCCTGGAGATTAGAGGTTGAACCAAAGTACGAAGCTGGTCCTGGCCATTAGCGACCACCTGCATCAGTTCCATAAAACGATCCATCCGTTCACGGAGCTCTTGAACATCTGACTGCACCTGGTCCATGATTCTTGTCTGATTAGCGCGAGTTGAGTAGCGGTGGATGAGTCTTTGATCAATCCTGGAGACCGGAAACAGCTCGAAACCTGTGAACCTGCAAAACCTGCTAACAATAAAGGTTAGGAAAAGCAATAAGATATACGCCATGCAAATATGCTTCATGCAGATGCATGCGTGTGTCTGTGTGCGTGGGAGGTTTTTCCCCGATCCTAGTGCCTTAGTGCCAGTGTTGATAATAATAAGAGGAAGAAGAAATTCGAGCCCAATCATGGAAACATCAATCTCATATATATATGGAAAGGTCTGTCAAGGCAGTATACAGTATCAGCGAGTACAAAACAAATCAACATCATGACCTCAGCCAATAAGTCTGGTGATGGTCAGCATACATCAAAGATCAAAACAACAGGAATATAACTAGTCAAGTACGGCCACGGGCGCGGTACTCTGCTAATAACTCCTTCGTCTCTGGATGATCTGGCAAAGTGAGCAACCCCTCGATGAGTAGTTCCCTCTGCATGATGGTATGCTGAAGCCCCTGAACTGAACTCTCCCAAGCTCCTTCGCCAAAGCAATCCTCCAGTTTCCGCTTCTTAGACTCAAACATCAGCTTATGCTCCTTCAGGTTAGCAAGAGCTTTGTTGAGTCGAGCTTCAGCGGCGTATCTGCGGGCGGTCTCTTCATCAAACCTCCGCTCACTGTCCTTTACTTCGGCTTCCAGCTTAGAGATCTGCAGCATCAGCTTGTCCTCTCGCTCCTTCCTGGTGGCTGTTGCACCCTAAAATTTGCTCAACCTTATTCACTTGGTTTATGTTTCAATGTCATTAGCATTTGCATATAGAGTCATGTACATAGACTAACCATCTGCATAGCATAAGCATAGCAAGTCATTCGACAGGGGACCAATCATCATTCTCATCTCTAGAAGCCTATCAAGAGGTTATTATCCCAATCCAAGCTCATTCAAGTCATCAGGAAAGAATTTGAAAGCAAAGAGTTCAGCAGATCAAGCCTTGAGTCCATCTCCTAGCTGAGGGTATCTGAGGGTCAGCAAGAGGGTTGTGAGCTGTGAGTTGAAGGCATGGAGAGTATCTAGACATTATGAGAGACTTAGAAAGTCATTTAAAGAAGGAGACAAGTCATTGATGAGAGCACAAGAGCTATAGCTGAAGGCAGTCAACTAGGGTTTCATCTGGGTCAACCCTAGGTCAACCCTAGGTCAATTGATTGATTTAAGGGCATTCAGGTCTATTGAAGGGGTGTGGGGTTCATCATTTGACATGGAGAACAAGGATATGGAGATATTCCAAGGAGAATTCAAGAGAAATCAAGGAGAAGAGGAGTTTCTAAATTAGGGTTTCTGTGTAAAATCCCCTAGTTTAGGTCAAATTTCCAAGCAAGATAAGTCAAAATGCTAGCTTCAAATGGATCCTTGGCCAACATGAAATTTGTAGAGGATCTCAAGACCTTTCATTTGAGTGGTGGAAGACATCAAGGAGATTTATAGAACTCAAGTTATGGTCCTTGCAAGTTACAGGTCATCTGAGGTATCTGAAATTTTGTCTGTGAAAGTGACTTGACTTCCAAGCAATTTTTACCCCTCAAGGAGATTTCAAATGAATTCTTGGTCAACATAGGAATTGTTCCTCATTGTCTTAGCTTTCTAGAATGGTATGGCATGCCCTCATATGATGTGTGGAACTCAACTTATGGTCTTGGCAAGCAAAGGGGATTTTGGTCATTTGTGAATTACAGGTCATTTTAACTCATGTCCAAAACTCATACAAGGAGGCCTCAAATGGAAAAACTTACAACATCAAACTTGCTCCAAATGACATTTTGAGTCTAGAAAGAAGGTCACAAATTGTTGGAAAAGCTCATAACATGAAGTTGCATGATTGGTTAAATTTGAACTAAAATGGCTTATAACTTAAAGAAAGTCAAAGTGAAAAATGGTTTGAGAGATTTATAAGTCCAAATGGAGACTTACAATATATGATTTTGGGTCCAAAAGACATTTTAGAGACAATGGTTCAAGCACTTTTTTGAGTTTAGAAGGAAAAAGAAAAGTTATCCATGGTTACTTGCATTTGAAGAAACATTTCAAAAATCAACCAATTTGGAATGCAAGGGAATGTGGCAAGATGGTTCTAGAAAGTTCATGTGAGCCCTATATATTCATGAAATCAGAATTGAGCAAGGGTTGGATTCATTTTTCACCAAAAATTTCCCAAAGTTTCTCATTCTTCCTCTTGCAAATTCTTTTCAAACTTCATCAATTCTCCATCAATTCTCATAATCCTTGATTCTACTCCACTCCATAATCATCAAAGATCAAAGATCACTCAATATCTGGCTGGTTTTGATCCATTTTCATGTGCTGTTATCATCCTCTTCAAAAATGAAAAATCAATCGGTTAGCAAGATTCAAGGCCAAGAAACAAGAGGTGTTGCATACAGAAGCAAGAGCTTCACTCACTGATCAAGATCTGAGCATTGTTGGTGGTGGATTCACGAGTTTCCATAGCTGTTTTCAAGCTTTTGCATCAGGTGCGTTTTCATTCAAATTGATTAGTTCAGTTAGTTTAGCATAGATTTATTAGCATAATAATGATCTAGGTTGTTAGTAGATCAATTCGGATGAGTTTGGTGTTGTTTGGTGATGATTGTTAGCAGGTTGTTAGAACTGTTAGGATGTAGAACTCATGGCATAGTGCATTATAATCTTAGGTTGTTAGCGCAGAATAATCACCATTAAGTATAGAAGAGATTAGTATAGGTTTGGTTGAGAATTATTGTGATGCATCTCAGTGTATGGTCATGGTGGCAAGAACTTCATGTGATCGGGTTGAGTGATATGATGAGTTTCAAGACAAACTAATACCATAGCTGGATAGAGCCTGAAAATTGGAGCAGGTTTGATGTTTACATCGTGAGTTTTGGTGGATTGTAGAGAGAGAACAGAGAGGAGGAACTTGGATGTTCATGGCATGCGTGTGAGGGTTTCAGAAACCCTAGTTGGATGGAGGTAGGAGACACAATCAGGACCGTCCATTGCTTGTTGGACCATTGACTCAAGATTAGATCGTGTGGTCCTCATTTAATTCTGAGTTTGAGAGGGAATCCTCCCCCCATTGAAACGCTGCGTTTCATTAAAGGGGGGAGCGTGGGCCTCGCTTTTGCCACCCCCAGTACCAAGCCCATCAGAATCTGCACGTGGAAACCCTTTTATTCTCACCCCCTGCTTGTTTTTTTTATTTTCAATAATGCTGAGTGGTTCTGGGCCTAATCCAAATTCGCTAACCACACCCCCACTGCCTAGCCCAATCTTAAAAAACAACTAGGGCGCCCTGCTATTCAAACCCCCTCCACTTTATTTCATTATATATTCTTTTATTTTCTTCAATTTTTTTTATGCATTTTCTAAAATTCATAATAAATAGATAAAAAATCATTTTTAATCCATTCTTTTTACATCATTTTCATTAGAATGTGTAGAAAATTGTCATTAAATAAAATTGCATTTTTAGTTTTATTTGATATTTTTTCCATATTTTCTAAATAAATGGCATTTTAAATAGCTTCATTTCATGCATGATTTTGTTAATTTTTGTTCTATTAAATGCTTTCATATTTTTTGTTCATTCTTTTTAGGTTGCTTAGATGAGATATTGAACTTGTAGAAACAATTTAGTTCCCATTTTTAGAAATTAATTTTAGGTGCTTAATGTAGGCTTGAACAACATGAACAAATTAGGGTTTTTAGGTGATGACTTAGGAAGTTTGATTCTTTCCCTTAGGACTTAGGGTTTGACTAGATTAGTTATGGGACTATAGGGGTTATGGGTAGTTATTAGATCCCTTAGAAAAAGTCAGGATTCCCCTACTGCTATTAATGCTCTCTGTATATCTGATTGTCTGGTGTGGTGTGCCCTCTGGGGATTATTGCTTGCTTGGGTATTGGGATTGTCTGGGAACCTGGGGAGAGCTGAAGACTTGTGGAGATGAAGACCATTGGAGATCCAAAGATTGAAGATCAACTGCCAGAGTTGAAGAGAAGATTCTTGCTAGCAGATGCTGAGGAACTAGGGTTTAGGAGCCAGGCAGAGCTCTAGGTTAGAAAGTTTGTTTCTCAAACATGGATTGCCTTGTCTGCATCCATTCTTCTCTGTGATTCAGAGTCTCTCTAAGACACTCACCCCCTTCCTTTGGAAGGCTTGGTGATAGGGTCTATGAGATAGAACTCTTGAGAGAAAATGTCTCTTGTGTTAGAAGCAGTTTGTTCACCACCCTTGGTAGTCAGCTGATTGCTTAACACCCAATTCACTCTTGTGACTAATCCCTCACCCTGGAGGTTTGAGCTTGAAGAAAAGCCATTGCAGATAGAAGACAGATGATCAAAGCCCTTGCCTGAAGGCCATGAAGATGGAGATTGATGCTTGTTAACGCCTGTAGATGATTGGAGATTACTTGAAGCTAGATGTTGATTCAGAGCTGCTGATGTTGTTTCTTTTTGCTGTATTTCATTTGCTGATGTATTGATTGGTTTTCCTGACTGTATTGTTTGCTGTTTACCCTGCTGGGTTGAAAGTGAAGCCTGTTCACTTTTGCCTATTGTTTTCTAGGTTCGAGGTTGAGTGGGACTCCCTTGCCTCGCTTGTACTGCTGCATCCATGCATTTTACTGTTTTACTGTATATATCTGATATTGTTTCTGTTTCTGCCTATCCCGTAGGATCTCTGTTTCTCTCTGTGCAAGAGAGGAGCATGATAGACACTAGGTCTTAACCCATGCATGATAACATTAGGTTAGTTTGTTTCCCTTCGCAACCGTAGGTTAGAGTTCTGTCTCTTCTTTCTCAAAACAAACAGAAAAACACCATAAAGATTTCAAACACAATAAAAGACACTTCTTCCGTAAAAGAATGTAAACTCATCAAGACGTCATTTTTGTCCGCCGGGACTGTTAATCAGAAAAACCTTTTTCAGAAGGAATAAAATCAATCAAAGACAGACTTGTGTCGTACGTGGCCCGAACTACGTTTGCTCTGATCTTTCATGCCGTGTGAAAGTACGTAGGCATAGGATGCGATATCCTAGCGAGCAACCTTCCCCTCCTTTCCCGTAGGTAGGCGAACTACGTTGACTCTGATTTCTCGTTCCAGACGAGAATACGTAGGCATAAAGTGCGACACTTTGCCGAGTCATTTTACTTTCATTTTATTTTCTTTTTAACCCTTGACCTATGGTTTAGATAGAATAACAATCCATACCCGAAAACAAGCGTGGATCCCGTCGTGTACGACGGACGCGAGGGGTGCTAATACCTTCCCCTTGCGTAACCGACTCCCGAATCCAGGTTTTGGTTGCGATGATCATACCTTTCCCGTGTTGTGCGAGGTTTACTCTGAGCGTTTCCTTTCCCTCCCGTGGGATAAATAACGCACGGTGGCGACTCTTCTGTTCAGCCGGCGCCGATTTTCGCAGTAGCGACAGCTGGCGACTCTGCTGAGGATCCAACGTCCCCTGGCTGCTAAGGACTGCGATGGTTCTTATGCATTTGGGATCCAACGTCCCTTAAGAGAGTCAATCCTAACGCTTGTTTTCCCGTCGAGGATTTTGTATGGATTTATATTTCTGACCTTTATTTTCAGCTTTATATATTGTTTATTATTGCTGTATCGGGGTGTGACGGGTGTTCTGATATTGAGAGATAAGCCGGACCTGCGCTTGAGTGCACCTAGAATTAGAGTAGAAATTAGTGGGCGCCCGCTTGCTTTGCTTGCTTTGGTGTCCCATGAAATCTACACTCAGACGAGGTTCCTCTGGTTGGCCTCCTGCCCCTTCCTTTGGTTGGCGTGGGTTGCTGGTTAGTTGGATTGTCGACTCTGGGGACCGATCATTTGGAAGTTGGCTAAGTGAGGCCTCTTCAGGAATTGATGATGCCACTCCTTCTGGGAATCGTATCATCAACCCTGAAAGTCTGTGACGCCGACGACCGCATAGGATTCCGTACCTTGTGCCAGTTATAGGGCCACCCACCTGTGAGAGGGTTTGGGGTTATGCAGGTAACTAGACCTTCAGACCACCGGTTTGTTTCTTGATCAGGATCCTGGATATTTATGGAGGGTTCTAAGGTCTGTCAGAGACCAGGTGGAGATGTGTTCTAAGGTCTGTCAGAGACCAGTTGGTGTGTTCCGAGGTCTGTCAGAGACTATTTGGAGATGTGTTCTGAGGTCTATCAGAGACCAGTGGGAGAAATGATTTGAGGTCTGCCAGAGACCATTCAGGTTATGATTATGGGGTCTATCAGAGACCAATATTGGAGCTTTGTTTGAGGTATATCTGAGACCAGGGCTTGAGGATTTCTGGATGGTCTATCTGAGACCTTTCTTGATTGGGTTCAGGCTATTCAGCTACAGCTTCGGTCCCTGTTGCATGTTGCTTGCACTGCATTACTGCATATCCATTACCATTTGAATTTCACTAACGTGTGTCTGTGCTGCAGGTGCATTTGCATTTCCCTAGTTCTAGTGCCCAGACTTCTGAGTGTTTGATCATGACTAGCTTAAGGAGAACGGTTGCTTACAAATTGCCTATGCCTGATATTGTTCCTCTACTTGGGTTAATCTCTCTTGCTGATGAGGGTGTTCGTAGGAGCTTCCGGATGAGCTATGGTAGATTATTGAGATTGGTGTGCAAACCTACAGAGGTAGAGTTAGATGGGTTGTATGCTCTGATGCAATTCTACGACCCTGCTTTGAGATGCTTTACGTTCTCTGACTTTATTATGGGACCAACCCTGGAGGAATACGCTGAGTATGTTGAGCTGCCCGTGCAGAACCAGGTTCCATTCATTCATTATGACGCCAAGCCCAAGCCGGAGGACTTGGCAAAAGCTTTGCATATTGATGCTTCTGAACTGGTGACTACTGTTTCCCGTGGAGTTCCAGGCTTCTCATTTCAGTTCTTAGTTGGTAAAGCCCAGGAGTACGCCAAGAGCGGGTGCTGGATTGCTTTCAATGCTGTGTTGGCTTTGTGCATTTATGGCATAGTTTTGTTTCCCAACATACCGGATTTTGTGGACTTTGATGCTTTCTACTTGTTTGCCGCTGGTAATCCTGTACCTACCTTACTCGGAGATCTCTACCACTCACTGCATTACAAGAATGAGAAGGGAAGAGGGAAGAATGTTCATCTGTGTGTGCCCTTGTTGAGTATGTGGTTTGAGAGTCACCTTCCTAAGAGGGGATCTGTTGCAGAGACTACAGTCCCAGTTGGTTGGCCGGAGCGCCTGATGAGGCTATCGTCGGAAGATATGGAGTGGTTTGATAGAGATCTGTTGGGATCTGAGCTCATCTTCAGTTGTTCTGGGTACCCTAATGTGCCGTTGATAGGAAGAAAAGGGTGTATCAATTACAACCCTTCTCTATTCATTCGCCAGTTCGGATATGCACTGAAGAACCCGCCTCAGGAGGAAGAAGTACAGGAATCTCTGTACTTCACAGGTGACGTGAAGGGGGAGTTATTAGCCAAGTTGCAACATGCCTGGACGCGTATTAACCGCAGAGGGAAGCCGTTGTTAGGAAAGAATGACTGTCAGGCCTATGCACCTTATAGGGTTTGGATTCAGGAGAGGGCTAGTCAGTTGAGGATGCCGTTTCCAGACGCACCAGTTCTTGATCCTATTCCGGTAGCGGAGCCAACTACTGTTTCTAGGGAAGTCTATGAGCAAATTGTGAGAGAAAAAGAAGCCTTGATGAAGATCAACGAAGGGTTAGAGCAAGAGCTAGCTCAAGTACGCAGTGAGAAAAACAAGGCCGTATATGCTCTCCAACAACAGATCGAGTTGTTAAACAGGTTAGGGGCTGAGTTGACCGAGGAAAAGAAAAAGCGCGAACGTCTGGGGCAAGAGTTCAGAAGCTCCCATGACATGCTTGAATCCAAAAAGAAGGCGCTCGACGCAGCACACCGAGAAATCTCCTCTTGCAATAAGACTTGGAATGCTACACTCACCAACAATAAGAAGAGGGAAGATAAGTTGAAGCAGCAAATTTCCGACCTCGAAGAGAAGTTGAAGTCTAGCATCAAGAAGTGTGAGGAGGAAGTGATGACCCGGTATAGTGTCCAACATGCACTGAACAAGGCAATCAAATCCAGAGATGAAGCAGTGTCTCAGAAGCTAAAGTTAGAAGATTGCTTCGGAGAAGCAACATGGGAAGAAACCGCTGAAGACGTACGCCGTGTCCTTAAGAGGAGAAACCAGCTTGTTGAAGGGCTGCTTGATCGACCAAGCCATCCGGAGACCAAGAAGTTGATAGAAGAGTACCAGACTTTTGGGAGGATTTGATCATTTCATGTAGTAACTTGTATGCTTTATTTGCATAGTGCTGACCATCACCAGGATTGTTGGTTGAGGTCATGCCTTCTTTGTACTCTCAGTGATATTGTACCCTGGGCTTATTGATTCTCTCTGCAATATATGAGGCTTTCTATGATTCAGCTCCGATATTCCTATTGTCAGCACTGTCACTGCACCGGCACCTTCGCACTAGAACTGGGGGAATGAACTTCCCTAATGCACAGACATATTGCATTGCATTCATATTCATATTGCATTACAGGTAATCTTTGGATGGTGTCTTATTTCCTGCTCTGTACCAGGTACTTAACAGGATTGCAGATCAGCATCCGCACCGCTATTCTACACGCTCCAATTGTCGAAAAATCATGGACCAAATGCAGAACGAGATGCAAGATGTGCGCGAGAAGCTCGCTCTCTTCATGCAGACCATGGAAGCTATAGCAAAAGGGCAGGAGAATTTGCAGGCCATGGTCCAGCCTCTGTTGGCCCGAAGCGCTGGTCATGGTAATGAAGATCATCAGTCTGTCCGGGTTGATACTGCTCATGGAGACGGTACTCCCACGCCAGTGGCTCCTCCTGTAATCAATATACCTGCTGCTAATGTCAACAACGCTACCGCTGCTGTGAATGGTAACGTTGGAGTGGGGAATGAGACTGCTGTCCATAATGCTGGGCTGGGTGATGTCAATTTGGGAGATAATCTAGGAGGCAATGGCTTTGTCAATACTGGGTTCGGATTCAACGATCAGGGATTCGATAACACTGGGAAGTATGGCTTTAATGCTCAAGGCTTTGGGCAAGATGGTTATGGTATGGTCAATCAGGGTTACGGAGGCTTTGGAAATGGCAATGGTACTGGATTTATGGCTTTTGGTCCTGCTGGAGGTGTTCAAGGGTACGGCAACAGAGGCCGAGGTCCGGGGATGAATCAGATCAGAGCTGGACGTAATAATGCATATGATGGGTACGGAGCTGGAAATGGTATGTGGCAAGAAGATCAGCAGGAGGACGCCTTCTCCGGAGGAGGTTTTGAAGGGCCGATGGATGATTCCCAAAAGATTAGAATGCTGGAAGAGCAGATGAAGGGAGTCTTAAATCAAAGTGCTGTGGGATTGGACATGGCAACCATGGGTTTGGTACCTGGCTTGAGGGTGCCAATTAAATTCAAAGCTCCTGCGTTCGATAAATATAAAGGAGACACATGTCCGAAAGTGCATGTACGAGCTTATTACAGAAAGATGTCTGCATACTCCACTGATGAAAGAATGCTAATGCATTTCTTTCAGGATAGTCTATCGGGCCCTTCCCTAGAGTGGTACATGGGGTTGGAGCCAACTGATATCAAGACATGGAAGCAATTGGCGGAGGCGTTCGTAGCCCACTACAAGTATAACAGCGACTTGGCGCCCAATCGGGTCCAGTTGGCCGGGCTTTCGCAGAAGAAGGGGGAGAGTTTTAAGGAGTACGCGCAAAGGTGGCGCGATATGGCTGCCAGGGTTCTTCCTCCAGTGGAAGATAAGGAAATGAATGACATGTTCGTCGGCACATTCACCGGGCTGTTTCATGATATGCTGTTTCATACGTCTCTGGCCAGTTTTTCAGACCTGATTCTGATGGGGGAAAAGATTGAACGTAATATTAAGCAAGGCAAGTTCCAAGTCGAGGAATCAACTGCATCTGGCAGTAATAGGAAAGCTTATGGTGGGCGCCGTCAGGGCGAAGCCAGCGCAGTATTTGGAGGCCGAGGCCGGGGCCGAGGCAGGGGACGAGGTCAATATCGTCAGCCGCAGCAGGTGTCGAGTGTTACTATCCCATATCAACAACAACCACTCCAGCAACAACAACCGGTTCAGCAACAGCCAATGCCACAGCAGCAGCAGCCTCAGCAGGGGGCACAGCAGGCTCAGCGAAGATTCCAGGGTAGTAAACCGAGAAGAGTGTTTGAGAAGCCTCCCTCAACCTATGCCGATTTATTGCAGACATTGTTGGGATTAAACCTGGTAGAGAAAAGAACTCTGGCGCCGATAACGGGAGCTCCCCCGTTTGGGTATGATGCAAGCAGGCACTGTGAGTTTCATTCTGGGGCCCCGGGTCACGATATAGAAGGTTGCCATGCTTTTAAGCACGTTGTGCAGGATCTTTTGGACAACAAGACTATCAATTTCGGAACGGCAGGTCCGAATATAGTCCAGAAACCCATGCCTAATCATGGGGCAAACGCCGTTCTGACTGAGGAAGGTCTGAATCTTATTATGAATGTGGAAGATTTAAAGACGCCGCTGAGCGAGATAAAGAGCCGACTGTTACAAGGAGGTGTTTACCCAGGATGTAACGAGTATTGCTTAGACTGTTGGACCCTAGCTGGGGGGTGTGAAGATTTGAAGAAGGGCATTCAGGCCTTAATTGATGAGGGCTTATTGCAGTTTGATCGAGCGGCAACTGACAAGCCTGCAGGGGCAGTAGTGGATAATCGGAGTGATGTGGCCACGGTAACGATTCCTCGGAAGACGATCACTATTGCAGCACCAGCTCAGCGACCACCGATCACCATAACTAAGGCCGGGCCAATCCCGTACGAGAACACGAAAGCAGTCCCATGGTCATATGGGTTAGAGGTGTATTGTGACGGGATAAAGATTGATGTTAACAAGCAGCCAGTGGGGATTGTGGATAACGTTGTTGGCTCAGGAGGCATGACGAGGAGTGGCAGGATCTTTATATCTCCTGAAGTGGAGGCTGAAAGACTAGCGAAAGGAAAAGGGAAAGTGGTTGAAAATGTTCCGGTACAAGCAAGTGAAAAAGAAGCAGCATCGAAGGATGTAGAAGAGTTCATGCGCTTAATTCGAAAAAGTGACTATAAGATTGTGGAGCATCTGCAGCAGACGCCGTCCAAAATATCTATCTTGTCATTGCTGTTGTGTTCGGAAGCTCACAGAAATGCTTTGCTGAAAGTCCTGGACACTTCTTTTGTACCCCAGGATGTCTCCGTAAATCAGCTAGAAGGAGTATTGGCACATGTGAATGCAGGCCACAGTCTGGGCTTTACCGATTTCGACTTGACTCCGAAAGGGAGAGATCATAATATGGCATTACACGTATCTGTTGAGTGTAGAGGATCAGTAATGTCGCACGTCTTGGTCGACACCGGGTCATCTTTGAATGTGTTACCCAAGAAGGCGATGATGAAGCTGGATGTTCGAGGGATTTTGTGTACACCCAGTGATTTGGTAGTCAGAGCATTTGACGGCACGCGGAGAACAGTCTTCGGATCGATTACCTTGCCTTTGCAAGTGGGGCCGGAAGTGTTTGCAACGGAGTTTTATATCATGGATATACAGCCTGCGTATAACTGCTTGCTTGGAAGACCCTGGATTCATGGGGCAGGGGCCGTTACGTCGACCCTGCATCAGAAGTTAAAATATATGGTCGGAGACAGTGTAGTCACCGTGTGCAGAGAAGAAGACATCTTGGTCAGCCATCTAGCGTCATTCAAATATGTGGAAGTCGACGGAGAGATCCATGAGACACCATGCCAGGCATTCGAAGGTTTGCGCATCAAGGACAAGGGTCCCGGGCCGAGCAAAGTGCCAGAGATAGTTGTCTCATCGTATAAATAAGCTCAAGCTCTAGTAGAAGCAGGAGAAGCCAAGGGCTGGGGCAAAGTGCTGGACATTCCTGTGAAGATGGACCGATTCGGGCTGGGGTACCGACCGTCGTCATCAACTCCTTCCGTGGAGGCCCCCCATTTCAGAAATCCAATTATCATCTCTGCTAGTGGAGTATGTCATGAAACTGTCAATGCTGCTTCAGAGTCTGATGAAGGAGACAGCGACTGTGATATGGATGCCTGGATTCAACTAAGCACGCCAGGACAAGGACTGTGCAACTGGTCTATTCAGGAGCTTGTTCCTGTGACTTTTAAACAGTAATGCTTTGCTTTATTAATTGTTGAATAATCTGATGTCTTGCCCGGGGCATCAGGATTTGCTTAGGGCTGTGTTGTTATAAACATTGCGTGTTAATCATTAAATAAATGGCGTTTTTCATGTGCAAATACTGTAATCCCTGTCTTTCTTGTTTTATATTTTTCAATAAAATGGCAACGTGGTTATTCGCTTTATACGCATTTTGAAGCACTTAACCATTCCTTTTGTAGGATAACATTTTCAGATGACATCCTTGAACCACCTATGACTCGTCCCGACTTTGAGCACCCGGTGTTTCAAGCTGAAGAAGAGGTTGTCGAAGATAGCGACGTTCCTGGAGAACTGTCTTGGTTAGTAAAGCAAGAGGAAAGAGCCATTCTGCCTCACGACGAGGTCATCGAAATTATCAACGTGGGGTCGGAAGGGGTTGAGAAGAATATTCGTATCGGAGCCGCACTGCAGAGTGATATCAAGCGAAGACTGGTTGAAATGCTCCGAGAATATAATGATGTATTCGCTTGGTCATATGAAGATATGCCGGGGCTCGATACAGATATGGTCGTGCATCGCCTGCCACTGAAAGAAGATTGCCCGCCGGTCAAACAAAAGCTTCGCAGAACTCGACCAGATATGGCAATGAAGATCAAAGAGGAGGTGCAGAAACAGTGGGACGCTGGTTTCCTGGCTGTGACAAAGTATCCCTCATGGGTTGCCAACATCGTACCAGTGCCAAAGAAAGATGGCAAGGTTCGAATGTGCGTGGATTATAGAGATTTGAATAAAGCAAGCCCAAAAGACGATTTTCCACTTCCTCACATTGACGTGTTAGTTGATAATACTGCTCAATACTCCGTATTCTCCTTCATGGATGGCTTTTCAGGCTACAATCAAATTAAAATGGCGCCAGAGGATATGGAGAAGACTACTTTCATAACGCCGTGGGGAACATTCTGCTACAAAGTGATGCCCTTTGGTTTGAAAAATGCTGGGGCAACATATCAGCGTGCGATGACGACTCTTTTCCATGACATGATGCATAAAGAGATCGAAGTTTATGTTGACGATATGATTGCCAAATCCCAGACGGAGGAAGAGCATCTGGTGAATCTGCTGAAGTTGTTTAAAAGACTTAGGAAGTTCAGGCTGAGGCTGAACCCTAATAAATGCACCTTCGGGGTGAGATCGGGTAAGCTCCTGGGGTTTATCGTAAGCGAAAGAGGAATAGAGGTCGATCCTGCTAAAATAAAAGCGATTCAAGAAATGCCGACGCCTAAAACAGAGAAAGAGGTGCGCGGGTTTTTAGGGAGATTGAACTACATTGCCCGGTTCATATCTCACCTAACGGCCACGTGTGAACCATTATTCAAGTTGCTAAAGAAAGATCAAGCTGTAACATGGAACGAAAATTGTCAAAAGGCGTTCGATAAAATAAAGAAGTATCTGCAGGAGCCTCCTATTTTGATACCCCCGGTGGCAGGGAGACCCTTGATAATGTATTTGACGGTTCTTGAGGGAAGCATGGGTTGTGTTCTCGGTCAACACGACGAGACAGGGAGAAAGGAGCATGCAATCTATTACTTGAGTAAGAAATTTACAGACTGTGAATCTCGATACTCAATGCTGGAAAAAACTTGTTGCGCGCTAGCCTGGGCCGCCAAGCGTTTGAGGCAGTACATGCTGAATCATACAACCATGCTCATCTCGAAGATGGATCCTATCAAATATGTATTCGAAAAGCAGGCATTGTCAGGTAGAATTGCCCGTTGGCAGATGGTCTTGACTGAATATGATATCCAATACGTCTCGCAAAAGGCTATAAAGGGGAGTGTGATGTCTGAGTATCTGGCGGAGCAGCCTATTGAAGAGTACCAATCGATGAGGTTTGATTTTCCTGACGAGGATATCATGTACCTAAAGATGAAAGATTGTGAAGAGCCGTTGCCAGACGAGGGACCAGAGTTGGGGTCCAAGTGGAAGATGATTTTTGACGGAGCTGTGAATGCTTACGGTAGCGGAATAGGGGCAATCATCACTACGCCACACGGGTCGCACATCCCGTTTACTGCCCGATTGACCTTTGCCGTTACCAACAATGAGGCCGAATACGAAGCTTGTATAATGGGGCTCGAAGAAGCCATTGATTTGCGAATCAAGCATCTAGATGTATACGGAGACTCAGCTCTGGTAGTGAATTAGATAAAAGGGGAATGGGAGACACGTCAGCCCAATTTGATACATTACATGAATTATGCAAGGAGATTGTTGCCTTTCTTCGATAAAGTTGAATTGCATCACGTACCGCGGGCAGAAAATCAAATGGCTGACGCCCTCGCCACTTTGTCTTCCATGTACAAGGTCAATTTCTGGAACGAAGCTCCCCAAATCACTATCTCTCGGTTGGACAGGCCAGCTTATGTATTTGCTATTGATGAAGCATCTGATGACAAACCGTGGTATTTCGATATCCTTAATTTCCTGAAGAATAAAGAGTATCCGGCTGGGGCATCCAGTCAAGATCAGAAGACTCTCAGGAGATTAGCGGGTAATTTCTACTTGAATCCGGATGGCGTCTTGTACAGAAGAAACCACGATTTGGTGTTGTTGCGTTGTGTAGACGAGAAAGAGGCGAAGCTTCTCATGGAGGAAATTCACGAAGGTACCTTTGGTACGCATGCTGGTGGGCATGCTATGACGAGAAAGCTGCTGAGGGCAGGTTACTTTTGGCTGACGATGGAAACTGATTGTTTCAAGTTCGCGAGGAAGTGCCACAAGTGCCAAATCTATGCTGACAAGATACACGTGCCTCCGAGCCCTCTAAATGTGATGTCATCTCCATGGCCATTTTCGATGTGGGGAATCGATATGATTGGAAAGATTGAGCCGACGGCTTCTAACGGGCATCGGTTCATCCTAGTAGCAATCGATTATTTCACCAAGTGGGTGGAAGCGGCGTCTTACGCAAATGTAACGAAGCAAGTGGTGGCTAGATTCATCAAGAGAGATATCATTTGCCGATATGGGATTCCCGAGCGGATAATCACGGATAATGGTTCAAATCTGAATAACAAAATGATGAAGGAGCTCTGTCAGAATTTCAAGATCGAACATCACAACTCCTCCCCTTACCGACCCAAGATGAATGGCGCTGTTGAGGCGGCCAATAAGAATATCAAGAAAATTGTTCAGAAAATGGTGGTGACCTATAAGGATTGGTATGAAATGCTACCTTTTGCTTTGCACGGTTATCGTACGACGGTACGCACATCAACCGGGGCAACTCCGTTCTCGTTGGTATACGGAATGGAAGCGGTATTACCATTAGAGGTTGAGATCCCTTCTCTGAGGGTATTGCGAGACGTTCAGCTGGACGAGGCAGAATGGGTAATGAATAGGTTGAATCAATTGAGTTTGATGGATGAGAAGAGGCTAGCTTCTCTAGCATACGGTCGTTTGTACCAGAGCCGAATGAAGAAAGCGTACGACAAGAAGATACTTCCGCGAAGCTTTTAGACGGGCGACCTTGTGTTGAAAAGGATTCTCCCGCCGCAAGCAGATCACAGGGGCAAGTGGACCCCCAACTACGAAGGGCCATACGTTGTCAGAAAGGTCTTTTCAGGAGGAGCGTTGTTGTTGTCCACCATGGACGGAGAAGACTTCACGTCGCCTGTGAATTCGGACGCAGTTAAAAAATACTTTGCTTAAAATAGACCCGCTGGACAGAAAAAGAGAGTCCAGGAAAAAATGGGGCATCCTGGCGAACCAAAAACAGAATGAAAGGTTCGGGCAAAAGTTAGGGATAAAATTGAAAAATGTACACCCGCGAAGTTGAAAACCTACACTGGGCGGCTTCGGCAAAAAGGGGTATCCCGGTGAACTGAAAACCCGTAAAGGGCGGTTCACGCAAAAGTTAGGGATTTGAAAAGCAAATGACTGCGGTCCGAATTTGATATTACAATGAGCATCAATGCGGGAGAATATGTTGGAGGAGCCAGTTATCGGATACAATCTCTTCAGAAGTGGGGATACCGGGAGAGCATTAGAGTCAGATGAGTCATAGGAGGATCAGTTCGTGGTGTTCATCTGCATCCCGTTGCCGACATGTGTACAAAATTTAACTTGTCAAAATATTCATGCTTCTTGTGCATACTTATGTATTTGCTTTGAGTAGCTTCCTCATTTCAGGAGTTACATCCCGTGTACAAAACTCCGCCCATTCAGGGGCCCGATCAATAAAACCCGTTATTCAGTATTTGACACTGTTCTTTACTGTTTTGTGTATGATTAACACCTAAGTTTAGTGAAGCTAGCATGAGTATAACATCACTGGCCCTTGCCAACAATCATTAAAGCTTTGAATTAACTGAGTGTAACGTCACTAACCTGAATTGATTTGATTGCATAGGCTTGTCGTGTCTTGTTTGTGTTGTTGCAGGTTTCATAACCATACGAGGAAGATGATCAAAAGATTGCGATAACGAAAGACTCAATCCCCACGCAGGTCACGCATGTTCTTCCTGAAGAAGGATAGGATTCCCCAGCTAGCCGTAGCTTATCCAAAGGACGTGCTCCAGAAAAGTTATTCGTCCTCAACAGAGTTTGGCGATTTCAAGATCGTGAGGCTGTATTCAGACAGGTTCATCTTTCCCCGCAGGGTCATGCACTCTCCCCAGTGGAATCAGTGGATTTTCCCCAAGAGAATCATCCCATCCCCAGCGGAATTCTCTTTGCAAGTGTTTTCATTCCTTCCAGTGGAACTCGAAGATCAAGACTCTCCCCAGCAGAGTTGGTGGTGGGTCCTGGCATTTATTTTGTCAGGGATACTGTGTAATATCAGTTCACTCTCCAGCAGAAATCCAATTGTACTGTGCACATCTGCTATTCCCCAGCAGGGGGTTACTTCAACAAGGCGTTTGGTTTAAGTTCTTAATTTCCCAGCAGGGTTGACTTCACCCTTCCAGCATTTATTTTGCTGGAATAATTCTGCAGCATCTGGCTATCCCCGGCGGAGTCGGCATTATCCTTCCAGCATTTATTTTGTTGAAGCAGTTCCTGTATTTTAGCAGTTCAGGTAGAGAGAGTTCTTGCTCAAATGAACTACCAAACAGTCAAGATCTCGGCATGGGGCATCCAATGTCAGTTTCGGTTGTATTCCCCACAGAGTTATCAGGATAAGTGTCTCTTTATTCCCAAGCAGAATTAGTTGTCATCAGGGGTTCCATGAATCAGAATTTCAGAGGCCACCGCCGGTTATCAGAGCAGGCGTCCGATAGTTGGTTTCCAAACATCCCCAGTAGAGTCCGTCTCAAAGTCGCTGTCACGTCAGTGCTAGGAAGTTTGTGGGTGAGAACTAAGTCCTGACGCGGACAATTTATTCCTATATTGACGGGATTTCTTCAGAAGTGGGCGTCCTAACGTGGACAGGTTTATTTCCCCGGATTGGTGAGGTGTGTTAGTCCTAACGAGGACAGATTCGGTTTCTCGAAATTAGTGGAATGGGAGGTCATGACGTTGACAAAAGTGATTACTCTTTGTGTTGGTGCCCTGACGTGGACAGATCAGACTAGCGTGTGAGTCCTTACGTGGACAAGTCTTATTTCCTCAGCGGGTCGAAGACGCCTGAGTCCTAACATGGACAAATCAAGACGAGATCAGTGTCCTGACGTGGACAAATCAAAGAGATTATTATTCCTAACGTGGAGAAGTGAGTCCTAATGTGGACGATGTAGTCCTTACGCGGACATATCAGAAAAGGATTCCTTACGCGGAAAGAGGTGATTCCTAATGTGGAAAGAGTGGAGTCCTTACGTGGACAGATTAAGATGGCATTCCTTACGTGGAAAAATGTAGTCCTGACGCGGACAAAGCGGAAAGAAGTTGGTATTCCTTACGTGGAAAGATCAGAGTCCTTACGTGGACATATCAAGAGCATCCCTTACGTGGAAGAAAAATGGTTTCCTTACGTGGAAAGACGAGTTTATTCCTTACGTGGAAGGATTGAGTCCTCACGCGGACATATCAAGATTGATTCCTGACGTGGAAAGAAATGGATTATTCCTGACGTGGAAGAGTTTAGTCCTGACGCGGACAGATCAAAGAAGTTATTCCTAATGTGGAAGAAGAAGATTTACTCCTTACGTGGAAAAATTGGGGTCCTTACGTGGACAGATTCAAGAAAAGTTGATTCCTGACGTGGAAGAATGATGTACCCCTTACGTGGAAAGTTGAGTCCTGACGTGGACAGGTTCAGAACCAAAGTTGAATTCCTTACGCGGAAAGATCGGAGTCCTGACGCGGACATGTCAAGTGGTATTGGAGTCCTAACGTGGACAGATTGGTATAGTTCTCCTTACGCGGAAAGAAGATGGCTTCCTGACGTGGAAAGATGAAAGGGTTAGTCCTGACGTGGACAGATACAGAAGAAATGATTCCTGACGTGGACAGGTGTTACTCCTAACGTGGACGATGTTATTCCTAACGTGGACAGGTGTTACTCCTAACGTGGAAGAGTTTTATTCCTAACGTGGACGATTCAGTTTATGGAAATGCAGACGAATTATCCCCAGCGGAGTTGCCGAGATTTTTCTGGGTTAACAGCAAGTGGAGTCCTAACGAGGACCAGTTTTAGTTGAGATTTCTTCATATTGATGACAGACAGAGTCCTAACGTGGACAAGCAAGCAACCTGTGATGACAGAATCCTCTTCAGAACGATGAAGACAATCCCTAGCACAGTCGCACGAGATCAGTGGGTTGCCATAACAGTCAGATTCAGCTGATGGATGTCGTTCCTCAAGCAGGAGCGCCATTTATTTCTGCGGTTGGCAAATTTCTGGTTTCACTAGTATTCAACCGTCTCGTACCGCGAATGTCTGAAGGCTCCAGGCCCTTCACCCAATCGGGTCCAAGCCGCTTGAATAGGGGCAGCTGTTGCACCCTAAAATTTGCTCAACCTTATTCACTTGGTTTATGTTTCAATGTCATTAGCATTTGCATATAGAGTCATGTACATAGACTAACCATCTGCATAGCATAAGCATAGCAAGTCATTCGACAGGGGACCAATCATCATTCTCATCTCTAGAAGCCTATCAAGAGGTTATTATCCCAATCCAAGCTCATTCAAGTCATCAGGAAAGAATTTGAAAGCAAAGAGTTCAGCAGATCAAGCCTTGAGTCCATCTCCTAGCTGAGGGTATCTGAGGGTCAGCAAGAGGGTTGTGAGCTGTGAGTTGAAGGCATGGAGAGTATCTAGACATTATGAGAGACTTAGAAAGTCATTTAAAGAAGGAGACAAGTCATTGATGAGAGCACAAGAGCTATAGCTGAAGGCAGTCAACTAGGGTTTCATCTGGGTCAACCCTAGGTCAACCCTAGGTCAATTGATTGATTTAAGGGCATTCAGGTCTATTGAAGGGGTGTGGGGTTCATCATTTGACATGGAGAACAAGGATATGGAGATATTCCAAGGAGAATTCAAGAGAAATCAAGGAGAAGAGGAGTTTCTAAATTAGGGTTTCTGTGTAAAATCCCCTAGTTTAGGTCAAATTTCCAAGCAAGATAAGTCAAAATGCTAGCTTCAAATGGATCCTTGGCCAACATGAAATTTGTAGAGGATCTCAAGACCTTTCATTTGAGTGGTGGAAGACATCAAGGAGATTTATAGAACTCAAGTTATGGTCCTTGCAAGTTACAGGTCATCTGAGGTATCTGAAATTTTGTCTGTGAAAGTGACTTGACTTCCAAGCAATTTTTACCCCTCAAGGAGATTTCAAATGAATTCTTGGTCAACATAGGAATTGTTCCTCATTGTCTTAGCTTTCTATAATGGTATGGCATGCCCTCATATGATGTGTGGAACTCAACTTATGGTCTTGGCAAGCAAAGGGGATTTTGGTCATTTGTGAATTACAGGTCATTTTAACTCATGTCCAAAACTCATACAAGGAGGCCTCAAATGGAAAAACTTACAACATCAAACTTGCTCCAAATGACATTTTGAGTCTAGAAAGAAGGTCACAAATTGTTGGAAAAGCTCATAACATGAAGTTGCATGATTGGTTAAATTTGAACTAAAATGGCTTATAACTTAAAGAAAGTCAAAGTGAAAAATGGTTTGAGAGATTTATAAGTCCAAATGGAGACTTACAATATATGATTTTGGGTCCAAAAGACATTTTAGAGACAATGGTTCAAGCACTTTTTTGAGTTTAGAAGGAAAAAGAAAAGTTATCCATGGTTACTTGCATTTGAAGAAACATTTCAAAAATCAACCAATTTGGAATGCAAGGGAATGTGGCAAGATGGTTCTAGAAAGTTCATGTGAGCCCTATATATTCATGAAATCAGAATTGAGCAAGGGTTGGATTCATTTTTCACCAAAAATTTCCCAAAGTTTCTCATTCTTCCTCTTGCAAATTCTTTTCAAACTTCATCAATTCTCCATCAATTCTCATAATCCTTGATTCTACTCCACTCCATAATCATCAAAGATCAAAGATCACTCAATATCTGGCTGGTTTTGATCCATTTTCATGTGCTGTTATCATCCTCTTCAAAAATGAAAAATCAATCGGTTAGCAAGATTCAAGGCCAAGAAACAAGAGGTGTTGCATACAGAAGCAAGAGCTTCACTCACTGATCAAGATCTGAGCATTGTTGGTGGTGGATTCACGAGTTTCCATAGCTGTTTTCAAGCTTTTGCATCAGGTGCGTTTTCATTCAAATTGATTAGTTCAGTTAGTTTAGCATAGATTTATTAGCATAATAATGATCTAGGTTGTTAGTAGATCAATTCGGATGAGTTTGGTGTTGTTTGGTGATGATTGTTAGCAGGTTGTTAGAACTGTTAGGATGTAGAACTCATGGCATAGTGCATTATAATCTTAGGTTGTTAGCGCAGAATAATCACCATTAAGTATAGAAGAGATTAGTATAGGTTTGGTTGAGAATTATTGTGATGCATCTCAGTGTATGGTCATGGTGGCAAGAACTTCATGTGATCGGGTTGAGTGATATGATGAGTTTCAAGACAAACTAATACCATAGCTGGATAGAGCCTGAAAATTGGAGCAGGTTTGATGTTTACATCGTGAGTTTTGGTGGATTGTAGAGAGAGAACAGAGAGGAGGAACTTGGATGTTCATGGCATGCGTGTGAGGGTTTCAGAAACCCTAGTTGGATGGAGGTAGGAGACACAATCAGGACCGTCCATTGCTTGTTGGACCATTGACTCAAGATTAGATCGTGTGGTCCTCATTTAATTCTGAGTTTGAGAGGGAATCCTCCCCCCATTGAAACGCTGCGTTTCATTAAAGGGGGGAGCGTGGGCCTCGCTTTTGCCACCCCCAGTACCAAGCCCATCAGAATCTGCACGTGGAAACCCTTCTATTCTCACCCCCTGCTTGTTTTTTTTATTTTCAATAATGCTGAGTGGTTCTGGGCCTAATCCAAATTCGCTAACCACACCCCCACTGCCTAGCCCAATCTTAAAAAACAACTAGGGCGCCCTGCTATTCAAACCCCCTCCACTTTATTTCATTATATATTCTTTTATTTTCTTCAATTTTTTTTATGCATTTTCTAAAATTCATAATAAATAGATAAAAAATCATTTTTAATCCATTCTTTTTACATCATTTTCATTAGAATGTGTAGAAAATTGTCATTAAATAAAATTGCATTTTTAGTTTTATTTGATATTTTTTCCATATTTTCTAAATAAATGGCATTTTAAATAGCTTCATTTCATGCATGATTTTGTTAATTTTTGTTCTATTAAATGCTTTCATATTTTTTGTTCATTCTTTTTAGGTTGCTTAGATGAGATATTGAACTTGTAGAAACAATTTAGTTCCCATTTTTAGAAATTAATTTTAGGTGCTTAATGTAGGCTTGAACAACATGAACAAATTAGGGTTTTTAGGTGATGACTTAGGAAGTTTGATTCTTTCCCTTAGGACTTAGGGTTTGACTAGATTAGTTATGGGACTATAGGGGTTATGGGTAGTTATTAGATCCCTTAGAAAAAGTCAGGATTCCCCTACTGCTATTAATGCTCTCTGTATATCTGATTGTCTGGTGTGGTGTGCCCTCTGGGGATTATTGCTTGCTTGGGTATTGGGATTGTCTGGGAACCTGGGGAGAGCTGAAGACTTGTGGAGATGAAGACCATTGGAGATCCAAAGATTGAAGATCAACTGCCAGAGTTGAAGAGAAGATTCTTGCTAGCAGATGCTGAGGAACTAGGGTTTAGGAGCCAGGCAGAGCTCTAGGTTAGAAAGTTTGTTTCTCAAACATGGATTGCCTTGTCTGCATCCATTCTTCTCTGTGATTCAGAGTCTCTCTAAGACACTCACCCCCTTCCTTTGGAAGGCTTGGTGATAGGGTCTATGAGATAGAACTCTTGAGAGAAAATGTCTCTTGTGTTAGAAGCAGTTTGTTCACCACCCTTGGTAGTCAGCTGATTGCTTAACACCCAATTCACTCTTGTGACTAATCCCTCACCCTGGAGGTTTGAGCTTGAAGAAAAGCCATTGCAGATAGAAGACAGATGATCAAAGGCCTTGCCTGAAGGCCATGAAGATGGAGATTGATGCTTGTTAACGCCTGTAGATGATTGGAGATTACTTGAAGCTAGATGTTGATTCAGAGCTGCTGATGTTGTTTCTTTTTGCTGTATTTCATTTGCTGATGTATTGATTGGTTTTCCTAACTGTATTGTTTGCTGTTTACCCTGCTGGGTTGAAAGTGAAGCCTGTTCACTTTTGCCTATTGTTTTCTAGGTTCGAGGTTGAGTGGGACTCCCTTGCCTCGCTTGTACTGCTGCATCCATGCATTTTACTGTTTTACTGTATATATCTGATATTGTTTCTGTTTCTGCCTATCCCGTAGGATCTCTGTTTCTCTCTGTGCAAGAGAGGAGCATGATAGACACTAGGTCTTAACCCATGCATGATAACATTAGGTTAGTTTGTTTCCCTTCGCAACCGTAGGTTAGAGTTCTGTCTCTTCTTTCTCAAAACAAACAGAAAAACACCATAAAGATTTCAAACACAATAAAAGACACTTCTTCCGTAAAAGAATGTAAACTCATCAAGACGTCATTTTTGTCCGCCGGGACTGTTAATCAGAAAAACCTTTTTCAGAAGGAATAAAATCAATCAAAGACAGACTTGTGTCGTACGTGGCCCGAACTACGTTTGCTCTGATCTTTCATGCCGTGTGAAAGTACGTAGGCATAGGATGCGATATCCTAGCGAGCAACCTTCCCCTCCTTTCCCGTAGGTAGGCGAACTACGTTGACTCTGATTTCTCGTTCCAGACGAGAATACGTAGGCATAAAGTGCGACACTTTGCCGAGTCATTTTACTTTCATTTTATTTTCTTTTTAACCCTTGACCTATGGTTTAGATAGAATAACAATCCATACCCGAAAACAAGCGTGGATCCCGTCGAGTACGACGGACGCGAGGGGTGCTAATACCTTCCCCTTGCGTAACCGACTCCCGAATCCAGGTTTTGGTTGCGATGATCATACCTTTCCCGTGTTGTGCGAGGTTTACTCAGAGCGTTTCCTTTCCCTCCCGTGGGATAAATAACGCACGGTGGCGACTCTTCTGTTCAGCCGGCGCCGATTTTCGCAGTAGCGACAGTGGCCATGGAGGTCTTCCAATGCTGGTCGAACTTAGATATCCTCCGATATGCCTCCTCCAGATGCTGCTTCTTCGTAGCTAGTACATCATTAACAGCCCTGAAGTCTTGACCCAAGCGTTCCCGATCAGCAATCTGCTTTGCCAAGTCTGCACCTAGTTGGTTCACCGACTCTGTTTGCTTTTTGAAGGCATGCACGGCTTCGTTCTGTTCACTTTGAAGCTGAGCTAACTCCTTCTCTAATTCTGCGTTCGCTCGCTTCAGTCCATCTCGCTCAGCCAATACCTGGTTGTGCTGATGAATGGGCACAGTGGTAGGCTCTTCGGCTGGTGGAGGACTCTCTGGTCTGACATGAGGGAATGACATCCCTATAGCGCTGGCTCTGGCTCTGATCCAATCTGAATAAGGAGGGTAGGCTTGGCTGTTGCTCTTTCCCAACAAAGGCTTTCCCCTCTTGCTGATACTGTTCCACGCACGCTGAAGCTTGGACAACAAATCCCCCTCTAAAGTACCCGTGAGGTACAGAGATTCCTGTACCTCCTCCTCCTTCGGTGGAGTCCTCAAAGCATATGCGAACTGACGAACTAGCAATGACGGATTGTAGTTGATGCAGCCATTCCTACCTATCAGAGGTACATTAGGAAACCCACTACAACTGAAGATCACCTCGGTGCCTAGCCTGTCTATGTCAACGAACCAGTCAATATCTTCCGCCGACAAGCTCATCAGACGCTCAGGCCACTCAGCTGTGGCTGCGGACAAGACGGAAGAACCCCTCTTGGGCAAATGACTATCAAACCACTTGTACAACAACGGTACGCAGCATGAGACATTCTTCCCTCTCCGGTTCTCATTCTTGTAATGCACTGAATGGTAGACGTCTCCGATCAGAGTAGGGACTGGATTCCCTGAGGCGAAGATGTGGAATGCATCAAAGTCCACGAAATCAGGCATGTTGGGGAACAGGATAATGCCATATATGCATAAAGCAAGGATGGCGTTGAATGCGTCCCAACATTTGTCCTTAGCACACTGCTGAGCCTTAGCTATCAGAAACTGCAGGGAGAACCCTGGAACCTTGTTCCAACTCGTCACCACTAACTCAGAGGCGCTCAAATGGAGTGAAGAAGCTAAGCCAGCCAGATCAGGCTCAGCATCCATGTGGACAAAAGGCATCTGCCTTTTGATAGGCACACCCAGCATATCAGCATATTCTTCCAATGTCGGCGCGAGAATGAAGTCGTGAAAAGTGAAACACCTCAAGGGAGGGTCATAAAACTACAGAAGAGCATGTAACCCATTCAACTCGGACGTAGAAGGTTTGCAAACCAGACTAAGCAACCTGCCATAAGACTTCCTGAACCTATCCTTCACAGAATCCCCTGCCAGGGCTATCAAACCAGTCAGCTTCGACACATCAGGGGTTGGGAATTTGTACGCAACAGTCTTCCTGAGAGAGGCCATGACAACAGTAGAAGGCGAGAAATTCGGGATCGGGGAAACGGTACCTACAACACAGACACACGTTAATGGAATGCAAATGAACATGCAGACTAATGCGAAATGCAGGCATGCAATAATATATCCGGATAGCTGCTGTGGAGGTTCTGTATCAACAATCACTGATGAGAAGAAAACCCCGGTGTAAGACCACTGATCTGATATGCTAAGAATAACCATCTGATAGGAGCCTATACATGAGATCAATATTCTGCTCTGTTGAGAACAAATGTCTGATAATAAGGGCCCCGGGTGCATGATCAAGAGATATCTGGTGATGAAGTCTTCAGACCCCAAATCAAAAAATCTGCCCTATCAAGAACAAACACACCGCTGCTGATGAGATCTTCAGACCCCACTTAAAATCTGCCCTATCAAGAACAAATAACATCTGCTGATGAGATCTTCAGACCCCACTCAAAATCTGCCCTATCAAGAACAAATAACATCTGCTGATAATACTTTGATCAAAACCTGCTCTATCAAGAACAGACATACATCCGATGATAAGATCCTGTGATCAAAAACTTGCTCTATCAAGAACAAACATATCTGCAACTGAGAACCCTGGTACCAACATAACTGATTCACTGTCAGGAAAACCAGGTAGTCTGAAGGTCAAGGTTTCCTGCAATGAACCCAATCCCCCTCACAGGCATGGACCTAAACTGACTCAAGGTACGGCATCCTATGCGTTCATCAGCGTCACAAACTTTCAAAACTGACGATACGATTCCCAGAAGGAGTGGCATCATCAAGTCTCGAAGAGGCCTCACTTAGCTGAATCACAAATGATCGGTCCCCAGAGTCGACAATCCACCAAACCAGCAACCGTCTCAACCCAAAGGGTTGAAAGTGAAGCCAACCGGATGAACCTCGTCTGAGCGTGGATTTCATGAGACACTAGTGCCTGCAAAGCAAGCACGCGCCCACTAATTTCCACTCTAAGTCTATGGTGCACTCAAGCCTGGGTCTGGCTTCTCACTCATCAGAACTCCCATCCCACAACAGCACAAATAATCATATTTTACTGAATATAAAATGCGGGAAATAAAGTGCGAGAAGTAAAAATGTGATAAATAAACGCAACCCAACAAGCAAACACACAAGCGGTAGGATTGACTCTCAGGGAACCGTTGGAGTCCCCAGCAGAGTCGCCAGCTGTCGCTTGCGCGAAAATAAGGTGCCGGCAAAACAGAAGAGTCGCCACCTTTCGTTATTTATCCCTCAGAGCGAGAAAGGAAACGATCGGAAAAACCTAACGAATAAGGGTAAGACAAGGTCGTCGCAACCATTGTCTGGGTTCGGGAGTCGGTTACGCAAGGGGAAGGTATTAGCACCCCTCACGTCCGTCGTACTCGACGGGATCCTCGCTTGTTTGTTTACTTGGACGGGTTGGTTTTAATCTATCTACCTATCAAGGCTGGCTGAAAAGGAAAAGAAAAATGACTCGGCAAAGCGTCGCACTTTATGCCTACGTATTCTCATCAGAGAATGAGAAATCAGAGTAAATGTAGTTCGGCCTACGAAGGGTTACGGGGGAAAGGTTGAAGGGTGCTCGCTAGGATATCGCATCCTATGCCTACGTACTTCCACACTGTATGGAAGATCAGAGCAAACGTAGTTCGGGAAACTACGGCTTATCTCCTGAAAGAAGTGTTTTTTATTGTATTTGCGATTTCAACCGCACTAGAGACTATGACCTGAGAGTGAATGCGTCGCATGTCACCCAAAGGGTACCATACTAAACATCCAATCTCAGATAGCTTAAGGCTCGTAACGTACGAAAGAAATCATTCATGATTACTGTATCTTAAACTGCTTTGAGATGAGAAGAGAACAGGCCCAACTAGGAGGGAGACTATCAAGTCCTACTGTTATCATGCCATGGATTCATCCTATGGTTGAGGTTTGAACAGGGAACTCCTAGATGTTGTCATGCATAGGTTTCAACCTAAAAGTCTATCATCAAATCCTTATCAAAGGAAATGAGAGTCCTAAGGGATCATGTCAATGATACACCAAAACAGACAAAGCATCAGCTTAACAATAAAATGCATGCAATGCAAGTGAGGGAGGAAATGTGTGTGGGGCTTCAGCCTCCACAAGCTCGTCTCGACCTCAAGCCAGTCATGAAATAACAGTAATCATACTGAAAATAAACAACATGCCATCAAGCAATAAACAGTAAACTGCAATCATACAGATAAAATGAAAACATGCTCAAGCAAAATAAACACATGGGCAAGGGAGCTGGGCTCTACCGAATACCCGCAAGCAAAGCCACGTAATAACAATACAAGCAGAGGGAGCAACTCAACCTCTGATGCAATCATGCTCTTAGACTGAACTTATTCTAGATGAACTTAGTCTAATGCAACAGACAAAACACACAATACAGAAAAGAAAAAAAACAGAAGAAAGCCTCAGCTCCTCCAGCAGCTACTCAATCTTCAGACTTCAAATATCAAGTGCTTTCCAGGTATCAACCCTACAACATGAGTATCAACTCATCTTCTCCCTTGAGCTTCAGCTTCTTTGATCAGCTCCACCTTCAGGCTTCACTATCTTCAGGGACACTCAGGTATCAACTTGATCTTCACAGAGTCTTCAGACTTCAACAATCTTCAAGGAATCATCCTCTTCACAGCTTCAGCTTCTATCTTCAATGTCTTTTAGATCTTCAACCAAGTCTTCAATACTTTCCATTGCTATCTTCAACAACCCAAATGCTTCAGCAAACAAGATTCAGTCAATAAGATGAGGTGAGGATGTTACAGTGCTCACTGACTTCCAAAGGATGCCATTGAGGACTTAACATCAAAGGGAAAGGCTCTCTCAAAGTTCTACCTCAGAGGGCAAGGTCACTAATCCCTCCAAAGGAGAGAGGTGAATACCCTTAAGGGACTTCATGTCATAGAGAAGGAAGGAGGTGAACAAGACACTCCTTGTTTATTGAATGGAATTGTTCTATCTAAAGCTCTACCTATGTACTTATGATCCTATAAACAGAACAAACAAAATCTAAAACTAAACTCCTCTGCAAGGTCTTCAAAGCTTCAATGATGATCCACAAGGTCTTCAACTCAATCTTCAAGGCTCACCCACTCAAAGGAGGAGAAAATCAAGCACAACAATACAAACTATGCCTTTAAGCAACACACATACTAACCATACATTCAAAAATCAATTAAAAATACTAAAACACCATATAATATTCCAGCAAAATTCTAGGGGATTCTATACATACTTACCCTTAACCCATATATTCCCCATACACTAATTTGGCCTATAAAACCCAAAACAAAATTGTTCAAATCTACTTATACAACCTAAAACCCTAATTTGAGCACCTAAATTCCAAACAAGCAAACTATATCAAATTTTAATCTACAAATTGTGAATTAAATCCTATATGAACTATGATTCAACATCTAACTATGCCAAAAAGAATGGCTCAAAAATCATAAGGGAAAGTTCTAAAAGAAATCCTACAAAATCAAGTATCAACTAAAATCAATTAAAAAGACTATTTACAAGAATAATATGCTAAAAATATTAAAGGAAAAATAAAATGGAATTTTATTTATTTACATTTTTCTAGACATGATTATGAATGTGTGAAAAAAAACAAGCATTAAAAAATATTAATTTTTGAATTTTATATGATTTTTATAAAATGCTAAAATATAAAAGAAATTAAAATAAGAAATATAAGAAAAAGGGATGGGGGGTGAGAAAAGTAAACACGCCCAGTTGATATCCATGATGGGCTGAGAACCTGGGGGTGCGCTTAGTAATCTGGTAGGCCCATGCGCTCAGGAAAATAAAAAGAAAAAATCACCAGAAAATGAATATAACCACGGTGCAAATAGCACGCTTTTTCAGTTCAAAAATGGATTGGGCCTCTGGGTAGGGGGTGAATAGCACAAGATTGCTGAGCCCAGAACTCCTCACTTAATTAAACGCACCGTTTTGAAGCTGTGACTTCCCTCCACTTCTGAAATTGAATCAAGGCCGCTGGATGAGACGATTTAGTCAAGACTTGGATACGATCGAACGGCTGGGAGGTTGTCTTCAACCTCCAGCTAGGGTTTCTTCTTCGTACCAGTTTCCATGCCCTAAACTTCAACTGCCTCATTCTCTCTGATCATTCCATGAAATTCAAAACTTCCAAGAGCAAAGATGCTCTACTAATCACCCAGAACACGATGATACCAATAGTTTTCCCTGAAACCCCACGTATCACTCTAACAGAACACACGAACGTTAGGGTTCCACCATGATTCTCTGAGATCAAACACGATAGAGCTTCAATCTAGTGATCCAAACTTGTTCTACATGTTACCCTAGCCATTCTAAACTATACCATATCCATTAAAACTCCATGAACAGCCTATTATCAATCTTGCAAGAATTGGCACCCTGCCACGAAACTCCATGGATCCCTCTCAAACTTTCAGAAAACCTTCCTCTAACCTAGCATGCTATCTTTCCACCTAAAGTTCTAACAGAATGCACCTAAATGAGGACTTATGGATCAAGTTACCAACCTGCTAAAGATCAATGGTGAGTGGTGCTAGAGCTTGATTCAAGGCTTGAAATCTTCTCCAAATGCTCCTCCAATGGTGGACACCTTTCTGTTTGCAAGAATTGAGATGAATGAGGCTTGTAGAAGAAGAAATTGGATCTTGTTTGATTTTGAAGAAACCTTGCAATGGCACTTTCTCTCTCACTCTCCCCAATGAACTCAGCAACTTTCACCAACCTTGCTCTCATGGTGATTCACCCTTTTTATAACAATCAAAAGAAGAGTCTAGAAACTCATGGAAAGTGCTAGAATGTTATAGAATTTCTCATGAAATGATACATTGTATATCCCTTATCTCATGCCTTAATCTTGTCAATTTGGCTTTAAAATCTCCTTATAAGAGATATTGAGAAGGAATGTGTGAAAAACAAGCTTTGGTTTTTCCTTATGTGAAGTTTCTCAAGTTGCCTTATTATGCAAGAATGAAAATTACAAAGCAACCTCCATTTTAAGACCTCAAATTAAAATTCTACTTGAACCATTGTTTTTAAAATAATGTTTGGAGTCAAAATGACATATTGGATGCCCCATTTTGGATTTGTACATCTCCTAAACCAAAATTCCATTTCAACTTTTTTAACTTATAAGCCATTTTTAGGTCATTTTTACCCAATCATGAAAATCCTTGCTACAAGCTCTTTCAACAACTCATGACCTCTTTTATAAGCTTAAAATCCCATTTTGAACAACTTTTATGTTTTTAGTTTTTTCATTTGAGGCTTGGAAATAGGAGATATGGCCTTTGCTTAAAATGACCTATAACCACCAAATGACCAAAATACCCCTGTCTTGTTCAAACCATAAGTTGAGTTCTACAAATAATATCAAGGACTTATAGTACTATATAGAAAGCTAAGAAGATGCTCTTCAACATTCATGTTGACCAAGAGATCATAGGAATCCTCCTACTAGGGCAAAAGTTGTCTGCAAGTTGGGTGACTTTCAAGGACCCAGATTCACACACCTCAGCTGACCTGCAATTTGTCAAAACCATAACTTGAGCTCTGCAACTCCTATCAAGGACTTCCACCACTCAAATTAAAGCTAAGAACAAGCTCTACAACATTCATGTTTTGGGGAAGATGAGATATCAATCAAATCTTGAGCTAAAACTGCCTGGAAGATAGGGATCAAACTAGGGTTTTTTCATTGTCAATCCATGGAAACCCTAACTCAAAACTTCTCAAACTCCTCATTCATGATGAGTTGGTCTAGGAATCATCTTTATAACATCTCCATACATCATTCCCTGATCTCATGGCCCTTGGATTAGGTATCAACCTTCTCCAAATCTTCAGTTGACCTAGGGTTGACCCAGTCAAAACCCTAATTCTACTATTCATGGTTGAATCTTCTGAATTCTTGCATGATGACCTCTCTGGGCTTCATGATGGCTTTCAAGACATCTCATAGGCTTCCAAGTTCATTCTCAAAGTTTCAAAATCATCTGAGGGGCTCCCACAACTCTCAAGTTAGGAGGCACACAAATCTGGCTTCAAACAATTCCTCTGAGGATCTCTTGAACTTTCTGATGAAGGTATCAACTTTCACACACTTGATAGGTAAATAATTGTTGGTCAAATTTTGGGGTGCAACACTAGTCTATGGAAAATCCTGTCATCTACCATTTGAATTAGAACACAGGGGCTATTGGGCCATAAAAACCCTAAACTTTGACTATTTGACTGTTGGAGAAAACTGCATTCTTGATATACATAAAGTAGAAGAACTCCGCCAATCCGCCTACGAAAACGCTATTATATATAAAGAAAGAACCAAGGCTTGGCATGACAAGAAGATCGTGAAGAAATATTTCCATATAGGAGATCATGTTCTCCTATTTTACTCCAGATTGCGACTCTTTCCTGGAAAGCTTCGTTCAAGGTGGACAGGTCCCTTTACAGTTACTAAAGTTCTACAATCAGGAGCAGTCGAGATCCAGAACCAGTCATGTAGCCCATTCATTGTAAACGGGCAAAGATTAAAATTCTACAAAGGAGGGGACATTCCCAATGATTACTCCAGCCACACCTTGATTGATCCACCACTGCCTACTTCAACCATATAGGTTCTACTCGTCAAGCTAACGATGTTAAACAAGCGCTGCCTGGGAGGCAACCCACGGTTTTCTTTACTTTTTCTTTACTTATATTTTATTTTATTTTATTTTTCCTTTTTTAGTAATTATTATTTTATGTGTCAACTAACGGTTTATGTTTCTAAATTTTACTTTCAGGATGCAACCTCTTGACGACATGCACGTCACCTTCAGGGACGACAACCAGAGGCAGAGGTACTATGTTCTTCAGCAGCGTCCTATGGCACCGACCCGGTACCCAGATCAGACCTGCATGGAAGCTTTAGGAGTTGAACCCAGCATACGGTTTCTCTGTCATCAGCTCCATTGGGACGAATATGCTGATCAGTTACACCAGACCTACAGGCACCTTACTCTGGAGTTCCTTAGCTCTTTCTGCCATGAAGCATACATTGGTCAGGACGGCACTACCATATTCAGACTATTTGGCACAGAGTATGCCTTTACCACGAAGGAGTTCGGTGACCTACTCGAATTTCAAACCACCCCTGATGCTATACCTGACCTACCAATGGCTTATTTTATGAGTCGAGACATCAACCAATTTTGGAGAGACATTATAGGCGGAGGGAGCCTCGACCCATCCACTCAGCTGTCTCTAGTCATCCACAACCCAACTATGAGGTACTTTCAGATGATCCTGGCTCACACTTTCCTCGGAAAGGCTGACTCTGACATGCATGTTAGTGAGGAAGAGATCTTTTTCCTATTCTGTGCAAACCGGCTACGCCCAGTCGCATGTGGGAACTTTTTACTGAATAAACTCGAGGGCATAGCTAGATCCTCAGAAGGGATTATTCACGTAGGAGGCACCGTCACTCAGATAGCCGCAACATTAGGACTTACCAGCTGCTACACCTGACTCCGTATTATGGATACACCTTGTTGGACATGGATTGCTATTTGGACAGAGGGTTGATGAGGAGAGCATTATTTCAGCCTGATTATTTTAGACTCCTGATCGACCACCAGACCGTCCACTATTTTACATTGCCTGATCCTGCTATGACCAGTGTCCATGATCCTTCCAATTGGAGTTACACCTTGGAAGGTTATGGAGAGACGATTGATGAGCCATGCACACCGCCTTCGGCAGAGTACCATCCTTCACCGCCCTCTCCTAGGACGACGGTATTATCCAATAATCACTCACTACGAAGGACTGACTTGTACACTCAGATAGCAGAGCTGCGTATAGAGATAGTTAGACTCCAGCAGACAGTCGCTGACCTCACTTTGCAGGTGCAGATATCAGACATGACTCATGCTACGGAAGCCTACACACTGTACCAGGAGATGTCAGACCTACACAGAGAGCTACGCACCCTTCGTCATCCTGACCAGACCGACGAGCACCCAGCTCTGTGATGACGCCATTTCATTACTTTTTATTGTTTACTTTATTTCCACCTTCATTTACAGACTTATTTCATTTGCTTACGTTTTTTTATTTTATGACATTAATTTTACCGTTTATATATATACATGTTTGTGATTATTGTTATTTCCCTATTTCATGTAATTTATTTTATTTTTTAATTACGTTTCCTGATTTTTATGTCAAAATAAGGAAAAAGAAAAAATAAATAGGAAGAAAAAAATAAGTGTGCCAGGACAGGTGACTTTTACTTCCAGCACACCCCAAAAATTAAGAAGGAGCCCCAAGGCCCAAACAAAGGACCAAAATTCGGCCCAATCACCTTCAGTGAGGATGGCGCTCGCCATATAGTCCATGGCGCCCGCCACGGGGTCTGGACTATATGTGGGGCAGAAGTTATAAAACCACCATTTTCACATCTCAAACCTCCAAAACTCCATTTTTGGCCATCCGAAAATCTCCCCTAAAGCACCAAAAGTTCCTAATTTCATCATTCACTCACCAACCCATTAACCATTCCACGTTCCATTTTCACCTTCCCTCACCAAAATCCATCAAAAACCCAGTTTTACAAAACTCCAAAAATACCCATTTTCACTCATCTTCCATCTCAAGAGTACATCCATGGAACACGAAGGTTACATTTTGCGTCAAGGGAAGCCCGGAGAAAGACAACGGAAAATTTTCGACAAACTGCAAATCCGGGACATCGCTTCGACACGGTACGTGGATGACAACTGTCTGTATTCTTTGGGCATTTACCATAGCGTTTATCACTTGTTAGAAACTTTAGGGTTGCACGAAATATTTGCTAGACGTGATCCTACTTTTGAAAGGTTGACCAGGGAATTCTTGAGTTCCCTGATTTATGTTGTCAGGCCTGACACTGCTAGTACCGTCGGCACGGTACAATTCCAAATGTTTAATATGGAATACGCATTTAGTACCGACGAACTCGCATAGAGGCTAGGACTGCCTTTTGGTGAAGGTGCTATTTATGAAGCACCTCTGGATTCCGATTGGTCTGTGGAGGCATTTTCCTTTTGGCACAGGTTGTCAAATTTTACAATTACATCTTTTGAAGGAATACTTGCCTCCCCGATCCATAACCCGACCATCCACGTATTTCGCTACATGTTAGCCTGCACTATCTTTGGTCGGGAGAACCCAAATAAGGTGACTACAAAAGAATTACTATTTTTGCAGGGGTGCCTCACAAATAGGAGATTTAATGTGGTTCCGTTCATGATTGCCCATATGACTGCCGCAATCAAGAGCACTGGGACCATTGCCTTCGGAGGACTTATCACGTCTATTGCAAAGGCTATGAACCTAGATGCAGAGATAGAAACTTTAACACCCCTTCCTCCTCGCACAATTAATTTAAAAATTCTTAAAAGATATGAAACTGTGCAAGGTCAGGAAGGAAGGGGTCTTTGAGCTTATGGTCCATGGAAAGGTTATCCCATCTATCATTCTGCCTTGCACTAGACGCACAGATGTGACTATCGCGAGGGACTGGACCTACGATTTAGATGCTCCACCCATTACAGGTCCAGTACCTCCGAATATTCTTGTTGGTGACGACGATGATACCGGTGACGAGTATGACCGGCGAGAGCAGTCTCCCAATCATCATATGCCGCCTCACCATGTACCATAGACACACACTGCACCGTCTTCCTCTTACCATTTTGCAGGTACCGCTCCCGGTTTTTATATATCTGTGCAGATGTGGCGAGACCAATTAGCAAGAGAGGAGAGACGCGATAACTTGCTTACCACAATACAACAACAATTAACTGAAAATATGAGACTCATGCAAGAGTCTCAGCAGCAAATGAGCCAATCCATGCAAAGCATAATACAATCTCAAGCCGCTTTGACCACTAAATTCGACGAGTTCGATGCTTCTCAGACCGATCGTCGTCGCAACAGATCTCGCCGCCCTAGGTACTCACCGCACGCTGGTGACAGCACCAGCAACATACCTTTGGCCCTTCAGGTAACTCGTCCCTTTCTTATTTTGAAACATTGGGGACAATGTTCAATTTAAGTGTGGGAGGATACTTTATTTATTTTCTCGCTTTTTCTTGCATTGTTCATTTCTTTTATCGCTTTCTAGTTTATTTCCCTTCTTATTTTTTTGTTTTTTAGAACACACATGTGCTTAACGAGTCATTCTGCAGTATACCCTTATTCCCTTATTACTTTGCCCCATCAAAAAATTTATTGACAAAAAGTGTATTATCCTGAAAATTGTTTAGGCTTTGAGGCAAGTTCAAGTTAGGATGCAGATGATTTGGAAAAATCTTTTTGAAACATCGGTACCATTATGACACCTTAGGCTTCGCGAATGTAGAAATCAACCCCGATACCCTATGTACCATGGCCTTAATAATAATGTTCATAGTAAGTCCTTAGTAGTTTATCCTAGCAGTCAGCTCCGGCCAAAGCGTGATCTAAGTGAAGGACCGATGAATATAAGTGAATGATCTGCATGTTCAAAAATAATAATTACAACTCGAGTATAGGTAACCCTCACAAGCTCATTTAACCCAAAAAGTTGTAAAAATTTCGAAAATAAGAAAATAATAAAAGCAAAACAAAATAAAATATCTTTCCATTGATAGTTGGTTTAGAGGTATCTGGTGCTGAACTCGGTAGGGAGGGTTACAATCCGATCCCCCACAGCTACAATTGGGCAAATAAAAGGGGTTACACCAACTTATTTACCAGAGCCCCATGCTTAAAGATCATAATCACTAACCGGCCACTTCACTATGAGCATGTATGGATAACAGGCTTAATGTGATTGCGCCTGAATGAAAAGGACCCAAAAGGAGATTTAAAAGTAGGCCTAGGTACGGTAGGGTAGTACGGATTGATTTTTGTAAGAACGAAGTCTATGTCTATATTTACGGAGAAGTGTCATTCCAATACCCGTGGTTCATTGAGTTAATACCTATCACTTCATCCCAGCTTGAACTTATAAGCCCTTTTTGCCCAGATCATTTATGGATATCACCCTTTTCTGTCATGATGTTTTGCTTGAGGACAAGCAAAGGTTTTAGTGTGGGAGAATTTGATAGACCCAAAATATACTGTTTATTCGACTCGATTTGTGCATGTTATTTAGGATTTTATTTCTGTTTTCGTGTATTATGCCTCTATTTTGCTTCTTTTTCAGGTTTTTGTATTTTCAAAGCTACTCGAGAACAAATGAAGAAAAACGAGCTAAAAGACCAACATTTTCTGGAGTTATCGCATTGTCTAATCGAGTCTGTAATCGGGTTTGGAGCACTTTGGTAGAAGTTAATCCTGCCGCCATTTTGTTTCCGTCATTTACTTCAAGTTGTACCAAGATTTAAAGCCTCCCGTTTGGAGCAGGTTTCTATTTATTTATCGCCCTTTTTATTTATCCACTTTTATTTCCCGCACTATTTATTTATCGCACTGTTTATTTATTGCACCCTTTACCGCATTTTATTTATTTCCTCGCACTTTATTTACTTGCATTTATTTACCATGCCTATTTACTTTACCACGTTCGGCTAAATCTTAAAGGCTAGGGTGCGACGATCATAGTTAAAATAGTATCCCATACGGCTGTCGATAGAATTGCTTAGGGGTTATTCTGACTTTTAACACTTATTTTCTGCACTTAAAATCTGTTGTGTAAGATCGAAAGTCGTCCAACCTTTAGATGAATTTGGTTAGTCTTAACTGTTCAAAGGAAGCGAAAGCGCTTGGTCCAGTTAAGTAGCAGTCTTTAATGTTTTAGAAAACCGATTTTAAAACGGTTTTCGGACGCGTTTATGGATTTAAAGTCCGGTTCACAAGAACCTCTTTTTGTTAGAAATTCCAGGTCAAAATACTTTTCAACTGAGTTAAGAAACTATATTTCTTTAAAATAGGTTTAATCACTCTAACGCAATACACGCCTTTTTATAAGTGACAATAAGAGGGACCGATTAGGGGATAAACTCGATTTTGAATACGTGAAAGCGACAGTTCCCGTTAAATTAGTTCTTTTCACGAGTAGAAAACATTGCCCCATAAGGCATCCTATTTATACACATTTGGAATACTACCTAACTATGTGAATTGCATCTAAGCCTGTTGTTTTAATAATGAATTTATTTTCGCACTTTACTTTTATTTTGCACAACTTAACCCTTTATTGTCTTGCCTTAGATAAACACCGTAACAATAGCTACCGATACATTGACGTTTGGTCTCTGTGGGATCGATAATCTTTTATATTACTCTGACCCTATTCGTGCACTTGTGAAACACAACATCACAAACCTTAATTCTATAGGTGACACAAAACGAAACAAAGACTGATAATATGGTTGTTATGCAAGGGTGATTAACCTAAAATGATATGCAAAAGATCAAAGAATCTAATGGTAAAATTTGGGGTAGGACAATAAACAATTAACTAATGCGATAAACAATAACAATAAGCAATATATAAAAAAACCTGTAAAACTTGAATTAAATGTGGGAAAGCTTGAAATAACATGAACGAAATAAACTTTGATTATGTTGGCAGGATTGTGGTCCAAGAGTACAAAAAATTAAACTAAAGTTGTGATAATCTCTCAATGCGACTGATTATCACTTTGAATGTAAATTTGTGCTTAAAACTAAAAACTTCAGAGCTTCTGTGCAATACTTGGATGTTCAAAACTAAGAAAACTAGCTCTTATTTAGAGGTCTGGTGCTTCAGAACCATTTCCTAACATGTAGAATAGGTTGATACAAAGTAGGGATGTGGGGAAGAGTGAGTCAATTGGCATTCACGTATTCTGCCAATGCACTTGAATGGCTACCGCCATTAGGCTCGTGGCGAGCGCCATGAGCTTTAAGTGGGAATGGTGATGTGGCTGGGTGCAATGGCGAATGCCATGCACCATAAACTTGTATTTTCCTGCATTTTTCTTCCTTTCTTGCTCCTTTTTCGATTTCTTTGCATAAACACTACATAATTGAATAGTTCCTGAATTGTAAACAAAACAAGACATAATACTAATAAAACATGACAAAATGACATAAAATAGCATGTGAATCGATCTAAATACATGACACGTTTTCACGTTATCATTCCTGCCACAAGATGTTCTCTTGTAAAAATTGTTATTTTGATTGTATTTGCAATAGAAAATTGATAGGATAAAGAAAATATGTTACATCTTGTGATAACTATAATAGAAAGAAATATGTAGTAATGAAGATGATGGCTGCTGGCATTGTAAAGCAGAATGTTGAAGATCATGTTTAAGACATAATAGAAGACATGGTAGAAATTGAAACAAAACCTTGGTACATAACTCTTGGGGATTGTTGCAGAGAAAATTGCCATAAGTGTATGGAACTCAAAATTGAAGAAGGAAATATTTATGAAGGTTGTCAACTTGAGAAGCAAATCAAGATGTCTTACAAGATGTTTCAACATCTTACTGATGCTTCTGAATTACCACTTACGGGCTTTAAGAGACTCAAGCAAGATATTGTCATTGAAGGGAATGTTAATGGTCAGGATGGAGGTCCTCGATAACACAGAAATTCACCATATATTTGGCTCGACTCACACATGTTTTATTTTCATTTTGCTTTTATTTCTAGTGGTATGCTGGTGTTTTATTTCTATTTCAGGTACCTAATCGAGTGAGAGCCATTATACGAAGAAACAAGACAAATCCGACGAATAATGGAGAAAAATACATATTTTGCACTCACAGCATTCAGCATGGCGTTCCCACAGAGGTAGCCGTGACGTGGCAAATGTGCCCACGTCCCAACGACTATAAAGAATGGTGTTGCGGTGGAAATAGGATCACAAACTATTAATGAGTTTGAATCGCAATTCAATTCACAACCGCTCTTTGATTTATCCGAAGGAAAAGGTCAAAAGAGGGAAAACCTATTTTTGCATCGTAAACACAATGCGGGGAAAGATCTAGGGTTCGGGGGTTGGTTAAATTTAGGGAAGGTATTAGCACCCTAAACTTCTGTAGTACTCTACAGGAACCTTTTGTTCAGATGTTTACTATTTGCTTTATTTATTTGCTTAAGGTGTACGTACAAAGGAATTAAAAGTTAAAAAAGACCTAGGGGATTAATTCTAAGTTTACTCGGCAAGACATCACATTTTGTGCCTACGTATCCTTACGGGAGTGGAATCAGAGTAATCGTAGTTCCCCCCAAAAGGGAGGTTAGAGACTTCTTGACTGTGGTCAAGGTCTCAAGGGGAATAAACGCATCTTAAGGACACGCTTACGTGGAGTGTAGAAACTCCAAATCTCTACGTTGAATTGTTAAGTTGTAATTAGGATTAAATTAGGTTAGGGATTCCGCGGCAGGAAACCCTAAAATGAGCGCGGCGGCTCTTTGACCTAATGCCAGGGGTAAAATTGTAATTTAGCCTGCGGCGAGGCATTTGTGAAAATTAGGGTTTGTGAGGTTGTACGGGTTTGAAGTTGAGGTTTTGAGGTTGAGGACTATTGGCGCGGCGACCAAAAAGCTAGACCTAACATTCGGATGTGTGTAGTGTGACAGAAATATTGATGAAGATGTGAAATTTGCATCATGCAAGCGGAAATAAAAATGCAGACAGTAAGGCATACAAGCAGAAACTTAAAGACAGAAACTAAACGCGATTGTTAGGATTCGCGGAGTTACAGATGAGAAGTAGTTACAATAATAATGAAACTTAAAAACACAACGCAATAGTAGTAAACATGAGCTGCAAAAGATGAACACCCGTTAGTAGGCAAAGTCAGACGGTAATTGGACGGGTCATGAGACAAAAGTGCAATATTGGAGATTTTGTTGTTTTTAAAGAAAAAGTTTTGATTTAAGAAAAAAGATGTTTAAGCATAAAAAAGAGATTAAGTTTAATTTTCAAAAAAATAGATTTAACTTAATTACCCACAAATTTTTAATTCAAAAAAGGTTTGATGATATTATTTTAAAAATGTTTTTTTTAGTTATTATTTTAAAGAAAATTTTGATACTATTTATTTTTAAAAAAACAATTTCAATATTTAATTAATTAAAAGAAAAAGTTTTAAAATAATCCTAATTATAAAAAAAAAAAAAAAGACAAAAATAAAGGAAAATAAAAGAGGTTGGGCCGGTCATCACTCCCGGACCCAACCCGGTTGGTGTAAGTGCAACCAAGACAAAAGCATGAATTAGGGTTTCGTGACCCTATTCTCCCTGCGGCGCAGCTTTCTTCGATTCCTCTCGATTCTCCCTTTCGTTCTTTTTCGATTCCTCGCCAAAACCTAAAAAACCAAACCAAAATTGATCCGTCAAATATGGTGGGTGATGCTTATTGCTTACGCTTAGAATGACGAAGATTTTCCGGCGAATTTCTGAGGGATCCACGGTCGATGATGACTCCTTGTCTGAGGCTAGGAGAGGATTGCCGTTGATTACCCGCCGTCGGTGAAGGCAGTCACGGTGATTACGGGAGCTTCGCGCGAGGGTTTCGTTGTCCCTCTTCTCCCCTTCGATCTCGCGGCCACTTTCCACTCTCTTCCGCTAGGGTTTTGTTCGCGATTTTGTCTTCTCTCCCTCCAGGGTTTTCGCCGTTAGCCCGTTAGGGTTTCAACATGGTGATGTTGTTCTCTCTTATACTCTTCTGATCTTCGATTTTCTGGGCCTAATTGGATATTGGATTTACGTTTTTTTCTGATACTGAATAATATTCTGGATTTGACTTGGGATCATTCCTCTTTTGGATGCGATTTGTATTATTGCTGATTTGATTGGATTTTCTTTTGATATTTGCAAATGTAGATTTGATCCCTGATGGATTCTCAAACGCGGGCTTTTGCGATTTGCTTGCTGACTTTCCTTTTTGGGTTCACTTGATTGGATTTGATTTTTATCGGATGCGGACCCTTGTGATTTGTCTGATATTTGTTTTGAGTCACGTCTTACTTCAAAATTCCTGCCTGATGCGAGTTCACTAACATTCTTTTTCTTCTTTCAGGTTTGGTATGGATGCTTTGGTTGAATCCAAACTGCCGAGAAGGGGTATACAGCGATGATGACGCTCTGTCTGAGCCTGATGAGGGAATCAATGATACCGCGGTTGCCTTTAACCATGTTTCGACAGTTGCTTTTGATAGTCTATGCTGTGTTCTTTGCTTGTTTGAATTTGGTTCAGAGTCATGGTTTCTGGGCTTGTGAACTGATATGGTTCTGATATGGGTTTGATCTCTGGTTATCCATGCCTTGCTGCTGCATTGTCTGATTTTTTTTCTATGTTAGCGACTGGTGCACTTATTTGCCGGGGCAGTGATGTTCTGAACTGAGCCCTCATGCTCATAGCGATTTGAGGTAGTTTGGCCGTGGGATTTCACTGATATGAACTGCTTTGTTGGCTTTTCATTGTAACTTGCACCCTTGGTTGAGGCTTGCCCTGAGCTGATTAGGTGAATGTGATTATGTGAGTTTATCTTGCTCTTTTGATTGAGTTTGCATTTCCTGCTGTGGTTTGTGAACTGGACCTCTGCCCTCTCTTGTTTTCGAATTGACTTGAACCTGATTCTTTTAATGTACTTGCCATTCTATTTTCGGATACTGATGCTTTGACTTTTGCAGAGGAATCACTTGCGGATTTATTGGCTCATTTTCAGATTTGGTTTGTCTGTGGATTCAGTTTTCTGATATGGACTTTGATTCTGATATTATTTGTTGGATTTTTGCAGACAAGTCCTCTCTCTGATCTGGGATATCCGTATGGTTTGGATTTTCTACATTCAGTTGTGGATTATCCATGGATCTAATTAGAAATCTGTTGGCATCCGGATTTACTTGATAGATTCCAATTACGTATTGGTTTCGAAGCAATCTTTCGGCAAAATCCATTTCGACCCGAAACTTCTTTTTACTCTCTCTCTTTCTTGGTTGTCCCGTATTGATAAGAACGGAAATTTCTTGATCTGACGCTGATGGTGTGGATCGGTAACGGGGGTAGGATGCGGCTTCGGTCGTGCCACTCCCGGCACTCAGTGATGACGCTGTTCTGAGAGTGTCGAAGATAACTTCTAACCCTTTTCTGTTATGTTTCTTTGTCTTTTTTTCCAGGTAATCAAGAAGTGTATGAAGAATTCAAGGGAAACCCAAATGAAGAAACCAAAGAGTTTTTAGGACTTAGGACTTTTTAGAGTATCTGTAAATGTAATCTTACAGCAATTCAAATGTGAAATGATTCACTTCCTTTTGTACAATGATATTCTTATGAAATAAAGATTCCAAAAATTTTCATTTATATCCATGATCATTCCACTTTGAATCTATTTATATTTATTTCTAGTTATAAATTATAAACATTTGTGAATAAATCCCCAAATATTTAAATTCATTATTCTAGTCATAAACCATAAATATTCACGAATGATATTCTTGTTCATGTACTTGCCTCGTTTGTAGTCCTAATCTCATCACCTGACTACATTCACTTGCATTCCAACTTAGATTCTAGCCAACAATATTCTCCTCATTTTCTAACCAAACGCGGATGTGCGCCGTAATCACAACAGATTCAGTATCAACGATGACATTGCCCGTAATTGAATTCCACTGACCAAATGCTATGAGCAACAATCATCCAATAATACCCAATTAAACTGCGCCTTATTAACAGAAACGGAAATGCTCTGGAAATAAACCATGAGCGATGAAATGGACCTTAATTCCCGTTGTGTCCGACAAATTTTGATACCGAACACATCGGATTGACGCCTTGATATAATCAAACCCTGTGATAAATAAATGCCTCAGAAATAGTGTCTCAAGTGTCTCAAAGCTCAGTAACAGCCCGTCTTCAAAGAATTAACGGGATCCACGAAAAATGACCAAAATACCCTTGGAATCAATCCTGCAAACAAATTATGCTCCATGACTGGTTAGTGATTAATGGATGCACAGATGAGATGTTATGCGAAATGACTGACTAAATGTAAGGGTAAAATTTGGGGTATTACAGTTCCCCTATTTAAATAGCTACACTGGATGATTTGAGTGGCGGAGACTCGAGGAATCATGGTGGAGGGATTTAAATATAGATAACCGAAAATTTTGCCCTTATATGTGGTGATATGCAATGCTATAGACAAAACGAGAACAGACTAATGCAGACGATGCCATGAATATGAATATGAGATGTATGCTGGAATGATGAATGCGAAAATGTTGACGAATATGACGACACAGGGACAGACGCTACGAGAAGAACACACTGGGAAAACGACGCGCTGGGACACAGTACAACACTGGGGAATTCTAAAATGATGGTCAACTGGTGCGAACACGACCAATTGTCATTTTTAGAACGGGAACGAGATTCTCAAATGGAGATGGCACCTATGAGACGGCCTCCACTGGGGAATCTAAAAGTAAAACTGGATCATGTACGACTGCAAGATCGATTACAGAATGCTGGAGCATTGAGCAAAGAATAACGTCCAAGCTTCTGTAAACTATCTCTCGTGACAGGATCAAACGGGCCTTTCGGGAATCCGTAGCAAGTATACAGGGTAAAAACCGGCTGTATGCCAAAATAAATGGACTTTAAGTGGTTAGAACAAGATCCAAAAGGGAGATGGCACCTATGAGATGACCTCCACTTGGGAATGTCTAATAATAAAACTGGATCTACACGATTGCAAGATCGATTACAGAAAGCCGGAGCATTGAGCAAAGAATAACATCCAAGCTTCTATAAACTATCCTTCGTGATGGGATCGGACGGGCTTTTCGGAAATCCGTATCAAATATACAGGGTAAAGACCGGCTGTATGCCAAAATAAATGGACTTTGATAGGAAATGCCTTGATAAGCTTCTCGAGGGAGAACTGTCACTTATCGTTGGAAGGGACTTACATGCCAAAATGGATAAGCACTCAAATAAAGAGGCTGTTGCTTATATAAATCTTCTCATATTTAAGGTCGGCGCCTGGAATACGATTCTGATTCTTCTTTTACTAAAGGGTAAATGAACTTCTTCATACTTCAAGATCTGTGCTCTCCTGAATATGATTCCGCTCCTTCTTTTACTAAAGGGTAAATGAACTTCTTCATACTTCAAGATCTGTGCTCTCCTGAATATGATTCCGCTCCTTCTTTTACTAAAGGGTAAATGAACTTCTTCATACTTCAAGATCTGTGCTCTCCTGAATATGATTCTGCTCCTTCTTTTACTAAAGGGTAAATGAACTTCTTCATACTTCAAGATCTGTGCTCTCCTGAATATGATTCCGCTCCTTCTTTTACTAAAGGGTAAATGAACTTCTTCATACTTCAAGATCTGTGCTCTCCTGAATATGATTCTGCTCCTTCTTTTACTAAAGGGTAAATGAACTTCTTCATACTTCAAGATCTGTGCTCTCCTTAATATGATTCTGCTCCTTCTTTTACTAAAGGGTAAATGAACTTCTTCATACTTCAAGATCTGTGCTCTCCTGAATATGATTCGGTTCAAACCTCCCCATACTTCAAGACGACAAGGAAAATGGAAGCCCAACTGCTCAATGGAGATGGCCATTTGCTGCGAGTCATAACGAAGATAGGATCAGCTTCTCAGGCGAGAAATGTCGCTTATTTTGCAAGAGTGGCAATAATAAGCTTCTCATGTAAGAACTGCTTGTAGAGGTGATAACAGATAATGATAAGCTTCTCGGTCGAGAACTGGTGCTGATCGATGATAAGCTTCTCAGGTGAGAACAGGCGCTGATCGATGATAAGCTTCTCAGGCGAGAAATGTCGCTGATCGATGATAAGCTTCTCAGGTGAGAACAGGTGCGTATCTTGTTGTGTAAGGTTGTTATATCGATAGGCTTCTCAGGCGAGAAATGTCGCATACCGATGCTGTAGGATGTAGGATTGTAAAGTGTTATACCGATAGGCTTCTCAGGCGAGAACAGTTGCATACCGATGCTGTAAGATGTACTGATAGATTTTCCCGGCGTGAACTGGCGTGATTGTGATTGATTTTCTTGATAGATAGTGCAAAATAAATGCACATCCGGGTACAGTGATAAGCTTCTCAGGCGAGAACAGTCGCATATCTGCTAAGGTATGGTGAAGATTTTTAGACGGTGCAAAATAAATGCACGTCTGGTTGGGCTTGACGACCGACAAGATTGAGGTTCAATCTAGGATCGAGCTAGAAAGAAGACTGGTAATCAAGACTCCATCGAGGGAATGATCTCGAAGGGTAAATATCTTATCCTGGTGAGGAAAGATAGCTGAAGTAACCGTCATCCACGAGGATCGAGCTCTGTGGGGAAATCGGAAACACATATGTATTTTATGCTTAGGGCTGACAATCTATTTGGGGAGAATGGACAATCCCAGTTACCCGGCGGTAACAACCAATGATGGCGAGATACAATGAACCTGTGAATGCTAACGCATATGTTACTGCATATGAATGTGAATGTATGTTAATGTCTATGTAGTTAAATATGCAGGATGTAATGGAATGAATATGTAATGAGTATGTGAAATGAATATGTAATGAGTATGTGAAATGAATATGTAATGAGTATGTGAAATGAATATACGAAGTAGGCATGTGATGCTTATGCCCCTGCGTATGCTGACGAAACAGACTAGAGACGGGACGAGAGATGAACTAAACATCTCGACGGAGATACCCTGCGTTCTCTGCAACCAATACGTCAATCATGGGCGAGAAAGATCAATGGTAGAACCCAATCTGGTTTCAGAATTCTGACTTCTCTGGGGAGAAAGTAATCTGCTTGGGTGCACAGTATCATGTCTTCACATGGGGAGAAGAAAACCTGAGGGACACTTTCGAGTTACCTAGAAAAAGTTGTCAGCTTATAGTCTCTCTGGGGACTGTGATGAGGCAATAGTTTAGGAGCCTGTTGCAACACTGAGATTTACTGGGGAATGAAGGCCTCCGTGAGTAAAATCCATCGGGTGCATGAAGAGAGTTGTGAAACCACATGGTTTTGATCTTAAAGGACCTTGTAGTAGTCGCCATTTGTTTCCCTTTAAAAAAACACGGTGCCCCAGGATACTTGCGTTGTGAGGAAAAGTCAGCTCAAGAGGATTTTACAGAGAAACATGGGGTCTGGTTGCCCCACTGTTTTCAAACTCTTTGAGATTTGTCAGGTCTCGACGTAACTGGCACCAATTAATTGTGTTACGACGAAATCTTTGAGAAATAGCTCTTAAGAACGTCAGACTCGCGTCGGTAAGCGAATTGGGAAACTGCCTGCCCCTGTTTAGCAGGATCTTCAAGTTCCACGGGTTATGTCCATATGTAAATCTCTAAGATATCAAGCAAAGTCGTCATGCCTGAAATGCCTATCCTGAGCTTGTCAATGTACGCATATATTTGTCTTGAATTTTTGTTTTGAAAAAGATATCGCAATAACTTGTGACCGAAATCACTAGTCCGGATATAAGTTTTAATTATAATGCCAACATGAATTTTTTCTGAGCATAGCTCGTAGGAGTCAGGAAACGTGATCTTGTCGAGTATGCCTTCAACCGAAGTCCTACTTCAATTAGGTCTTTTAAAGGTTGTATTGTGGCTCGGTTCACGGTTTAAGAAACAAAGGATATAGGCTCAAAGTTATATTTGTACCCTCCCATTCTTCGTGATGTTCTCCAATCCTAATTCAGTTAATCGGATACGAACGCTCATATCTCAAGCGGATTTGCTATGGTCGAGAACCTATCAAAGCTTTGGACATGGCAGTCACTCACCTATTTCTAATGGCAATTCGATCACACGACTTTGTTCTTTATAAGGATTCAAAAAAAAAACTACTGGTTTGTTGTTCTTATTCCCTAACTTTTGCCTGGACAACATCTTTTGATTTGCCTTTGGAGTCCAGCGGGATGCCCCAGTTTTACCTAAGTCCCCTTCATAGGTTTTGACTTAGCGGGCTCTTATTTTTTTTTAATATTCTTTTATGCACAAGTCGTATGACTCTTTTGAAAGGCTTGTGACTGCCCCACTCCTTAGGTAACCGAGGGATAGTCATTGTATTAGACTTCTTAAGATGCTAAGGATAAATTCTCGAAGGTTTGCTCTTCCTTTTTGAGGATCTAAGCGCTCGATCGGTTTAACTGAAACCTACCCTGCCCCAGATTAGGATGGAGGTTCTTAAAAGAAAGAAAAACTCCTACTTCAAGGCTCAAAGAGGTTAACGAGGGATTAACATCCTTATATCTCCAGTGTTTGGGATTTGAAACAATGCCTTACATCATCAGCAGGTTTTAATTGAAAGCATACGACAAGAAATCTGACGTTTTAGGTTCGTCATCCTCCTCCCAATTCTCCATCAGAATAAGAGATCGAGTAAAGTTGGCATTATGATTTATGAAAACGTTTTTTGAATGAATGAAACGAATGGATTTATTCAAGACAAACATATGCGTTGCATTAATTAATCAAAGATAAACAAGTTCGTGCATGCTAAATATGCTTAATCGAAGAGAAATACATATAAATAAACAAATGAACTGTCGGAAAAATCCTTCTAAATGTTTATGAAATCTTGCATTCAAGAGTAACAGTTTCCTTTGGCGGAGCCTCAATGGAAGGGACGTCGGGTTTATGATCACTGGGAGTCGTCATGGCTTGCCCCAGTTATGCTGGTCACATCTTCAACAGTTTTCAGTCATTGCTTCAAAATAACTTTCCCAGATTCTTTGTTGATCCCGGTCATATCACCTTGAGGGTTACTGAAATGAAGCGAGCTAGCCCTTTGAATAATTACTGGATTCGACTGATTTGCTGAGGAGACAACATACTTTGCAGAATTTAAGCTTGACAAGCAGGGAACCCCGAGAGGAGTTTCGATCTTCGGCTGAGCATCACTAAAAGACAACTTCTTCGTTTCTAGCAAATTCCTGACAAATTTCTTAAGAGGGTAACAATTCTCTAAATCATGGCCGGGCGCACCCTCATGAAATAAACAATGAGCGGCAGCGTTGTAACCTGTCGGTAATGGATTAGGCGGAGGACCCAAAGCACGGGTGGTAATCAGACCTTGTTGTACCAAATGGGAGTATAACTCAGTGAAAGTCATCGGAATTGGAGGACAAGGCTTATACTGACTCTTACGGAGATAAGGAACCTGATCCTGTGATTGCTGGTGGACAGGAGCGTTGGGCGCTCGTTGACTGTTGACAGGAACTTGCATAGGCGGATAACCGAAAGGTTGTTGATAAACCGGTGCTTGATATACCGGAGCTGACTGCACAGGTTGGTATGTAGGAAACTGCTGGTCGAAAGGAGGCGCAACAGTAGCTACATAGGGTTGTTGGACATATGGAAACGGATAACCTTGAACATAACTCTGCTGATGTTGCCAAGATTGAGGAGTAGCTGTTTTGCGGTTCCTCGAACGTGCAGGTCCTTTACCATGGTCGGAGTTAGGATTTTTGCACTTTGGAAGGGTAGCTCGTCGAACTGGTTGAGCACTAGGAGGCACCAAACTGGATTGAAGACCGTGAGGAGGTACATTCTCGACAGTAACAGCTGGTTGAGATTCCATAACGGTATTAGTAGTTTCAGAAACAACAGTAGACTGAGCATCCACCTTCACACTAAGAGCTCGTAGCATCTCCAAAATATGCCCTACACTTCCTCGAAGATCTTCGAGTTCATGGCTGACACGGTTGATCTCTTGGTTTTGATCTTCCATCCTTTTGAAGGGTCGTATTGATGCAGAGAACTTAGGGTGACAAAACTGGAAGGCGAGAGAACCGAACATGAGAAAACAGAAGACACATGCAGTGCAAGAAAACATATGATGCTATGATGCAAATGCAAATGAAGATTTCATGGAATTCAAACATCTACGAATGTCGTGGGGTACCAAGGAAATATTTTTCTTATTTTTTTATTTTTATTTTTTTATTTATGGTGTTCCGCGATATCCATAAATGATGTTTGAATTCCATGAAATACAATGCAATGGGATGCTTTATGGATGCAATGCACATGAATACATAAAGTCCTAGGTTAAAGGACGTGAGTGGAGTTAAGGTCTACCCATCCCCAAAAGGAGTGTACTATAGGTCAGTTGTACCTGCAGGACAAGGTTCTAAAAGTGCCCAAAGTCATCAGCCCATCTTTCGGATATTATCAACCTTCCGATTGACTCGGGGGTTAATAATATTCTCAAGAGAACCTCTTTTGAGTGTAGTATCGCGTAGCAACCATTGTAGGACTACTCCCACATAGTTCCCGCACTACGTCTTAAATAAGGCCAAGGTGGTGTTAAGGTACTACGGTCCTCAATATCACAGACTCTAATCGACCATGGAAAACGTTTTCACGATTACTCGTTCAACCGAACCATTTTCGAAAAGGTCTCAACTGAGCGGTGATTCTCGAATCAACTTGGTCGGGACTCACTCCCTATAAGCCTCATCGAATATATCCCCATCCTATAATAATGTAATTAGTCCGGGCGTAGGACTTATCTCACAACACAAGGAACATTCCCAAAATCAAGGTACAATATATACATGCAAATGAATAGTAAAACAAATAGTAATAAATACGAACAAATTAGGGATAACCCTCAAAAGTTAAGACTTCCCCAGTGAAGTCGCCATTTTCTGTTGCGGTGGAAATAGGATCACAAACTATTAATGAGTTTGAATCGCAATTCAAGTCACAACCGCTCTTTGATTTATCCGAAGGAAAAGGTCAAAAGAGGGAAAACCTATTTTTGCATCGTAAACACAATGCGGGGAAAGATCTAGGGTTCGGAGGTTGGTTAAATTTAGGGAAGGTATTAGCACCCTAAACTTCTGTAGTACTCTACAGGAACCTTTTGTTCAGATGTTTACTATTTGCTTTATTTATTTGCTTAAGGTGTACGTACAAAGGAATTAAAAGTTAAAAAAGACCTAGGGGATTAATTCTAAGTTTACTCGGCAAGACATCGCATCTTGTGCCTACGTATCCTTACGGGAGTGGAATCAGAGTAATCGTAGTTCCCCTCAAAAGGGAGGTTAGAGACTTCTTGATTGTGGTCAAGGTCTCAAGGGGAATAAACGCATCTTAAGGACACGCTTACGTGGAGTGTAGAAACTCCAAATCTCTACGTTGAATTGTTAAGTTGTAATTAGGGTTAAATTAGGTTAGGGATTCCGCGGCGGGAAACCCTAAAATGAGCGCGGCGGCTCTTTGACCTAATGCCAGGGGTAAAATTGTAATTTAGCCTGCGGCGAGGCATTTGTGAAAATTAGGGTTTGTGAGGTTGTACGGGTTTGAAGTTGAGGTTTTGAGGTTGAGGACTATTGGCGCGGCGACCAAAAAGCTAGACCTAACCTTCGGATGTGTGTAGTGTGACAGAAATATTGATGAAGATGTGAAATTTGCATCATGCAAGCGGAAATAAAAATGCAGACAGTAAGGCATACAAGCAGAAACTTAAAGACAGAAACTAAAGCGCGATTGTTAGGATTCGTGGAGTTACAGATGAGAAGTAGTTACAATAATAATGAAACTTAAAAACACAACGCAATAGTAGTAAACATGAGCTGCAAAAGATGAACACCCGTTAGTAGGCAAAGTCAGACGATAATTGGACGGGTCATGAGACAAAAGTGCAATATTGGAGATTTTGTTGTTTTTAAAGAAAAAGTTTTGATTTAAGAAAAAAGATGTTTAAGCATAAAAAAGAGATTAAGTTTAATTTTCAAAAAAATAGATTTAACTTAATTACCCACAAATTTTTAATTCAAAAAAGGTTTGATGATATTATTTTAAAAATGTTTTTTTTTAGTTATTATTTTAAAGAAAATTTTGATACTATTTATTTTTAAAAAAACAATTTGAATATTTAATTAATTAAAAGAAAAAGTTTTAAAATAATCCTAATTATAAAAAAAAGAGACAAAAATAAAGGAAAATAAAAGAGGTTGGGCCGGTCATCACTCCCAGATCCAACCCGGTTGGTGTAAGTGCAACCAAGACAAAAGCATGAATTAAGGTTTCGTGACCCTATTCTCCCTGCGGCGCAGCTTTCTTCGATTCCTCTCGATTCTCCCTTTCGTTCTTTTTCGATTCCTCGCCAAAACCTAAAAAACCAAACCAAAATTGATCCGTCAAATATGGTGGGCGATGCTTATTGCTTACGCTTAGAATGACGAAGATTTTCCGGCGAATTTCTGAGGGATCCACGGTCGATGATGACTCCTTGTCTGAGGCTAGGAGAGGATTGCCGTTGATTACCCGCCGTCGGTGAAGGCAGTCACGGTGATTACGGGAGCTTCGCGCGAGGGTTTCGTTGTCCCTCTTCTCCCCTTCGATCTCGCGGCCACTTTCCACTCTCTTCCGCTAGGGTTTTGTTCGTGATTTTGTCTTCTCTCCCTCCAGGGTTTTCGCCGTTAGCCCGTTAGGGTTTCAACATGGTGATGTTGTTCTCTCTTATACTCTTCTGATCTTCGATTTTCTGGGCCTAATTGGATATTGGATTTACGTTTTTTTCTGATACTGAATAATATTCTGGATTTGACTTGGGATCATTCCTCTTTTGGATGCGATTTGTATTATTGCTGATTTGATTGGATTTTCTTTTGATATTTGCAGATGTAGATTTGATCCCTGATGGATTCTCAAACGCGGGCTTTTGCGATTTGCTTGCTGACTTTCCTTTTTGGGTTCACTTGATTGGATTTGATTTTTATCGGATGCGGACCCTTGTGATTTGTCTGATATTTGTTTTGAGTCACGTCTTACTTCAAAATTCCTGCCTGATGCGAGTTCACTAACATTCTTTTTCTTCTTTCAGATTTGGTATGGATGCTTTGGTTGAATCCAAACTGCCGAGAAGGGGTATACGGCGATGATGACGCTCTGTATGAGCCTGATGAGGGAATCGATGATACCGCGGTTGCCTTTAACCATGTTTCGACAGTTGCTTTTGATAGTCTCTGCTGTGTTCTTTGCTTGTTTGAATTTGGTTCAGAGTCATGGTTTCTGGGCTTGTGAACTGATATGGTTCTGATATGAGTTTGATCTCTGGTTATCCATGCCTTGCTGCTGCATTGTCTGATTTTTTTCTATGTTAGCGACTGGTGCACTTATTTGCCGGGGCAGTGATGTTCTGAACTGAGCCCTCATGCTCATAGCGATTTGAGGTAGTTTGGCCGTGGGATTTCACTGATATGAACTGCTTTGTTGGCTTTTCATTGTGACTTGCACCCTTGGTTGAGGCTTGCCCTGAGCTGATTAGGTGAATGTGATTATGTGAGTTTATCTTGCTCTTTTGATTGAGTTTGCATTTCCTGCTGTGGTTTGTGAACTGGACCTCTGCCCTCTCTTGTTTTCGAATTGACTTGAACCTGATTCTTTTAATGTACTTGCCATTCTATTTTCGGATACTGATGCTTTGACTTTTGCAGAGGAATCACTTGCGGATTTATTGGCTCATTTTCAGATTTGGTTTGTCTGTGGATTCAGTTTTCTGATATGGACTTTGATTTTGATATTATTTGTTGGATTTTTGCAGACAAGTCCTCTCTCTGATCTGGGATATCCGTATGGTTTGGATTTTCTACATTCAGTTGTGGATTATCCATGGATCTAATTAGAAATCTAATGGCATCCGGATTTACTTGATAGATTCCAATTACGTATTGGTTTCGAAGCAATCTTTCGGCAAAATCCATTTCGACCCGAAACTTCTTTTTACTCTCTCTCTTTCTTGGCTGTCCCGTATTGATAAGAACGGAAATTTCTTGATCTGACGCTGATGGTGTGGATCGGTAATGGGGGTAGGATGCGGCTTCGGTCGTGCCACTCCCGGCACTCAGTGATGACGCTGTTCTGAGAGTGTCGAAGATAACTTCTAACCCTTTTCTGTTATGTTTCTTTGTCTTTTTTTTTCCAGGTAATCAAGAAGTGTATGAAGAATTCAAGGGAAACCCAAATGAAGAAACCAAAGAGTTTTTAGGACTTAGGACTTTTTAGAGTATCTGTAAATGTAATCTTACAGCAATTCAAATGTGAAATGATTCACTTCCTTTTGTACAATGATATTCTTATGAAATAAAGATTCCAAAAATTTTCATTTATATCCATGATCATTCCACTTTGAATCTATTTATATTTATTTCTAGTTATAAATTATAAACATTTGTGAATAAATCCCCAAATATTTAAATTCATTATTCTAGTCATAAACCATAAATATTCACGAATGATATTCTTGTTCATGTACTTGCCTCGTTTGTAGTCCTAATCTCATCACCTGACTACATTCACTTGCATTCCAACTTAGATTCTAGCCAACAATATTCTCCTCATTTTCTAACCAAACGCGGATGTGCGCCGTAATCACAACAGATTCAGTATCAACGATGACATTGCCCGTAATTGAATTCCACTGACCAAATGCTATGAGCAACAATCATCCAATAATACCCAATTAAACTGCGCCTTATTAACAGAAACGGAAATGCTCTGGAAATAAACCATGAGCGATGAAATGGACCTTAATTCCCGTTGTGTCCGACAAATTTCGATACCGAACACATCGGATTGACGCCTTGATATAATCAAACCCTGTGATAAATAAATGCCTCAGAAATGGTGTCTCAAGTGTCTCAAAGCTCAGTAACAGCCCGTCTTCAAAGAATTAACGGGATCCACGAAAAATGACCAAAATACCCTTGGAATCAATCCTACAAACAAATTATGCTCCATGACTGATTAGTGATTAATGGATGCACAGATGAGATGTTATGCGAAATGACTGACTAAATGTAAGGGTAAAATTTGGGGTATTACAAATTGGACTGCACATTTTGGGCATGTGGCGTTCGCCACAGGGGTATGGCGTTTTCCATCCCTTGTAAACTTGAATCAGTCATGGCGGTTAGAGAATAGTCATCCCACTTATCCCTTTTTCCTCTCACACGAACCCGTCAACCTTAACTTATTTTCCAAGGTCTTATAACACTATAAATATATGTTAGAACTCACTTTTGATAGAATCTAAGCTTAGTACAATTTAAGCCACATATTTTACCATTTGAAAGCTATAGTTCTTCACATCAGGAGTTATTGCGTCATTCTTGTATTGAGTTTGGAGCAGTTTATTTTGTAGCAGTTAATCTTGCCAGCATTTACATTACTGTTCAAGTTTTCCGTCAATTTACTTTGTACCAGATTCAAGTCTCCGTTAGGACCAGGTTTTTATTATTATCAGCATTTATTTAATTCCTTTTGTTTATTTACTTTATATGCATGCTTGATATTTTCTTGTCTTTCTTTAATTCCGAAGTTTAATTTATCAATTGCATGTTCTAAATTTTAATTGATTTGCCTAACTTTAATTCTAAGTTTCAATCAAATACTTTACCTTTCACCATGAATATGTCCGACTAAGTTGTCAGTGTTGGAATGTGAGGATTGTCGATTGATGATACTCTACCTGTTATTCCTTTAGAGTTACTTTTGGGGCTGTTTTGATTTTATTTCATTTTTTCTAGAGTTCAAACTGATTGGTTACTGCGAGAGTAGAACCATAAATACGCCGAGTAAGACTGAAAGTCGTCTGATACTTAAGATTAAGTTTGTTTAATTTTTTTATTAATAAACACCGCGAGAGCACTTTATTAATTAATTAGGAGAGTTTAATATTTCTAGAAAGTGATTTTAAAACTATTTTCGGACGCGTTTATAAGTTTAGAATCCAATTGACTAAGAGAAAGTCGAGAACCCTTTTAAGTTAAACTTTCCAATCAAAATCACTTTTCAACTAAGTAAAAGAAGATAATTTCTAAAAAAAGGTTTTGCTACTTTAACACAAACGCAACCGGGCACGCAAGAGTGGGCAATATTCATTAGAGAGTAAAACCCGGTTCCGAATACCCAAGAGCGATAACTCCTTTTTAATTAATTCTTTTTCAAGGAAGAAAATATTGCCCCGTAGGTAGTTCTACTTAGGAATAATAAGAGTACCATAGATCGATGAGAGCCGCATTTTAGTATTGCATTTATGAATTTATTCAAGTTTATTATTTCATTGTGTTCTTATTCCAATTCTTATCTCGACCGCCTTAGATAAACACCGTAACAATAGTAAACAATAGATTGACCATTAGGTCCTGTGGGTTTGACACTTTTTATATTACTCTGGTACACTCCGTATACTTGCGGAAAGCACCTATCAAGTTTTTGGCGTCGTTGCCGAGGACCAACTACGTCAAATATCGTAACCCTGTTGTTACACCGTTTAGACTAAGGCACCCTTTTGTCAATCAATGCAAAGAACTCACAGTACCAAAACTTTAGTAGATCCAATAGCTGAACCAGAAAGGTACACACGTGTATGACTTATGCTCCAACGAATTAGGAGAGCAATGGTAGAAGAACAAGACCGTAAACCACTTAAGGAGTTTGCCTTACCATCTAATAAAGAACCTCATTCAAGTATTTTTAACCCTACAATCCCAGCCAATAACTTTGAACTGAAACCCGCTTTGTTGCAAATCGTGCAACAAAACTAGTTTGTTAGTCTCCCAATAGAGAACCCGAACCAACACTTAAAGGTGTTCATTCAACTAGCTGATACATTAAAATTCAATAGTGCTTCTCCTGAGGCAATATGCGTATGTCTATTCCCTTTTTCCCTAAGAGACATAGCAAGATCATGGCTAGACTCACTCCCAGCAAATTCAACCACTACTTGGAATGACCTGAAAAAAGTATTCCTTGCTAGATACTTTCCACCAAGCAAGATTGTTATCCTACGAAACCAAATAACTAGATTTACTCAATAGGATGATGAATCCCTTTTCGACGCTTGGGAAAGGTACAATGAGCTATTAAGGGCTTTTCTACACCATGTATTAGAACAATGGCTGATCATTCATACATTCTATAATGAGCTTATCTATGATACGAAGATGACCATCGACGTTGCCACCGGTGGTGCACTGATGAACAAACCCTACCATGATGCTTGCGCACTTATTGAAGACATGGCGCAAAACCACTACTAACGTGGGATGGGAGGAACATCAGTGGAGAAGAAATAAATAAAAGGAGGTATATATGAAGTAAGTAGCCTAGACCATTGTAGCGGTAAAAATCGTGAGTGTAAGTTATTGATTAACTTAACTCAAAGAAAACAAGAGTCGCCACCGCACTTTTATTTTATCCAAAAAAAGGAAAGGAAAAAGAGCGAACAAAACCAAATAGTTCTAAAATAAGAACAGGAGACAGAGATCGGGGTAAGGGGGTTGGTTACGCAATGGGAAGGTGTTAGCACCCAAAACGTCTATAGTACTCTATAGGAGCCCTTTAAAATATTTACGTTTTTTGGTTCGAAAATGGTTTGTTTGAAAAGAGATTGGAGAGATGAGAAGAGAATTATTTTTTTAGATTTTTGTGTTTGGAGAGACTTATCGCCTCATGCCTACGTACCCACAAAGTGCAATATGGGATCAAAACCCCGTAGTTCGTGGTACAAATGACAAAAATTTGTTGGTTTTGATTGATTTTAGATGTAAAGACAAGTCGTCATTTCAAGGAGAAAACTGCGACTATCCACCCACGAGTATTAAGACAACATCTGCGTCACATAAAGATGGAGGATTTGTTTGGATTATCAACAAGACTATCACTCAACATCAACGTGGAAAATGTCAAAGTCTTAATAATATGGGGAATAGGAGATTTACATCTCAACTATAGAAATGAATCATGTCTAAACTTTATGAAAAGTTTTAAAGTGAAAAAGTGCATAAAGGCACAAAAAGAGTTGATGAGTTTTTGTATTTTTTTATGTCTTTTAAAATTGGTCAAAGCATGATTAACATTGATTGACTTTTATTAAGAAAAAAACAAAGTTTAAAAATCACTTGACGAAAGTCAAGGTTTTATTGCGAAAGCGGTTTTGAAGTTTGAAACCAAGAAGGTTTTGAAAGAGGGAGAAAGTTTTGAAAATTTAAGAAGGGGAGGAGATGAAGTGACTATCCTAGAAACCAAAATAAGAGCTAGAGGTAAGAAAGATCTAACCGACTTGTAGCACACTCCATAGCAAGCAAAAAAAAGAATTCCATCCGATTTAAAGCATAAGCTAATGAGCGAGCCAAATAAAGGCTAAGATCCACAATACTCCAAGCATAGGAATAAGAGCCCTAATTCTAAGTCCAAAGGTCCATGAAGTCCAAGGTCTAAGAGTAGTCCAAGAGCATAACCACAAAGTTAACAACACCAAGTTTTTTAGAGATTTTTTATCCTTTTATTAGTGTTTTGAACAAGATATGGTCCAAGTGGACAAAAGAGAAATGACATAAACATAAACAAAGATATGATATGAAATGATAATATGGAAGCATAAAATTAAGAAATAAGGAGTAAGAAGAGAATATAAACAAAATTAAACAAAGATAATGTTAGTGAATTAGTAATTAGTGGTTAGAACATATGATCAATGATAATTAATTCTTGCACTTTAGACCAAGGTTAATGAAAACTCATTAGAGGATTGATAGAATCAAAGCCTCCTAACAATGATTTTCATAGGTATTGGACTTAAGACAAGCAACTAAACATACTTGGACTTTTAAACGTAAGTTTGAGCCACGAATGATCATTTTCCGATTAAGGGACACTTTAGCGCTATGTTAAGCAATCGTAATCGGGTTTATGTAGAAACCACAACTATCTGAGGCTGGTCAATAATAATGTTAGTGTTAACACATGTTAGAGAAGTGATATGTAAATCACTCTCCTAAAACATGCCACACAAAAAGAAAAGAGGTAGTGATCTCATCACAATCAAGATTTTTAATTAATTAATCAAAGGTAATCTATCACTATTCCAAAGTAAGGAGAATTATCTCAATGATTATTCGTCCATAGATTTGAAATAATGAAGATTAAACCACCTTGATAATCAACAATCTATGATCCATAGATTTCATCGATAAAAAAAAATAAAAAGAAGAAGAAAGAAAATTAAACTGAAAAAGAAATTTCAATTTGAATCTTAAATCGATTAAATCATCATCAATATCAATCACCTCTTTTAGTGGATAAAATCAACACTCAAAGTCCATTGATATTGATGAGATCTTATCAAAATTCAAGATCCAAAAAAAAATTACAATTAATCCAAATTAATATATATTTTTTTAATCAATTTTTTAAGAGTTTTCTTTAAAATATAAAACTATTAACAAGAAAAATGTTAAAAGGCCCATACGGCCCAAATCTTTAAGAAAAAGAATAAAAAACTAAAAAATAAAAATATAATAAAACAAGTGAAAGAAAAAAGGAAATAGAAATCAGAAAGAAAAAAAAACACATCATCTTCTTCTTGTGTCTGGTGTCGCTACTGCGAAAATCGGCGCCGGCTGAACAGAAGAGTCGCCACCGTGCGTTATTTATCCCAAAGGAGGGAAAGGAAACGCTCAGAGTAAACCTACCGCAAAGACGGGAAAGGAATGGTCATCGCAACCAAATCCTGGATTCGGGAGTCGGTTACGCAAGGGGAAGGTATTAGCACCCCTCACGTCCGTCGTACTCGACGGGATCCACGCTTGTTTTCTGGTACGGATTGTTATTCTATCTATTCTACAGGTCAGGGGTTAAAAGAAAATAAAATGACTCGGCAAAGTATCGCACTTTATGCCTACGTATTCCCGTCGGGAACGAGAAATCAGAGTCAACGTAGTTCGCCTACCTACTGGAAAGGAAGGGAAGGTTGCTCGCTAGGATATCGCATCCTATGCCTACGTACTTTCATACAGCATGAAAGATCAGAGCAAACGTAGTTCGGGCCACGTACGACACAAGTCTGTCTTGATTGTTTTTATCTCCTTCTGAAAAAGGGTTTTTCTGCTTAACAGTCCAAGCGGACAAAAATGACGTTTTGATGAGTTCACATTCTTTTACGGAAGAAGTGTCTTTTATTGTGTTTGAAAGATTTATTGTGTTTTTCTGTTTGTTTTGAGAAAGAAGAGACAGAACTCTAACCTATGGTTGAAAAGGGAATCCAACTACCCTAATGTTGTCATGCATGGATGAGAGCCTAATGTCTGTCATATTTCTCTCTTGCGCAGAGAGAAACAGAGATCCTAAGGGATAAACGGAAAAGCAACAACATATATACAGAAAAGCGGTAAAATGCATGAATGCAACAATACAAGCGAGGCAAGGGAGTCCCACTCAACCTCGAACCTAGAAAATAACAGGCAAAAGCGAACAAAATTCGCTTTCAACCTAACAGATTAATGGCAAACAATACAGTCAGGGAAATTCAAACAATACATCAAAAAATTATACACAACAAAAATAAACAGCAAACAGCAGTCTTCGTCAACATCTGTCTTCAAGTCATCTTCAAAACATCTACAAGCTTCAAGCAAGCATCAGTCTGCATCTTCAAGCCTTCAAGCAAGGTCTCTATCTTCAATCTTTCAGGGCTTTTCTTCAAGTATCACTCTCCAAGATGAGGAACAGCTAACAGGATGCATTGGATGTTAAGCAGTCAGTTGCCTACCAAGGGTGGCCTACTGACTGTTAACTGATACAAACAGTTTTCTCTCAAAAGTTCTATCTTTTAAATACATTCACTAATCCTTCCAAAGGAAGGAGATGGGTATTTAAAAGAGACTTTGAATCATAGAGAAAGAATGGAGGCAAACAAGACCTTCCATGTTTGTTAATCAAGTGCCTATTCTAGAGCTCTACCTAGCTCCTAAATCCTATAACCTTCAACAGCTGCCAGCAAGATATACTCTTCATCAACTCTGGAAATTAATCTTCACTCCTTTCTTCAATGGGCTTCATCAGCAAAGTCTTCAGCTCCAACCCAAACCCCAAGCAGGCCCAATACCCCACACAGTCAAACAATAACCCTAAAAAGGGCACACCACACAATCAATCAATTACAAGAATATACTAATAGTATTAATATAATAGGGGAACTCCTAGCATTTTCTAAGGGATCTATCACTTACCCATAATACCCCTATAGTCCCATCTTCTAATTTGTCCTAAAGAAAACCCAAAAAGAAACTTGTTTTGTTATACCTATATTATATTCACAACCCTAATTGACTATCCTAATAGTTTCTAACTAAACTACCTAAAATAAATCCTAAAAAAATAGTATAAAAATCAGGGGGCACCTAATATCCATATCTAGTAATACTAAAAAGAATGGGGTAAAAATCCTAAAGGAAGCCCCTAAACTAAATTCAACAAATGATGACATCAACTAAAAGAATTAAACAAACTATTAAATGTAAAAATATGCAAAAAAATATGAAAATGAGGTAAAATGACAATCTTATGTTTTCATATTTTTCTAGACAAAAAATGGAAATTAGGAAAAAAAAGTCTCATTAAAAAATATGCATTTTTCAATTTATTATGAATTTTTGAAATGAAATAAAATTTGGAAGAAAATTAATAAGAGAATTGGCATGAGGGGTGCAAGAAGAAATATCATTCAGTTGATTATTATGATGGGCCCAGGAGGGGGGGGGGGGTGCGCGGAGCAAGGCGCGCCTGGGCCCAGCTTCTAGCAGAAAAAAATCAAAAATAAAAAAGCTGAACGGTGTAAATAGCAGATTATTGCAGTTCAAAATCAATTGGGCTTGGAAATGGGGGTGGGGGAAGCAATTTCGCTAAAGCCCATGCTGGCTCACTTAACCAAACGCAGCGTTTTGCTGCTGCAGCCTCCCTCCATTTTCCCGTTTTGAATGTGAGCCCTCGGATGGCTCCTCCAGTCAACAGGTCATACATGCGATCAATGGTCCATATTATGTCTTCTTCCTTGGTCCATCTAGGGTTTAGAAACTCCATAAAAAAAACTTCCCATGCATGAAACTTCATCTTCTTCGTATGACCTTAATACTCCACCAAATTACATGATCCAAAAACCAAACTTGACTGGAATTTTACGTAGAACACAACTGTAGCATTGGATTGCATTAAAACTCTCTCTATCATCCTACCCGAACAGTACAACATCAAGAATCCAAACTTTCTTCAATTTTCAACCATCACAAAACTCAACAATCTTTATATATAATTAATCCCTATGCCATGCTGATTAAAACCAACCAAAATTCTTGCATTATCATCCATTAAATCACCCATTCCAACTCCATCAAGAATCAACCTCCATTAATGAAACCTCACTAATTGATCTTAAACTCATCCAAATGAATCACCTAATGGTCTCTAATGGTTTCACAACAAGAATCAATCCTAGCCATGCCTAAATCAAAGTGTGGAAGTGATTTTGCATACCTTGATCCTTGCAATGGTAGGTGTTGAAAGGCTTTGAATCAGGCCTTGTGGATCTTCAAGAATGGTCTCTAGGTGATGAACAATCCTCTGCTTGCACTAGATTTGATGGAGATGGCTTGTATCTTCAGATCCAATCCCTTTTGCTCTCTTGCAACTTCACTTGGAAAGCTCCAATTCTTCAACAATGGAACCTTACTCTAGCATGAACATGTTGGCCAGATGAAGGCATGCCATACCTTTCTAGAAAGCTAAGATCATGAGGAACAACTTTCATGTTGGCCAGAAATCAATTTGAAATCTCCTTGAGGGGTAAAAGTTGCTTGGAAGTCAAGTAACTTTCACAGACAAATTTCAGATGCCTCTGATGACCTGTAACTTGCAAGACCCATAACTTGAGTTCTATAAATCTCCTTGATGTCTTCCACCACTAAAATTAAAGGTATTGAGATCCTATACAAGCTTCATGTTGGCCAAGGATCCATTTGAGACTTGCATTTTGAATTATCTTGCTGGGAAGTTTGCCCTAAATCAGGGGATTTTACACAGAAACCCTAATTCAGAAACTTCTCTTCTTCTTGATTCCCTTTGATTTCTCCTTGGCACAACACCAAATCCATATCTACATGTCAAATGAGGCATCCCACATCTTTCAAACAGGCTTTGATGCCCTTCAATCAAGCATTTGACCTAGGGTTGACCCAGGTGAAGCCCTAGTTGACTGTCTTCAACTGCAGCTCTTGTAATCACATCAATGACTTGTATCACTTTCAAAATGACTCTCTAGGTCTTCCATGATGTCTGTACACATTCCATGCTTTCAATTCATAGCTCACAACTTCTTTGATGATCTTCAAATACCCTCGAGATAGGAGATAGATCCACTGCTTGGTCCACTAACTTCTCAGATGATGACTTGGCTAAGATTGAATTTGACTAAGAATCAATTGATATGCCCATAGAGATAAGAATTGCATTTGGTCCCATGTTGGAGGGCTTGCTCCTGCTATGCTATGCAGATGAAAGAATTATGCTCATGACCTAATAGGCAAATGCTAATGCAATGGAAACATAAAATCAGGTGAACTAAGTTGAGCAAATTTTAGGGTGTAACATCTGGCACTATTCACCGCCATGGAATTTACTTCGAAGCTCTCTCAAACCGGAGCGGCGGGACATAAAAAGTACGCGGTTGCAATCGAAATCAAGAGCTCTTCACAACAGTATCAACAGTTCAAAGAAATGAAACCAAAAGTAACGGATCGAAAATGACGGTGAAACTCAAACTACCTTCAAATTCAGGTAAATGATGAAACCGAAATTCTCCTCTTCTTTCTTCTTCTTTCTTCTTCTTTGATTCTGGATGAATTTGTCTCTATTGGAGTGAATTTGGTGGAAGGAAATAGGAGAAGAAAAATGAACGAAAATGTTTCGTAGTGAGGAATTGAAGAAGAAAATTAGCAGGGATTTTTTGACTTGAAAAGCTTGAATGAAAATGAGTGAATGTGAGTTGTATTTATAGATGAGAGTGAGTGAAAATGATTTGCCATTTGTGGAAAAAAAATTGTTGCGTTTTGAATTTGGTGTGTTGTGTGAACGGCGTGACTCATGTGCATTTTTTCATGTCGTTTTGGAATTTCTCTTTGTAGCTCATGAAGTCGTTTTTCTTTTTCTTTCAGCTTTTGTTGTAATTTGAATGTGACGTGGAATATTTTCATCAGCTGGCTCACGTGCTATTTTTTTTTTTGCAGCAGCTTGTGAATATGGCTTTGTAACACGGCTAGGATTATATTAACATGGCTTGTAACATGATGAATTTTTCTTCACCCTGTTGCAAGTGGCTCGTTCTTTTAAAGTTACAAGGGTAGCAACAGTAGCAGGCATGAGTTGAATATCTGGTATCTTGGTCAGAGAATGATTTCAGAAGCGAGTTTTCTATTAGATTGCAAATCAACTCAACCACCTAGACATTCTTATCAACATGCTCACCTGTCAGGTCAATATCATGAAATTGCATGGAGTTTCAGTTATGACGGTGTTCTTACGAGGTAACTCAGACTGACTGTTCCGAATTCTCTTTTCTGTTTTACCACGAAAAACTTCCCAAACCATCACCGTGGTATCATAACTTCCAGTTGCAAGGATACTCCCATCAGATGTAACTGCAATACAGCTCACCATATCCTTATGCTGTCGAATACTTTGCACGATTCTGCCATCACTTAATGATATGACCTGGAAACTATTTTCCCAATTGCCACATGATATTAAGAAATTCTCAAAGGGCGTCTGCATTGTCGCAAAACATTGTTCTCCATGTTCAACATGTTCAGGAACAGGAATACCAATTTTACGCGGTGAAAGCAATTCGGAACCAACTCCAAAGAAAAGATCATGTGAACTAGAAAAATGTAAAATTTCCACCAGATTGCAGTTGAGTTGATAACCACGTCTTAACAGATAAGTTGAGACCTTCATTCACAAGGATAACATTTGAGTCCATTAGACCAACATACAGTATAGCTAATGAAGAATGACTAGTATTTGAAACAATGGAAGTCAAACTAATGGAATCAGGCGCGAAGTACAGAGGACGTGCAATTGGAATAGGTGGCCCTCTTCTTGGGTGTTTCTTGCGAAATATCTGAATTGGGGTCTGGCCAAAGTTGGCTATTTGGTCTTCTATTGCAGCTCTTTGCAAATCATCTTCTGTCGTTTCCAGATCAACAGCTCCTTCGTATGTTAAGTAGTAGAATATGTTTGCTGCCTCTACAGTAGGTTTGCCATGTTGCTTGTATCCAAATACCAAATTTATCCAGTGATGAAGATTGGAACTAACATATTCACTTTCAAGGGCCTCCCGTTTTCTCCTCAATCATGCTTTAGAATCACTGGGAAATAGCACACTTGAATGAATATCAAACTTGACTTGCACAGACAAACTTTTGAATCTTCGGTTAAAACTGAATCACTTTCAATATGTCTGAGTTAATATCTGGGAAAATAAATCCACAGATGAACACAACCTGGACTAATGAACCTTGATCATAATAGTCATGGACCAAGCTTCTCATAGAACACTGCTTGATAAACCACTGGATTTCAATACAAAACAATTTGACATTGAACAATCTCATTTCCTGAGAAAATAACCCACCACCACGGGTAACTTATAGTTGAAGCAAACTCTTGATAGTTTGACCAAGATGAGGTCAAACGTCCATCTGATTTAAACTTGAATGAATTTCTTTGCCATTAATCTCCTTGCAAAACCCTAAACACACAGAGAAGAAGAAGAAACAAACAAATTGAAAAATATTTTTGGTATTTTGGTTAGAGGTTAGTAAACAGAAATAAACATAAAGCAAGTAGAAAACACAAGTGCGCTGAGAGAACCAAAAAGTATGGTCTTGTTTGTGTATGCAAAAATGAAAATGCAATGTGGGATCTTAGGGGTAAAAATTAGGGTATTACAACTGCCCCTATTTAAGATTCTTCTATCCGAAGATATGAAGATTGACATCTTTGTCTCGACTAGATAGAAGAGACTTAAATATAACAATAAACCCAATTTTTGGCCCTAAGAGGTCACCAAATGATATGATTATGCTAATGATATGGTATGCAAACACAAGACCACCGTGGGGAGAAAATGCCATAGGAGAAGAACAAACACCGGAGCAGAAGAAGGAAAGAGACTCCATATGAGAAAAACAAAAAAAGCAAGATCCTATTCCGATAAAGGAAAGGAAATGACTCAACAGAGAACGAGATACCAACTGCCAGTTACTGGGCGAAGATATTCGAACCGAAGAGAATAGGTAAAATACTTTCTACTGGTTATTGAGTAGAAAATAAGTGCAAAAAACACAAGAGAATTGTTATCTACCAGTTACTGGGTAGAAAACAAAGAAATGTATTACTTATTACCAGTTATTGGGTAAAAAGTAATCCACTCGTTGAAATATAATCAACTACCTGTTACTGGGTAGAAAACAGAGATATATTACTTATTACCAGTTACTGGGTAAAAAGTAATCCACTCATTGAGATATAATCAACTACCTGTTACTGGGTAGGAAAAGAAGCAACGCCAACTACTGGTTACTGAGTAGTTTAGCGAGAATAATAAACTTGAATGAAAGGGGTTACCAACTATCGGTTGCTGGATAGGGTAAACAACATGTCAACTACCTGTCACTGGGTAGGAGAAAAAGATAAAGGTCAACTACCTGACACTGGGTAGGACAAACATACTCGACTACCTGTCACTGGGTAGGAGAAAGAGATATATCATCAGCTACTTGTTACTGAGCAGCTCCAAACACAACAAACTTCTCAAATAAAGAGACAACCATTTGTTGGAAAAAGATATTAACAACTCTGTCGGGGATCTTTAAAAGAGATACGAGCAGGTTGAACCATGCAATAGAATTCTCATCGGGAGTTATTCCACAGAAATTCCAATTGACAGAAAAGCTAGTCAGATAAGGATCTATCATTTCACAATAAATTTCTCTGTTGAGGATGAGCCAGAGAAATGTTATTTATTGCGAAGGTAAATTTCTGGAGATTACACAAGTTTCTCAAATAAAGAGGCTTCCACATGAAGTTGCATAAGTAATTGCCAAGAGAGTGTTATCAAAACACTACTGGGGAAATCAAATCTTCATCTTCTGATGGGGATCAATAACAGATTCTGCCGAGGAAAATAAATCCTCAAAACTACCTTTTCATCATCCAGGTTTCACATCCCAAGGAAAACCAAAGTAACTGTTGCAAGAGACCAAAGTTCAATCCAGGAACAAAAACTAGAAAGAAACGATCAAACAAGACTCGACCCAATGAGGAAATAACTCAACTGAAGAACAATTCCATCCAGATAAAAGCTGGGGAGGAAAGCTAAACAAAACATCTTCCACGAGGCATAAACTCAGTGGGGAATTAAAAATGATAGGTATTTTCTGCTTAGGGGTCGACACTCTAATGAAGAGAGGACACACACATTCTGCGAGATAACAACATCGGGAAAAGGGAAATACCAACAAAAAATGCAGGATGCACAATGCAACAAAGACATTCTATGCTCAACCAAAATGAATGCGCATGCAATGAGTATGAATATGCTGATAAATCAGACAAAAAAGGCAAACAGAGGGTGAACAAAACACCACAACACCACTGAAATACTCGGCTAATCTCTGCAAGTTAGAGATATCATTGGAGATCGTGCTAGGGATCAACAACAGAAAATCTGCAAGAGATACACAAGAGCCATTAAAGGAACATAAATCCTACTACAAGGCTTAAATCTCGCTGAAGAGACAAAGATACCGCTTGGGAAAAGACCCCAAAGATCAATCTTCAACCATCAATAATTCAACAAAAGGGAACAACAATATGAACTCCGTTTTGAGAAAAAAAAACTGTTGGAGAAAACATAACAACACAAATCTTCCAACCCTGCCAGGGGAATAAGAAGTTAACATCATAGCAAAAAGTCAAAGTGTGGGGGATTTTAAATCAACACCCAATCACAAGGTGAGAGAAAACCCGACAGGTGAATGCTACGTCAACACTTCTTAGAAGTAAACAACATTGTTCTCTACTTGGGGAATAATCCAAAGTAAATATGCATAACCTCTGCTAGGAATCATCAAAGACAAATCTCCGCCTGGGCAAAAACATCAAGGAGAAGTGGTCTTCAAATTTCTCAACTGTCCGATCATTTGAATCAAGACTTTGCTGTGGAAAACCGTTCAACACTCGTCTGGTTTATCCAAAGAAACAAAACTCTGCTAAGGGAATATCAGCAAACTCTACTGAAGAGACCTCAATATAGCTCAAATGGGGAAACATCAACACAACTCTACTGGGGAGCTACCAATAAATTCTATCAGAGAGGCAAGAAAGAACCCTGCTGAAGAGAACACTTACGCTTTTCGCTTCAAGATTCTACCATTCTTGGGATTACTGTTGACATTCTTTCTTTTATTTTCACAAATCAAAGAAAAATGTTTTTATAATTTTCAAAATTTAAATCAATTATTCACATTTGTTTCAAAAATCATCATCAAAAATAAAATGCAATTCTATAAACAGAAACAAAATAAGAATTGCAAACAAAGGGACAAAGGCCCAAATTCTATTGATAGAATGGTAGTCCGCAAATGGCGTAACTCCATGGATCATTACAAAGTTTGAAAAATGGTAAGTACAATGGAAAGTTCTACATTGAAATACAATGACCATTATTCTCCCTAACAACTTTGAATTCCAACTGTGCTTGAGACTTCAACGGGGAATAATTGAAGTGAAACCTTTGATAGGAAATGTTGCTTCAAACGATCAAGACTGGCCAGATGCAGTTACTTGCCATGATCCCTAACTTTTTCCTAGATTGCCCTCTCGGGTTTTCAATCTACGGGGATGATTATTTCTGTTCTGTCTCTAATTTTTGCCTGGACCGTCCTTTCGGGTTTTCAATCCACCGAGACGCTCATTTTTGCCTAAGCTGCCCTTTCAGGTTTTCAACTTAGCGAGCTCTTCTTTTATTTTTTAGGCGAAGTATTTCTTGACTGCATCGGCATTCACAGGACGAGTGAACTCTTCTCCATCCATAGTTGTAAGAATTAATGCACCACCAGAGAAGGCTCTCTTAACAACATATGGGCCTTCATAATTAGGAGTCCACTTGCCCCTAGAATCAGTAGTAAAAGTCAAGATCTTTTTGAGCACGAGGTCACCTTCTCTGAACACACGGGGTCGAACCTTCTTATCAAATGCTTTCTTCATTCTTTGTTGATATAATTGGCCATGACACAAGGCCGTCATTCTTTTCTCTTCAATCAGATTCAACTGGTCGTATCTACTTTGACACCATTCAGCCTCAGACAATTCAGTTTCCATCAAAATTCTCATAGAAGGGATTTCAACCTCTATCGGGAGCACTGCTTCCGTGCCATAAACAAGAGAAAAAGGGGTTGCCCCTGTTGAAGTGCGAACGGATGTACGATACCCATGCAGAGCGAAAGGAAGCATATCATGTCAATCCTTGTATGTAACAACCATCTTTTGAATAATCTTCTTAATGTTCTTATTAGCAGCTTCAACAGCCCCATTCATCTTGGGTCTATAAGGAGAAGAATTATGATGCTCAATCTTAAACTCATCGCATAATTCCTTCATCATCTTGTTATTTAAATTCGACCCATTATCAGTGATGATCTTGCTCGGAACACCATACCGACAGATGATTTGATTCTTGATAAACCGGACCACTACTTGCTTAGTCACATTTGCATATGATGCCGCTTCAACCCATTTGGTAAAATAGTCAATAGCCACCAATATGAAACGGTGTCCGTTCGACGCTTTAGGCTCAATCATTCCAATCATATCAATGCCCCACATTGAAAAAGGCCATGGAGAAGAGATAACATTGAGAGGAGTTGGAGGCACATGAATCTTGTCAGCATAAATCTGGCATTTATGGCACTTTTTCACATATTTACAACAGTCAGATTCCATTGTCAACCAATAGTAACCTGCCCTTAACATCTTCTTAGCCATAGCATGTCCATTGGCATGGGTGCCAAAGGATCCTTCATGGATTTCTTTCATCAACATATCTGCTTCGTGTCTATCCACGCATCTGAGCAAGATCATGTCATAATTTCTCTTATACATCACATCATCATTCAAGAAGAAACTACCATCCAATCTTCTCAAAGTTTTCTTATCCTTCTTGGATGCCCCAAGTGGGTACTCTTGATTCTGAAGAAAGCATTTAATATCATAATACCATGGTTTATCATCAACAACCTCTTCAACTACAAACACATGAGCTGGTCTATCAAGACGCATCACACTAATCTTTGGCACATCATTCCAATGATTTACCACAACCATGGAGGATAAAGTCGCTAAAGCATCTGCCATTCGATTCTCTGCTCTTGGTATATGGTGAAACTCAACTTTATTGAAGAAAGTTGACAATCTTCTTGCATAATCACGATAAGGAATCAAATCAGGTTGACGTGTCTCCCACTTCCATTTAATCTGATTAATCACTAAAGCTGAATCTCCATAAACATCAAGAATCTTGATTCTTAAATCGATAGCTTCTTCCAAGCCCATGATACATGCTTCATACTCAGCCGCATTATTTGTGCAAGTGAAAACCAACCTTGCAGTGAAAGGAATATGAGAACCATGAGGAGTAACAATAATTGCACCAATACCTCTGCCATATTCATTAACAGCCCCATCAAAAATCAAACCCCAACGGGATCCAGGCTCAGGTCCTTCTTCATGCAATGGTTCCTCACAATCTTTAACCTTTAGATACATCACAACCTCATCAGGAAAGTCAAACTGAATAGGTTGATAATCATCAATTGGCTGGTGTGCCAAATGATCAGCCAAAACACTTCCTTTTATCGCCTTTTGAGTTCGATACTCGATATCATATTCTGATAACAACATTTGCCAACGAGCAATCCTCCCAGTTAAAACAGGATTTTCAAAGATATACTTGATTGGATCCATTTTAGATATCAACCAAGTTGTACAATTCAACATATACTGGCGGAGGCGCTTGGCAGCCCAAGCTAGAGCACAACATGTATTTTCAAGCATCGTGTACCGAGACTCACAATCAGTGAATTTCTTGCTCAAATAATAAATGGCAAATTCTTTTCTCCCGGATTCATCTTGTTGACCCAGAACACAATCCATAGACTCTTCTAGCACGGTCAAATACATGATCAAAGGTCTTCCTTCTACAGGAGGAGACAAAATAGGAAGTTCAAGCAGATACTCTTTAATTCTTTCGAAAGCTTTCTGACAATCTTCTGTCCAGACACAACCTTGATCTTTGCGGAGAAGTTTGAAAATCGGTGCACATGTGGCAGTCATATTGGATATAAATCGAGAGATATAGTTCAAACGTCCCAAGAATCCTCTTACTTGTTTTTCTGTTCTGGGTGCAGGCATTTCCTGGATAGCTTTAACTTTACCAGGATCAACTTCAATGCCTTTCTGACTGACAATAAAGCCTAACAATTTTCCAGAACGAACACCAAAAGTGCATTTATTAGGATTCAGACGGAGCTTAAACTTTCTCAAACGTTGAAACAACTTCAATAAATTTTTAATATGATCTTCTTCAGTCTTCGACTTACAAATCATATCATCCACATAGACCTCAATTTCTTTATGCATCATATCATGGAACAGAGTGGTCATAGCTCTCTAGTACGTTGCACCAGCATTTTTTAAATCGAAGGGCATCACTCTGTAACAGAATGTTCCCCAGGGTGTAATGAATGTTGTTTTTTTCCATATCCTCAGGTGCCATCTTTATTTGATTATAACCGGAAAATCCATCCATAAATGAAAAAATATTGAACTTAGCAGTATTATCTACCAACAAATCAATGTGTGGTAGTGGAAAATCATCTTTTGGACTTGCTTTATTCAAATCTCTATAGTCAACACACATTCGGACTTTTCCGTCTTTCTTTGGAACAGGCACGATATTGGCCACCCATTGAGGATATTCTACGGTCACAAGAAAACCAGCATCAATCTGCTTTTGAACCTCTTCTTTAATCTTCACTGCCATGTCAGGATGAGTTCTTCTCAATTTCTGCTTCACAGGTGAACATTCAGGCTTTAATGGCAAATGGTGCTCCACAATACCAGTATCAAGACCAGGCATGTCTTGATAGGACCAAGCAAACACGTCAACATATTCTCTAAGAAGCTCTACCATCCTCTTCTTAACATCTGATTGAAGCAGTGCCCCAATCTTGACTTCTTTTTTATCATCATCGGAACCCAGATTAACCAATTCTACCGGCTCTTCATGAGGCTGAATGGCCTTCTCCTCGTGCTCAAGCAATCGAGAAATCTCATCAGGAATTTCTTCAATATCCTCCTCTTCCGCTTCAAACACAGGGAACTCAAAGTTGGGAGATGGCATATGGTCATTGTTTCCAATGGGTTTAACAATCAATCTGCACAACGATTTTATGTTTGATTTTAGAATATGGACAAAAAAATGAAAATATTATGCAGATAAGAGTGATTATAACATTATTATACTTTTTTTTCGGTTTTTTATGTTACCATTTTTCAGAAATAAAGCAAAAAAGGAAAACAATATATGGATAAACAGAAAAACATTTTATTGATGATGATAAAAGTTGAAACAAAGCCCTCACAAATTCACTTTCACCTTGGGCAGAGTGAAAGGATTTTTGAAAGAAACAAAAACAAATTACTTTGAAACATGAGCAACAGTAGGAACATCAACAGCGATCCAATTCTGGCATATCAATCCACGTGTCACAAAGTTGGGCATTTCTTCCTCTTGGTCATCTTCAAGAATTGCAGCTGTAGAATGATCTTTGCAATGGATGAACCCAGCACTTCGAAAATCTTCATGAATACTCTTCAGCTCATTTCGGGTTGAACCAGATGTAAAACCCAAACCAGCTCTATCTTTTTCTCAGCAACTTCAATGATTCGGCCCCATCCATGAGCTTGGCCATTATCCACTACATGTTGTGCATCTTTTAGAGAAGACATGGACACCCCATCCTTCTTAACAGCTTTATCAACCACAGAAAGAGCCTGAAACGGAGTTCCAACATCCTCTTCCGCATCGATATAAGAAAAAGACGACAAACTGCTTACCAACATAGCCTGTTCTCCACCAATAACAACAAGTTTACCATTCTGCATGAATTTTAACTTTTGGTGCAGTGTCGAAGTAACAGCTCCAGCTTCATGGATCCATGGGCGTCCTAGAAGACAAATGTAAGCAGGACGAATATCCATGACTTGAAAAGTGATCTGGAAAAAACACGGACCAATCTTGATAGGGAGATCAACCTCTCCAATCACGGTTTTCCTCGATCCATCAAAGGCTTTCACAATGAACCCACTGAACCTCATAGGAGTACCTTGATAAGATAATCTGGACAAAGTAGATTTTGGCATCACATTCAACGATGACCCAGTATCAACCAGCACATTGGATAGAGCGTCTTCCTGGCAATTCATGGAAATATGAAGAGCCAAATTATGATTTCTTCCATGTTCGGTCAACTCTTCATCACAAAAACTCAGATTATTACACGCAGTGATATTGGCAACAATGCTATCAAACTGGTTAACAGTCACATCATGATCTACATAAGCTTGTTCCAATACTTTCTGCAACGATTCCCGATGAGCCTCAGAGCTCATTAACAGAGATAGAACATATATTTTTGACGGTGTATGTAACAATTGATCCACCACATTATATTCACTCTTCTTGATCAATTTCAATACCTCATCATTATCTGACTTCTGATTTACATCACTTGATTGACCAGACTCCACAGAAGTCTTCAACTGAATTTGCTTACCCACAGTATCTTCACTTGTCTTTGAAGGCACATTATCAAATACTCGACCACTTCTGGTTACACGTCCGACATCAGCAATAGTCACAACTGAGGGAAGAGAAGGAATGGGAACCTCTTTTCCATCCTCCAACATAGTAGCATTGTATTTGTAGGGAACAGTTTTATCGGATTCATACGGCGTCGGGCCAGGCAAACGGATAACCAAAGGCGTCACAACAGATTTCTGACTATTGTAAGAAATTACAACTCGCTCAGGAATATTGAAACGTGGGACTATGACATTCACCTCGTTCTCCACTTCATTTATGTTTGCAGTAACCTGAATCAAATTCTCGTCCATCATCTTTTGTAAGTCCCTTTTTACAATCACACACCCTCGAGGGTTCACAGAACAAATACAACAGGCGGCATAATCATGCTCAATATCATGGAACTCACTCAAAGTAGCATGCATTTCAACAAGCGATCTCCGAATCCAGCGAATATCGAAAATACGGTATGTACCAGGACAACCATATACCATATTGACAGTTGCATTGCCATGTTTAGGAAACGGATTTGATTGCACATTAGGGTTGGTATCTTCAAAAGACAAAATACCGCTTTTTACGAGCTTTGCAACTTCATGCTTCAGAGGATAGCAATTTTCGATATCATGTCCAGGGGCACCTTGATGAAATGCGCAATGAGCATCTAGCTTATACCACCATGGAATTTCAGTTGGAACAGTCGGCGGATCACGAGGTTGAACCAAATTCTTCTTTATTAAAGCCGGAAATAGCTCAGTATACGTCATTGGAATGGGATCAAATTGTGTTTTCCTCTGTGTACGACCTTGTTGAGTTGTCTTCTCTTGGAAACGTGGTTGATAACTTGCAGTAGCTTGAGCGATAGGGGTGTTACTTATAACAGGCGTAACAGATGCTACTTGTTGCTGACGACGACTACCATTGTTGTTCACAACTCTGCGTCTTCTAGACCTTTCCTGAGATATAGCATTAGTTTCTCCCTCTTTTTTCTTAGGGAACCCAACACCAGGCTTTTTTGTACTTCCAGAATTTCCTTCTTTTATCAGACGTCCCTCACGGACAGCTTCCTATAATCTCATCCCCATATTAACCATTTCCGTGAAATCACTAGGAGCGCTCGCAACCATCCTTTCATAGTAAAATGGACCCAGAGTCTTCAGAAAAATCTTGGTCATTTCTTTCTCTTCAAGCGGAGGGCTTATCTGAGCTGCAATCTCACACCATCTCTGTGCATATTCTTTAAAAGTTTCTTTCTCTTTTTGAGACATTGCGCGAAGATGATCACGGTCTGGCGCCATATCGAGATTATACTTATACTGACGAACAAAAGCTTCACAAAGATCATTGAATGTCTTGATTTGCGCACTATCGAGTCCCATATACCACTTCAGCGCAACACCAGTAAGACTATCTTGAAAATAGTGGATCAACAACTGATGGTTGTCAGTATAGGTAGACATCTTTCTAGCATACATGATCAAATGACTTTGCGGACAAGTGTTCCCTTTGTATTTTTCAAAATCCGGAACTTTGAACTTGGCGGGAATCTTCACATTTGGAACAAGGCAAAGCTCATGAGCATTCTTTCCAAATAACTCCTTTCCCCTTAAAGCCCTGATTTCTCTTTGCATTTCAGCAAACTGATCTTGAAAGTCATCTATTCGATCAATAACATCTAAACTCTCGCTCGGAGCCGTATGGAAAATTTGTTCTTCAGTATAAGGCATAGCGTGAGTTACAGGCGGTGGCACAGGTATGACAGTAGGAATAACCGGAACTTCAGCATTAGGAACAACATTAACCACAGGAGGTGGTACAACCATGACAGCAGGGATTCTAGAACCTTCGGGAACAGGAGGTCGATATCCCTCTGGCACATAATTGGTAGGCATGCCCCAAGGGAAACCAACATGCATTTGATATTGAGAAGTATTAATCGGGGCCACAGAAATGGGCGTTGATCCGATATCAGAAATCACAGTCATCTGCACAGGAGAAAGAGGAGGTGGTGGTGGCTGATTCTGAGCAGCCACCAGAGCTTCCATTGCGGCAGTCAGTCTCTCCAAACCATCTTTCAGAGTTGATACCTCTTCACGGAGCTCGCGGTTCTCTTGTTGCAACTGATCCATCTTTTTCTTAGAGTTAGCCCGAGTGTTGTAGTGATGCGACAGCTTGACTGAAGGAAGGCCAAAAGAAACAAATAAGACATCTGGAAAAGGCAACACACAATGCACGATGATGCGAATGCAAATGCAAAATGCAGGTGTTTCAACCAGTTTTCAAGGATCTTTAAGATATAAAGCAATTACAAACATCATAAAGAAAAATAACACTTTTTGAAATACTGATAAACATCTCATTTCATTGAATATTGGAAAGAGTTACACTTGGAAGTACAAAATACAATAATATCAAAATAAGAAAAAGCTAGGTCCTAAGGAACATCTGATGACGATCCAAGCTGATACTTCCTTCGGAGTCTCTTAATCTCTTTCTCATAGTTGTGCTTCATGGTAATCTTCTCTAGCACAAGCTGATCCACAATACCCTTCCAAGCACCAGAAGTAGGAGGATGTGATGATGGAGTAGTAGAGGAAAATAAATCCTCTGCATGCCTCTTCACAGCGCGCCGCTCAAGTAACTCTATCAAGTCATCTTTCTCCTTCATCTGTTTTTGCAATTCCATCTTCTCTTTGTCAGAAGCTTGAAACTTACTTTCCCACATCTCTTTCTCTTCCTTCATCTTAGCCAAAGCATCTTGAAGTGTCTTCACATCATCAGAAGAAACAGGGAGTGGCGTAGAGATCACAGTAGTCAGAGGTTTCTCAATAGGGTAAGGCATCTTAAGCTCCATAGCCCTCTTCTTCACCCAAAGTGTGTAAGGTTCCAAGGCAATGCAAACTTGTCTTCCAAGCTCCCCTCTATCCAACCTGTGAATCTTAGTCCAGGCATGAGCCATTTTTCTTCTCAAACCAAGAGAATCATCCCCTCCTTGAAAGAATAAACCCTCTAATAAAATATTCTTAGGCCTATCCTTCAGCATATAACCCAGCTGACGGCGAGCTAGACTCGGGTTGTAGTTAATTCCGCCTTGTATTCCAAGAAGAGGAACATTGGCGAATTCTCCACAACTATCAATAATCTGGACATTATCGTAAACCGAAGAAGACCAAGTGATATCAACATGTGTAAGAGACATAATCCTTTGAGACCACCTTAAGCAATCCTTGTTTTTCCTAAAAGCAGATGTCTGAGGTAAGTGTGAAACGAACCAATTATACAGCAGAGGTAGACAGCAAACAATGGTACCGTTTCCCTTAGAAGTCCTACTATGGATGGAGAAATAAGTGTCACCAAGCAAAGTTGGAACAGGGTTCCCAATCAAGAAAATCCTAATAGCATTAACGTCCACAAAATTATCAATATTAGGAAACAAGACTAGTCCATAGATGAGTAAAGCAAATATAGCCTCAAACGCCAATGTGCGACCAATGTCAGCAAATAAAGTAGCCTTCTCAATCAAGAACTTAACAGTCAAACCCTTGAGGCCTCCCTTAGTCTTTAGATTTGCATCAATATCCGACTTCGTCAAATGGGTAGCTACAGCAATATCTTGAGGCTTAAGAGCTTACTCCAAACCAGTATACGGAACTTTATCAGAAACCGGTACACCCAACAAATAAGCATATTCTTCCAAGGTCGGCATGAGCTGATAATCAGGAAAAGTGAAGCATCGGTAAATAGGATCATAGAACTGCATAAGGGTATTCAGAATTCCGTCTTCAATGTTGGTAGAAAGAACAAATAAAAGTCTCCCATAACGAGATAAGAAGCCTGAACGATCATCTACCAAGGACACTAGCTTTCTCAACTCTGTAAGATCAGGAGCCCGAAAACTGTACTTCTGAGTGTTTCTCCTTCCAATATCCATAATCAACAATATCTGCGATGTTTGCAAAAGAAAATCTCTGAGATCCTTAAAAACCAGCTGAAACACAATGCTCATGAATGCATGAGTGCAAGATGCAACACCCACAAACAAGACATACAAAGCACACAGGTTCAAAGGTTCAGCACGAGCATGGAGCCAAAGGTAAGAATCAACCAACCCACAATGGTATGTACTATGGTTATATCATCACCTGTAGAACAAGGTTCTAAAAAGTTCTCAGAATCATAATTCCATCTTTTGGATATTATCGGCTTAAACGACTACTCGTCGGCCAACAATATTCTCAAGAGAAACTCATCTGAGTGTGGTATCGCGTAACGACTAATTCAAGTCTACACCTGAACAGCCACCGCACCACGTCCTAATAAGGCCAAGATGGGTTAAAGGGTTCTAAGGTCCTCAGCTTCTCAGGCTCCTAGTCGGAAAAAGTAATATCAATTACGACTACTCGTAAGACATCAGTAATTTCCAAAGGGGCCTCCACCGAGCGGGGGATCTCAAGTCAGCTTAGTAAGGACTACTCCACGTAAGCCAACAAGACTTTACCACCCTCCTATCATAAGTTCACTCAAGTCCGGGTTAGGACTTATCTCACCACACAAATTACCAGGCACCAAAACAGAACAAACAATAACAAACAAGTCAAACAGAAAGCGATAAATAAATCAAAGTAGGCGAAACCCACTAGGAACCGTTGGAGTCCCCAGCAGAGTCGCCACTTTTCTGTAGCGGTAAAAATCGTGAGTGTAAGTTATTGATTAACTTAACTCAAAGAAAACAAGAGTCGCCACCGCACTTTTATTTTATCCAAAAAAAGGAAAGGAAAAAGAGAAAACAAAACCAAATAGTTCTAAAATAAGAACAGGAGACAGAGATCGGGGTAAGGGGGTTGGTTACGCAATGGGAAGGTGTTAGCACCCAAAACGTCTATAGTACTCTATAGGAGCCCTTTGAAATATTTACGTTTTTTGGTTTGAAAATGGTTTGTTTGAAAAGAGATTGGAGAGATGAGAAGAGAATTATTTTTTTAGATTTTTGTGTTTGGAGAGACTTATCGCCTCATGCCTACGTACCCACAAAGTGCAATATGGGATCAAAACCCCGTAGTTCGTGGTACAAATGACAAAAATTTGTTGGTTTTGATTGATTTTAGATGTAAAGACAAGTCGTCATTTCAAGGAGAAAACTGCGACTATCCACCCACGAGTATTAAGACAACATCTGCGTCACATAAAGATGGAGGATTTGCTTGGATTATCAACAAGACTATCACTCAACATCAACGTGGAAAATGTCAAAGTCTTAATAATATGGGGAATAGGAGATTTACATCTCAACTATAGAAATGAATCATGTCTAAACTTTATGAAAAGTTTTAAAGTGAAAAAGTGCATAAAGGTACAAAAAGAGTTGATGAGTTTTTGTATTTTTTTATGTCTTTTAAAATTGGTCAAAGCATGATTAACATTGATTGACTTTTATTAAGAAAAAAACAAAGTTTAAAAATCACTTGATGAAAGTCAAGGTTTTATTGCGAAAGCGGTTTTGAAGTTTGAAACCAAGAAGGTTTTGAAAGAGGGAGAAAGTTTTGAAAATTTAAGAAGGGGAGGAGATGAAGTGACTATCCTAGAAACCAAAATAAGAGCTAGAGGTAAGAAAGATCTAACCGACTTGTAGCACACTCCATAGCAAGCAAAAAAAAGAATTCCATCCGATTTAAAGCATAAGCTAATGAGCGAGCCAAATAAAGGCTAAGATCCACAATACTCCAAGCATAGGAATAAGAGCCCTAATTCTAAGTCCAAAGGTCCATGAAGTCCAAGGTCTAAGAGTAGTCCAAGAGCATAACCACAAAGTTAACAACACCAAGTTTTTTAGAGATTTTTTATCCTTTTATTAGTGTTTTGAACAAGATATGGTCCAAGTTGACAAAAGAGAAATGACATAAACATAAACAAAGATATGATATGAAATGATAATATGGAAGCATAAAAGTAATAAATAAGGAGTAAGAAGAGAATATAAACAAAATTAAACAAAGATAATGTTAGTGAATTAGTAATTAGTGGTTAGAACATATGATCAATGATGATTAATTCTTGCACTTTAGACCAAGGTTAATGAAAACTCATTAGAGGATTGATAGAATCAAAGCCTCCTAACAATGATTTTCATAGGTATTGGACTTAAGACAAGCAACTAAACATACTTGGACTTTTAAACGTAAGTTTGAGCCACGAATGATCATTTTCCGATTAAGGGACACTTTAGCGCTATGTTAAGCAATCGTAATCGGGTTTATGTAGAAACCACGACTATCTGAGGCCGGTCAGTAATAATGTTAGTGTTAACACATGTTAGAGAAGTGATATGTAAATCACTCTCCTAAAACATGCCACACAAAAAGAAAAGAGGTAGTGATCTCATCACAATCAAGATTTTTAATTAATTAATCAAAGGTAATCTATCACTATTCCAAAGTAAGGAGAATTATCTCAATGATTATTCGTCCATAGATTTGAAATAATGAAGATTAAACCACCTTGATAATCAACAATCTATGATCCATAGATTTCATCGATCAAAAAAAATAAAAAGAAGAAGAAAGAAAATTAAAATGAAAAAGAAATTTCAATTTGAATCTTAAATCGATTAAATCATCATCAATATCAATCACCTCTTTTAGTGGATAAAATCAACACTCAAAGTCCATTGATATTGATGAGATCTTATCAAAATTCAAGATCCAAAACAAAATTACAATTAATCCAAATTAATATATATTTTTTTTAATCAATTTTTTAAGAGTTTTCTTTAAAATATAAAACTATTAACAAGAAAAATGTTAAAAGGCCCATACGGCCCAAATCTTTAAGAAAAAGAATAAAAAACTAAAAAAATAAAAATATAATAAAACAAGTGAAAGAAAAAAGGAAATAGAAATCAGAAAGAAAAAAAAAACACATCATCTTCTTCTTGTGTCTGGCACTATTCACCGCCATGGAATTTACTTCGAAGCTCTCTCAAATCGGAGCGGCGGGACACAAAAAGTATGCGGTTGCAATCGAAATCAAGAGCTCTTCACAACAGTATCAACAGTTCAAAGAAATGCAACCAAAAGTAACGGATCGAAAATGACGGTGAAACTCAAACTACCTTCAAATTCAGGTAAATGATGAAACCAAAATTCTCCTCTTCTTTCTTCTTCTTTCTTCTTCTTTGATTCTGGATGAATTTGTCTCTATTGGAGTGAATTTGGTGGAAGGAAATAGGAGAAGAAAAATGAACGAAAATGTTTCGTAGTGAGGAATTGAAGAAGAAAATTAGCAGGGATTTTTTGGCTTGAAAAGCTTGAATGAAAATGAGTGAATGTGAGTTGTATTTATAGATGAGAGTGAGTGAAAATAATTTGCCGTTTGTGAAAAAAAAATTGTTGCGTTTTGAATTGGGTGTGTTGTGTGAACGGCGTGACTCATGTGCATTTTTTCATGTCGTTTTGGAATTTCTCTTTGTAGCTCATGAAGTCGTTTTTCTTTTTCTTTCAGCTTTTGTTGTAATTTGAATGTGACGTGGAATATTTTCATCAGCTGGCTCACGTGCTATTTATTTTTTTTGCAGCAGCTTGCGAATATGGCTTTGTAACACGGCTAGGATTATATTAACATGGCTTGTAACGTGATGAATTTTTCTTCACCCTGTTGCAAGTGGCTCGTTCTTTTAAATTTACAAGGGTAGCAACAGTAGCAGGCATGAGTTGAATATCTGGTATCTTGGTCAGAGAATGATTTCAGAAGCGAGTTTTCTATTAGATTGCAAATCAACTCAACCACCTAGACATTCTTTTCAACATGCTCACCTGTCAGGTCAATATCATGAAATTGCATGGAGTTTCAGTTATGACGGTGTTCTTACGAGGTAACTCAGACTGACTATTCCGAATTCTCTTTTCTGTTTTACCACGAAAAACTTCCCAAACCATCACCGTGGTATCATAACTTCCAGTTGCAAGGATACTCCCATCAGATGTAACTGCAATACAGCTCACCATATCCTTATGATGTCGAATACTTTGCACCATTCTGCCATCACTTAATGATATGACCTGGAAACTATTTTCCCAATTGCCACATGATATTAAGAAATTCTCAAAGGGCGTCTGCATTGTCGCAAAACATTGTTCTCCATGTTCAACATGTTCAGGAACAGGAATACCAATTTTACGCGGTGAAAGCAATTCGGAACCAACTCCAAAGAAAAGGTCCTGTGAACTAGAAAAATGTAAAATTTCCACCAGATTGCAGTTGAGTTGATAACCACGTCTTAACAGATAAGTTGAGACCCTCATTCACAAGGATAACATTTGAGTCCATTAGACCAACATACAGTATAGCTGATGAAGAATGACTAGTATTTGAAACAATGGAAGTCAAACTAATGGAATCAGGCGCGAAGTACAGAGGACATGCAATTGGAATAGGTGGCCCTCTTCTTGGGTGTTTCTTGCGAAATATCTGAATTGGGGTCTGGCCAAAGTTGGCTATTTGGTCTTCTATTGCAGCTCTTTGCAAATCATCTTCCGTCGTTTCCAGATCAACAGCTCCTTCGTATGCTAAGTAGTAGAATATGTTTGCTGCCTCTACAGCAGGTTTGCCATGTTGCTTGTATCCAAATACCAAATTTATCCAGTGATGAAGATTGGAACTAACATATTCACTTTCAAGGGCCTCCCGTTTTCTCCTCAATCATGCTTTAGAATCACTGGGAAATATCACACTTGAATGAATATCAAACTTGACTTGCACAGACAAACTTTTGAATCTTCGGTTAAAACTGAATCACTTTCAATATGTCTGAGTTAATATCTGGGAAAATAAATCCACAGATGAACACAACCTGAACTGATGAACCTTGATCATAATAGTCATGGACCAAACTTCTCATAGAACACTGCTTGATAAACCACTGGATTTCAATACAAAACAATTTGACATTGAACAATCTCATTTCTTGAGAAAATAACCCACCACCACGGGTAACTTATAGTTGAAGCAAACTCTTGATAGTTTGACCAAGATGAGGTCAAACGTCCATCTGATTTAAACTTGAATGAATGTCTTTGCCATTAATCTCCTTGCAAAACCCTAAACACATAGAGAAGAAGAAGAAACAAACAAATTGAAAAATATTTTTGGTATTTTGGTTAGAGGTTAGTAAACAGAAATAAACATAAAGCAAGTAGAAAACACAAGTGCGCTGAGAGAACCAAAAAGTATGGTCTTGTTTGTGTATGCAAAAATGAAAATGCAATGTGGGATCTTAGGGGTAAAAATTAGGGTATTACAACCATATGAAAGCCAAGATAGACTCCTTAGCACAAAAAGTCAAAAGCTTAGTCATTAACCCTACAACTAATGTAGCTGCAGTACAACCCGGATGCAAATTTTGTGGAACCCTAGGACATATCACTGCTGAATACAGTCTTTTAGCCGAACCAGGACTATATCAAGTTAATTATGCCCAAGGAAATCCTTATTCGAACACTTATAAACCTGGATGGAGGAATCATCCAAACTTCTCTTATAAGAATAATAACCCAACTCAGAACACTGCACCTCAGAGACCACCAATTTTCCAAGCCCAAAGATCAATGCAACCAGTTCAAGCTACCCCTCAGAAATTAAACCTAGAAAATATCATGGAGAAATTCATTTCAGCTCAAACTCAGCAAAATAAAGAATTCATGAACCAAAACATTCATATGAATGAGCTGATCACACAATTAAACACCAAAGTTGATTCTGTTGTAACCCATAACAAGATGCTGGAAACCCAAATCTCTCAAGTAGCACAACAAAAAGCTGCTCAGGCTATGCCAGAAGGATCATTCCCTAGACAACCTCAACATAACCTTAAAGGTCATGCTAATGTTATTTCCCTGCAAAGTGGAACTACATATGATGGACCTGTAGATACTAGGTTGAATAACAACATGCTAAGAAAATTGGAGCCACCGAAAGAAAACGTTGTGATTACACCTGAAAAATGAGTAGTAGAACCAGAGAAGCAGAGAGAGGAAGAAGTTAACAATAAGGAAGCAGAGAACGATAACTAAGTATATGTACCACCCCTTGCTTATAAACCACCAATCCCATATCCATAAAAGCTTAAATAAACAAAACTTGACACCCAATATAAGAAGTTTGTAAAGGTAATCGAAAAACTCCACGCCGAAATACCCTTTACTGAAGTTATTACCCTGCTTCAATCGTATGTTAAAATCCTGAAAGATATCTTAACAAACTAGCGCAAGCTTTCCGATCTTACACCATTGGAATGCAACACAATTACTGAGAACAAATTAGCCAATAAAGAGAAAGACCCTAAATTTTTTTCTATACCATGTGTTCTAGGAAGTCATGTTATTGATAAAGCACTGTTGGACTTAGGAGCCAGTGTGAGCTTGATGCCTTTAGCTGTTTGCAATAGGTTGAACCTGGGAGACATACAACCAACTAGGGTGTCCCTTCAATTGGATGATTGATCAGTTAAGTATCCAATCAGTATATTAGAAGATATTCCAGTTAGGATTGGTCAACTTTATATTCCAACAGACTTCGTCATAGTGGACATTAAAGAAGACGAAGAAATACTTATCCTTCTAGGTATACCATTCTTATCAACAGCTGGAGCCATAATAGATATCGAAAGAGGGAAAATGAATTTCGAAGTAGGTGACAAGAAAGTCGAGTTTATTCTATCCAAATTTATAAGGGCACTTGCCATAGGTGACTCATGTTGTGCAATCGATATTATTGATGAATGAATAAGAGAGTTAGATACAGAAGCACCCACCGTAACAATAAAACTTCCCTCAACACCCATAATGGAATACGATGGATTTAAATCAATGACACTATACATGGATAACAATCTTTACAAATGCCTAACACTCACCCCAACCATATGTGTGATCCAAATAAATCGTTAATAGAGCTTAAGGAATTACCTAAGAATCCGAGATATGAGTTTCTTGATGAGGAACTTAAGCGTCTAGTTATAGTAAATGCAAACCTAGACAGTGATGAAACGAGTCAACTTTTAGATGTCTTAAGAAAATATCCTTCCGCTCTAGGCTATAATATCTCCGACCTAAAAGGGATAAGTCCATCCGTTTGCATGAACTGGATTATGCGGGAGAAACATTCTAAACCCTTTAGAGAACACCAAATATGGATAAACCCTATTATGAGTGACGTCGTCAAGAAGGAAGTGTTAAAATTGTAAGATGCTGGAATTATTTATCAAATCTCCGATGGTAAATGGGTAAGCTCTGTACATGTGGTACCAAAGAAGGGAGGTGTCACAGTTGCACACAATGAAAAGGGATAATCAATGGAAAAACGCATAGAAAATGGATGGTGCATGTGTATTGACTATAGGAAGCTAAACAAAGCAACCGGAAAAGACCATTTTCCCATTCCTTTCATTGATAAAATGCGCAAACCTTTAGCTATACACTCTTATTTCTGGTATTTAGATGGATATCCATGATTTTTCCAAATACCTATTTACCCAGATGACTATGAGAAAACAACCTTCACATGTCCATATGGAACATTTTCCTGTTGACGAATTCCGTTCGGACTATGCAATACTCCTACAACTTTCTAATAATGTATGATGGCGATATTCGCAGATTTCTTTGACGAGAGCATGGAGGTTTTCATGGACGATTTCTTGGTATGTGGATTCAGTTTTAGAAATATCCTTACTAAACTTGAGAGAATTCTAGAAATATGCGTAAAAGTTAACCTCGTATAAAATTGGGAAAAGTGTGACTTCATGGTCACAGAAGGTATAGTCTTAGGACACATAGTTTCGAAAAGGGGTATTGAGGTTGACAAGGCAAACATTGAGGTAATAGAAAACCTCCAACCACCTAGAACAGTTAGGGAAGTCCAAAGTTTTCTTGGACACGCCAGTTTTTACCGACGCTTTATTAAGGACTTCTTGAAAACCACTAAACCTTTAACCGGTCTCTTGATGAAAGACGTCGAATTCCTTTTTGACAAAAAATGTCTTGAAGTATTTAACCTTCTCAAAAGTGCACTGATCTCTGCACCTATTATGCAACCACCATATTGGAACGAACCATACAAGATTATGTGTGATGCAAGTGATTTCGCTGTTGGTGTTGTTTTAGGACAGTGAAAGGGCACGAGATTTCACGCGATATATTATGCTTGCAGAACTTTAGATGTTATAGCACCCCAAAATTTGCCCATATCTCCTCTTGTGTTTGACTTATGTTTCATTGCATTTTCATTCTCATTCACATATCAGCATTCTAATACAAGGGATCAAGGTATCATGGTTTATTTCTCAAGAAAGAGGGACATGTTTCTTCAACCTCAAGCAAGGTTCTTTTCTTGACTTTGTGGCACTCTCAAGCCGCAAAGACTCCTCATCATCAAGTATGATTCAAGGCAAAATCATTTCAAGATCATATGGGGTTCACCATGTCTTGATTTGCAAGAAATAATCAAGAGATTCAAAGTTGGTTCAAGGTGGTTGACCTAATTTAACAATTTGTGGATGCTATGATCAAATGGGTATAACTTCTTCAATTTTAAACATATTGAGGTGATTATTTTTCTAAGGAACTCTTCTCATCATCCCCTACAATTTCTCTTTGCAAGGAAATATCAATTTATGTTTGGAAAGTCATCAAAAGTTTGAAGACATTATAGGTCATTTTGAGTTTTGGAAGGATTTTCTAGTCAACTTCAAAAGGTCATAACTTGGTCAATTTTTATCATTTGGAGCCCATTATTTTACTAAAATGAACTTGAAGGTGTTCTTTATAACTTTGATTCAATTTGGAAGTGCAAAAAACCTATGGAAGGCTTTATTTTTTATCAAAACATTATAGGTCAATTTTTACCCCTAAAAAGACTTGAAATATTTCTAAGTGTTTTGCAATTTTGAACCATTTCATGCAAGCTACTTTGAAGGATCATATCTCTCAGCTCAATATTCCAAATCAATACTTTCTTTTCACATTGCAAAGATTGTATAAACCTTTATCCAATGCATGAAGAATCTTCTCAAAAAGCCTCCAACATTGTGAGAACCATGGTGGCAAAATTTGAACTTCAAAGCTGAAAATTCACTTCAAGTCAGAATTGAATTTGGTTGAATTGGCTTCTAATCATCAAATTAATCCATGAATTCAGTATAAATATGATTAACAAACTCGCCTGGGTTGATTAAAGCCTTGAAACACAAGTTTTGAGTGAGTTTTGATAGTTTGCAAGTCACACTTTGCTCATGATGCAGGTGTGCACGAATTCACCTCAAATTGCATCATTCATCCTCCCTAGCATTCAAAAATCTTCTCCTATAAATAAGGGACTCATTCAACTCATTTTTATAAGCTTTGATAGCCATAATCACCCTTTTGAGATCTCATTTGAACTCTTAAGCTTGAACTTTGAGTTTTCATTTACACACCCGAATCACTCAAACTCTCCATTCAGTTAGCTTCAACAACATTCAGTGAAGCTAACCAGCTCGAGAACTTGAAGAATCATGGCCTGAATCAAGCTTGAGGACTCCATTTTTAGAGCTTCAAAGTTGAACTTCAACAGGTACAATTCTCAACCATTTTAACTCAAATGTTTTGCTAAGATGTAGTCCTTGATGTGTTGATGTTGTTAGGATTGATTTTAGTTTAGGTTGAGTTTTGTTGGTTAATTTCCAAATCCATCTTTGAATTTTCTTCTGGTTTTTTTCCAAATCGAGTGAGTTGTGATTTAAAGAAATATGGCGCGATGATATGGTTGAGATCGTCTTGGTTTGAAGGACCTTCGTTTTTCTACAAATCTCTGCAAATTTCAAGTGGCTGGAGGTTGAAGATGATGATCTCACCGTCCATCATATCACTTGTTTTAATCCTGTATGTTTGACTTTCGTTGGTTGAAAATGATGAGATTGACTCAGATCCTCCGTGGATGCGTGTTTTCTGGCCTTTGGATTAGCCACGTCATTTAATGAAGTGAGATCCAACGCATCTTATTTTTTCTATTTTATTTTCTTTTTCTATTTTGTTTTTAAATTCATTTTATTTTCAGAAATTCATAGAAAAATCATTTTAATTAGAAAAATACCAAAATATTTTCTAAAATTTCCTTTTATTTTTCTCTTTCTGATTTTTATTTTTGTGCATTTTTATTTTTCCATTTTTTTATTTTTAAAATTGTTTTTAGGCATTTTAAAATTATGAGAAAAATATTATTTGATCCAATAACGATTTCTGACCTATGGTGATTTTTCTTTGATTTTTATTTTTGGTCTTGCTATTTTTCTTGGATTTTTGGATTATTTGGCTAATTTTAATTGGTTTAAAATTATTTTGGAGCCATTTAAAATTGTAAGAAAATGATTACATGATACTATGATGGTCTTGGACCTATGGTGATTTTCTTTGATTTTTATTTTTGGTTTTCCTATTTTTCTTGGCTTTTTGGATTATTTGGTTAATTTTAATTGATTTAAAATTATTTTTAAGCCATTTAAAATTGTGAGAAAATTACTACATGATCCTATGATGATTTCTGACCTATGGTGATTTTTCTTAGATTTTTGTTTGTGTGTTAACCATTTTCCATCTTTTTATAGGTTTTATTTACCTTTATTTGTTTTTTATTTTGATTTTTAAATTGCAAAATGATGTGATTTTGTTTTTAATGCATGATTGGGTGCCATTCTGTTTTTCCTCAAGTCATTTGTGACTTTGATGTTTGTTTGATGGTTGTTTCCCTTTTGTGATTGTTTTGGTTGTTTGATTCTTCTTGAGGCATGTTCTTGATTTCAAACTTGTGTGATCTCTCTTGAATGTTCATGATTGGATGTTATACTTGTTAATCATGTTGATGTGTGGCTTCAATTTGGTTTCATGTCATGTTCTTATACCTTTGCCTTTGGGATGTTTGCTTTGCACACTTGTTTTGTGTTAGCTTGTGGTTTGGTTTTGAATTCTATGCATGACTTGTTTCTTGGTGTTTCCTCTTTGATCATTGGTATGATTTGAGTATGATGTGTTGTGCTACTCCCCTACCATGTTTCTTGTGCCATTTGAGTTCATTTCATTTTGATTTTTGAGTGGTGATGCTTATTATTAATGTTTACCATGTGTGATCATTACTTGATGTTTGCTTTTGAACTTTTATGTATGTTCTTCATCTTGGATTCCTTATTTCTTCTCCATCTTTCTTTTCTCTTGGAACTTGTTTAAGTTTCATTCTTGTTTTCATTTATGATTGAATTAGATGGTGTTTACTTGTGTTTGCTCACATGATCCCCTAGGATTCCTAGTCCCTCTTAACTTTTGATTAAGATGAGAGTAGGAGAGATATTAGGCTTTCAATCCTTTACATGATAATAATTAGGAGTCTCTTTCATCTTAAGTCTAGGTCCATCATTTGTATGATAATATTAGGTAAATTTCCTTTTCATTCTAACCTTAGGGTCATTTTGTATGACAACATTAAGGTTTTCAGTTTTCGTTTAGTGTTTTCTTTTGTGTCTTCTCTTCTCATCTCAAACAACTCTAAGACACTTAATAAAGAATGATGAACGTTGTGCATTACAAACCTTAAGTATATGGGAAATAATGAGTGGGAGGTTTCTTCTCACTTGTCTAGAGTGTTTAGTGTATGCACTTTGGGAGATATGCAACACATTCACTCCTATATCATAGTCTTTAGTGCAACGTGAATCTCAAACCATTTCAATTCACTTCTCTAAAACTCTTAAACCAATTTCAAAAAATTTTATCTTTCGGGATTGTTCTTAAAATCATTTTCAGAAAAGAGTATGTTGCTTTTCCATTCTATCGCAGGGGAAACTTATCAGCGGGCAATGGTGACTCTCTTTCATGATATGATTCATCATGAGATTGAAGTATATGTTGATGATATGATTGCGAAGTGACAGACGGAGGAAGAAAATCTGGTCAATCTTCTAAAATTATTTGAAAGGTTAAGGAAATTCAAACTGAGGTTGAATCCTAACAAATGCACATTCGGGGCGAGATCAGGAAAGTTGTTGGGTTTCATCGTCAATGAAAGAGGAATTGAGGTAGATCCTGCAAAGATAAAAAGCTATTCAAGAAATTCCTGAACCAAGAACGGAAAAAGAGGTTTGTTGTTTCCTTGGGAATTTAACTACATTGCAAGTTTCATTTCTCACCTTACAGCCACTTGTGAGCCTATTTTCAAATTGCTGAAAAAAGATCAGACAGTTGTCTGGAATGAGAATTGTCAAAAGGCTATTAAAAAAATAAAAGAGTATTTGTAGGAGACTCTGATATTAATGCCTCCAGTTGCTGGAAGACCTTTGATTATGTATTTAACAGTTCTAGAGAATTTGATGGCTTGTGTACTCGGTCAACACGACGAGACAGGTAGGAAAGAGCATGCTATTTACTACCTGAGTAAAAAATTCGCTGATTACGAGTCAAGGGACTCAATGCTAGAGAAAACATGTTGTGCACTTGCTTGGTCAGCTAAACGCTTAAGGCAATACATGTTAAACCATACAACCATGTTGATTCAGAAGATGGATCCGATTAAATATGTGTTTGAGAAACAGGCGCTTTCTGGGAGAACGACTAGATGGCAGATGGTGCTAACAGAGTACGACATTCAGTATGTTTCCCAAAAGGCCATTAAAGGGAGTGTTTTGTCATAATATCTTGCAAAACATCCAATTGAGGATTATCAACCAATGAGGTTTGAGTTTCCTGATGAAGATATAATGTTTCTGAAGATGAAGGACTGCGACGAGCCTTTACCTGATGAGGGCCCCAAGATTGGGTCTTAGTGGAAATTGATTTTTGATGGTGCTGTCAACTTGTACGGCAATGGAATCGGGGAAATTATTACAACTCCTCATGGTTCCCACATACCATTCACTTCCCGATTGACGTTTTCCTGTACAAATAATAAAGTTGAATATGAAGCATGCATCATGGGTCTAGAAGAGGCTATTGATTTGAGAATCAAGAACTTAGATGTGTATGGTGATTCAGCATTAGTCGTTAATCAAATCAAGGGAGAGTGGGAGACTCGTCAGGCCAACCTAGTGCCTTACAAGAACTACACAAGAAGATTGCTGCCATTATTTGATAGAGTTAAGTTTCATCATGTACCGAGGGCTGAAAATCAGATGGCGGACGCCTTGGCAACGCTTACATCAATGTATAAAGTGAATTTTTGGAGTGAAGCTCCAACAATCACTATCATGCGTCTTGATGGACCGACCTTCGTATTTGCAATTGAAAAAGCGTCAGATGGAAAGCCTTAGTATTATGACATCAGACATTTCCTCCAGACTCAAGAGTATCCGCCTGGGGCATCAAGCAAAGACCAGAAAACTCTAAGGAGGTTGTCGAACAATTTCTACTTGAACAAGGATTATGTTCTATACAATAGAAACTTCAACATAGTTCTACTACATTGTGTAGATGAGCATGAAGCAAGCTTGCTGATGGAAGAGGTCCATGAAGGTTCTTTTTGTACTCATGCTGGTGGACATGCAATGTCTAGAAAAATATTGAGAGCAGGGTATTACTAGAAAACTATTGAGAGTAGGGTGTTACTGGATGACCATGGAGTCCGGTTGTTTTAAATATGCCAGAAAATGCCATAAATTACAGATTTATGTTGATATAATGCACGTGCCACCGAGCCCTCTAAATTTATTGACATCTCATTGGCCCTTTGTTATGTGGGGCATTGATATGATTGAAAAAATTGAGCCTACTGCTTCCAATGGACATCGCTTTATCTTGGTAGCAATTGTTATTTCACCAAGTGGGTAGAGGCAGCTTCCTTTACCAATGTCACCAAGTAAGTGCTTGCTCGTTTTATAAAGAAGGACATCATCCGTTGTTACGAAATACCAGAATGAATCATTACTGATAATGGTTCAAATTTAAATAACAAGATGATGAAGGAGATGTGCCAGAGTTTCGAAATTGAACACCACAATTCTTCTCCGTACTGACCAAAGATGAATGGCGTTGTTGAGGCAGCAAATAAGAACATCAAGAAGATCGTACAGAAGATGGTGGTGACTTGTAAAGATTGGTACGAGATCTTGCCCTTTGCTTTACATAGGTATCGTACTTCGGTGCGTACATCTATTGGGGCAACACCTTTCTCGCTAGTATATGGTACGGAAGCTGTCCTACCATTAGAAGTGGAGATTCCTTCTTTAATGGTATTGTCTGATGTGAAGCTTGATGAAGCAGAATGGGTACACGCCAAGTAAAATCAACTGAGTCTGATTGATGAAAAGAGATTGACAGTCATCGCCCATGGCCGGTTGTATCAGAGCAGAATGAAGAAGACTTTTGATCAGAAGGTTCACCCTCGGTATTTCCAAATAGGTGACTTCGTGTTGAAGAGGATCCTCCCTCCATAAACAGATCAAAGGGGAAAGCGGGCTCTTAACTATGAAGGTCCATACATAGTAAGAAATGTTTTTTCTGGTGGAGCCTTATTACTGTCAACCATGGATGGTGAAGATTTTACGTCCCCCGTGAACGTAGACGTAGTTAAAAAATACTTTGCTTGAAATAGACCCGCTGGACACAAAAAGAAAGTCCAGGCAAAAACGGGGCATCCCGAAAAACCATAAAAAGAAAAAGTTCGGGCAAAAAATAGGGATAAAAGAAAAAGAATAAACCCGCAAAGTTGAAAACCTGAAAAGGCGACTTTGGTAAAAATGGGTATCCCGGTGGATTGAAAACCCGTAAGGGTGATCTAGGAAAAAGTTAGGGATTTAAAAGCAAATGACTACGGTCTGCGTTCGATCTATGAATGCATTTTGACTCATGGAAATCCCGAAGGGTAAAAATAAGTCCAATCAGTCTCTTCAGAAAGAAGATCATTGGTGAAACATTAAAGATATACGAGTCATAGCCGAATCAACTCATAATGGTCGTCTGTTCCCATATTTCCAACATTTGTATATTTTCTTGTTGTACTTTTTGCACAATTACCTCTTTTTAGGAATTGCATCCAAATGTAATTTGCCTATTTATAGGCCTTTTCAATCAATAAATTATTATTCACTCAAAGAGCTTTCCATTTCTTGGTTTTTACTTCTACTATTTTGTTTGCAGAAAAAAGGGCGTCTGATATTTTGATAAGCTTAACATGTGAACAACATTGGGGCTTTACAAAACATATTGAAACGAATGAATGATTTCATGGATGGTAACCGAAATAGTCATTTTGCATATAAGACATCTTATTTGTTTATTATCTGTGTACAGGATGGCGAATTCGTTTCCCCAATTGAGCTTATCTCCTGTTGGCAAAGTTCTAGCAATATCTGCGTCAGTCAAGATATTGTTACGTAGAAGATGTTGTGTTTTCCCATAACAGAGATTTTTGTTTCCCCATAGAGTATTGTTGTCAGATAAGGAGTATTCCCATCAGCAATGGTGTGCATTTATCCCCATCTGGGTAGGGTTGAAAGTTATTCCCCAAGCAAAGATTGATGTTGATATCATCGACAAGTAAATCAGCGGTGGCTGATATCCTCAGAAAAGTCCAATAATCATTCACATTCTTCAAAGTCAGATTTTTGGAACGTTCTCCCAAAAGGATGTTATTTACAATCCCTAGCAGAAAGCCACTCAGGGCATTTTCCTAAGTAGATTTTGGTTTGCTGGTTCTCTTTTTAACACCGGTGTGTTCTTTTACATATCGTTTGCATTACATCCTCCCAAACGAATAGCATTTCCATTTCGTATGGAGCATTACGCCACATTCAAACATATGCATCGGAAGCATAAATCAAGTTTGATATCTTTATTGCCAGACATATCTCCAGTAAATAATGGCACGACTTAATATCTCGTTATCTTTACCCCAGCAAAAATCATTGATGGATGTGTTCATCTTACCCCCCGACTGAGTTTGTTTGTTTAAACCTCTCTTTCCCCAGCGGATTTTCTATTTCAGGTCGTAAGTCGTTTGATTCTACTTCTTGTATACCTAGTTTATCCCAACTTTTGGTTGGTATCTTTCTTGGATGTTATCTTGAGTTTTGGTTAGTAGTCCTCTTTTGTTCCCATGCAGAGTCGTTATCTCAACTTTTGGTTGGTAACCTTCGTTTTTTGGGGAGTTCGCCTTCGGTCGGTGTCCCGGTAATTCCAACTTTTGTTTGGTAGCCATCTACTTATCTGTTGACAATTCTAACTTTTGGTTGGTAGTCTTCCTTTCTGGTGATCCTAACTTTTGGTCAGTAGCCTTTACTCCAATGTTTGTGTGGTGTCATTTGGATGTTATCCCAACTCTTGGTTGGTAGTCCGTTATTTCTTGGATGTTATCCCAACTTTTAGTTGGTAGCCCGTTACTTGTTGGATGTTATCCCAACTTTTGGTTGGTAGTCCATTTGTTTGTTGGATGTTATCCCAACTTTTGGTTGGTAGTCCTTTTGTTTATTGGATGTTACACCAACTCTTGGTTGGTAGTCTATTATTTCTTGGATGTTATTCTAACTTTTGGTTGGTAGTCCATTACTTGTTGGATGTTATCCCAAATTTTGGTTGGTAGTCTATTACTTGTTGGATGTTATCCCAACTTTTGGTTGGTAGTCCATTATTCCTTGGATGTTATCCCAACTTTTGGTTGGTAGTCCATTACTTGTTGGATGTTATCTCAACTTTTAGTTGGTAGTCCATTTGTTTTTTGGATGTTATCCCAACTTTTGGTTGGTAGTCCGTTTGTTTGTTGGATGTTATCCTAACTTTTGGTTGGTAATCCATTGTTTGTTGGATGTTATCCCAACTCTTGGTTGGTAGTCCGTTGTTGGTTTGATGTTATCCCAACTTTTAGCTATTAGTCCTCAATTGTACTCCCCTATGAAGTCGTTATCCCAAATTTTGGTCGGTAGTCTTCGTTTATGTATGTTCGCCCTCGGTTGACATTCCGGCAATCCTAACTTTTGGTTAGTAGCCTACATCCCAAATTTTGGTTTGTTAATCTTTATGATAATCCCAAATTTTGGTTGGTAGTCTTTACTGTTTGTATGTGCCTTCGATCGGCATTTGGGTAATCCTAACTTTTGGTTAGTTGCCTCTGTCTCACAACATCGATTATTATATTTGGTAATCCTAACTTTTGGTTAGTAGCCATTATTATCCGCTTGATCGGTTACCATTTTAGTTATCCCAACTTTTGGTTGGTACCTGTTGTTCTTAAGTCCACCTTCGACTGGCAACCTTTGCAACATAAACATCCTCATAATTTTCAAATTTCTGGGTTCTTTTGGTATTCTATCACCTTTTACCTTAAATGTTTGAAAGCAGTCGCTTTTCATCCATTCAGGTCCAAGTTGTTTGAATAGGGGCAGCTGTAGCACCCCAAAAGTTTCCCATATCTCCTCTTGTGTTTGGCTTATGTTTCATTGCATTTTCATTCTCATTCTTGCATAGCATTATTCTAAGACAAGGGATCAAGGTATCATGGCTTGTTTCTCAAGAAAGAGGGACATGTTTCTTCAACCTCAAGCAAGGTTCTCTTCTTGACTTTGTGGCACTCTCAAGCCTCAAAGACTCCTCATTATCAAGTATGATTCAAAGAAATATCCTTTCAAGATCATATGTGGTTCACCATGTCTTGATTTGCAAGAAATAATCAAGAGATTCAAAGTTGGTTCAAGGTGGTTGACCTAATTTAGCAATTTGTGGATGCTATGATCAAATGGGAATAACTTCTTCAATTTTCAACATCTTTAGGTTATTCTTTTTCTAATGAACTCTTCTAATCATCCCCTACAAGTTCTCTTTGCAAGGAAAGATCCAATCATGTTTGGAAAGTCATCAAACGTTTGAAGACATTATAGGTCATTTTGAGTTTTGGAAGGATTTTCTAGTCAACTTCAAAAGGTCTTAACTTAGTCTATTTTTATCATTTGGAACCCATTCTTTTTCTAAAATAAACTTGAATGTGTCCTCTACAACTTTGATTCAAGGTGGAAGTGCAAAAACCTATGGGAGGCGTTGGTTTTTATCAAAACATTATAAGTCATTTTTGGTCCCTAAAAAGACTTGAAATTTTTCTAAGTGTTTTGCAATTTTGAACATTTTCATGCAAGCTACTTTGAAGGATCATATCTCTCAGCTCAAGATGTCAAATCAATACTTTCTTTTCACATTGCAAAGATTGTATCACACTCTATCTAATGTAAGAAGAATCATCTCAAAAGTCCCCCTACATTGTGAGAACCATGGTGGAAAAATTTGAATTTCAAAGCTGAAAATTCACTTCAAGTCAAAATTGAATTTAGTTGAATTGGTTTCTAATCATCAAATCAATCCATAAATTCAGTCTAAACATGATTAATAAACTTACTTGGATTGATTAGAACCTTGAAACGCAAGTTTTGAGTAAGTTTTGACAGTTTGCAAGTCACACTTTGCTCATGATGCAGATGTGCACGAATTCACCTCAAATTGCATCATTCACCTTGCCTCAGCATTCAAAAAGAGTCTCCTATAAACAAGGGACTCATTCCACTCATTTCCACAAGTTTTGATAGCCATAATCACTCTGCTGAGATCCCATTTGAACTTTTAAGCTTGAACTTCGAATTTTCATTTTCACACCCTAATCACTCAAATTCTCCATTCAGTTAGCTTCACCAACATTCAGTGAAGCTAACCAACTCAAGAACTTGAAGAATCGTGGCCTGAATTAAGCTTGAGGACTCCATTTTTAGAGCTTCAAAGTTGAACTTCATTAGGTACAATTCTCAACCATTTTAACAAAAATTTGTTGCTAAGATGTAGTCCTTGACGTGCTGATGCTGTTAGGATTGTTAGATTTTAGTTTTGGTTGAGTTTTGTTGGTTAATTTTCAAATCCGTCTTTGAATTTCCTTCTGGTTTTTACCAAATCGAGTGAGTTGTGATTTAAAGAAATATGGTGTGATGATATGGTTGAGATCGTCTTGAAAAGACGCATCAAATGAAACCACTATGAGGACCAATGGTTATGGTTTGAAGGACATTCGCTTTTCTATAAATCTCTGCAGATTTCAAGTGGCTGGAGGTTAAAGATGATGATCTCACTATCCATCATGCCACTTGTTTTAATCCTGTGTGTTTGACTTTCGCTGGTTGGAAATGATGAGATTGACTCAAATCCTTTGTGAATGCGTGCTTTCTGTCCCTTGGATTAGCCACGTCATTTAATGAAGTGAGATCCAACCCATCTTGTTTTTTCTGTTTTATTTTCTTTTTCTATTTTGTTTTTAAATTCATTTTATTTTCAGAAATTCATAGAAAATTCATTTTTAATCAGAAAAATACCAAAATATTTTCTAAAATTTCCTTTTGTTTTTCTTTTTATGATTTTCATTTTTTTGCATTTTTATTTTTTTATTTATTATTTTTCTTGAATTTTAATTTGTTTGAGCTAATTTTAATTTGTTTAAAAAAAAATTTAGGCACTTTAAAATTATGAGAAAAATGTTATATGATCCAATGACGGTTTCTAACCTATGGTGATTTTTCTTTGATTTTTATTTCTGGTCTTGCTATTTTTCTTGGATTTTTGGATTATTTGGCTAATTTTAATTGGTTTAAATTATTTTTGAGTCATTTAAAATTGTGAGAAAATGATTACATGATCCTATGATGGTCTTGGACCTATGGTGATTTTCTTTGATTTTTATTTTTGGTATTGCTATTTTTATTGGATTTTTGGATTATTTGGTTAATTTTAATTGGTTTAAAATTATTTTTAAGCCATTTAAAATTGTGAGAAAATTACTACATGATCCTATGATGGTTTCTGACCTATGGTGATTTTTCTTAGATTTTTGTTTGTGTCTTAACCATTTTCCATCTTTTTATAGGTTTTATTTGCCTTTATTTGTTTTTCATTTTGATTTTTAAATTGCAAAATGATGTGATTTTGTTTTTAATTCATGATTGGATGCCATTATGTTTTTCCTCAAGTCATTTGGGACTTTTATGTTTGTTTCATGGTTGTTTCCCTTTTGTAATTATTTTGGTTGTTTGATTCTTCTTGAGGTATGTTCTTGATTTAAAACTTGTGTGATCTCTCTTGAATGTTCATGATTGGATGTTAAACTTATTGATCATGTTGATGTGTGGCTTCACTTTGGTTTTATGTCATGTTCTTATGCCTTTTCCTTTGGGATGTTTGCTTTGTGCACTTGTTTTGTGTTAGCTTGTGGTTTCCTTTTGAATGGTATGCATGACTTGTTTCTTGTGTTCCCTCTTTGATCATTGGTATGATTTGAGTATGATGTGTTGTGATACTGCCCTACCATGTTTCTTGTGCCATTTGAGTTCATTTTATTTTGATTTGTGGTTGGTGATGCTTATTGTTGATGTTTACCATGTGTGATCATTACTTGATGTTTACTTGATGCTTTGCTTTTGAACTTTTATGTATGTTCTTCATCTTGTATTCTTTCTTTCTTCTTCATCTTTCTTTTCTCTTGGAACTTGTTTAAGTTTCATTCTTGTTTTCATTTGTGATTGAATTGGATGATGTTTACTTGTGTTTGGTTACATGATCCCTTAGGATTCCTAGTCCCTCTTAATTTCTAATTAAGATGGGAGTAGGAGAGACATTAGGCTTTCAATCCTTTATATGATAACAATTAGGATAGTCCCTTTCATCTCAACTCTAGGTCCATCATTTGCATGATAACATTAGGTAGATTTCCTTTTCATCCTAACCTTTGGGCCATTTTGTATTACAACATTAGGGTTTTCAGTTTCCCTTTAGTGTTTTCTTTTGGGTCTTCTCTTCTCATCTCAAACAACTCTAAGACACTTAATAAAGAATGATGAACATTGTGCGCCACGAGCCTTAAGTATATGAGAAATGACGAGTATGGGGTTTCTCCTCACTTTTCTAGTGTGTTTAGTGTATGCCCTTTGGGCGATATGCGATGCATTCGCTATTGTATCATAGTCTTTAATGCAACGTGAATCTCAAACCATTTCAATTCACTTCTCTAAAACTCTTAAACCAAATTCAAACCTTTTTATCTTTCGGGATTGTTCTTAAAATTATTTTCAGAAAAGAGTATGTTGCTTTTCCGTTCTATCGCAAACAGGCATCAACTCTAATTGTTGGAATGAGAACTTAACGTCGCTCATAAAAACACTTAACCAACTAGTGGTCTAGTTTACCCGAACTACGTTTGTTATGATTTCTCATACCAGATGAGGATACGTAGGCATAAGAAGGCGATGTCTTGGCGAGCAACCTTCCCCCCATCACCCGTAGTTTTCCAAAATACGCTGACTCTGACTTTCCCATTGCACGAGGGAATACGTAGGCATAGGGCGACGATGTCCTATCGAGTCTGATTTTTATTTCCCCATCCCCGTTTAGCAGTAGCTTTTAGATAACACACCCTTCTAATCAGACAACAAGTGTGGATCCCGTTGAGTACAATGGACGTGAGGGGTGCTAATACCTCCCCCTTGCGTAACTGACTCCCGAACCTAAGATTTGGTTGTGATGACCTTGTCTTCTCCTTTCATTTAGGTTTTCTTCGATTGTTTCCTTTCCCTCTCTTTGGGATAAATAACTTTTGGTGGTGACTCTTTTGTTTTTTCCGTCGGGTGTTTTTTCTAGTTGCGAAAGATGTCACCTAACTAAACTATGCCACTACCGAAAAGGAACTCCTCGCAGTAGTATTTGCAATAGATAAATTTCGTTCCTATTTAATTGGAGCCAAAATTATCATATACATCGATCAGGCTGCCATTCGATACCAACTGAGCAAAAAGGATGCAAAGCCTAGACTACTCTGTTGGATCCTTTTGTTACAAGAATTAGATTTAGAAATCTGCGATAAGAAGGGGACTGAGAATGTGGTAGCTGACCACCTTTCGAGAATTGAATATCTAAAACCAGACCATATTCCCATAAATGATGAATTCACTTATGATAAAATAATAGCGTCATTCGATAATAGGATGAGTTATGATGATGACTCCGATAAGTTAGAACTAAATGTCCAAGCTGCCCTAGTGGTAACAAATGTACCTTGGTACGCTGACTTATTTAACTATCTAGCAGCCAATATTCTACCTCCTGACTTGACCTATCAAAAGAAGAAAAATTTCTTCCATGATGTTAAAAAATTCTACTAGTACGAACCCCTTATCTTCAAGAGAGGGACAAATGGCATATTTTGTTGTTGTGTACCTAAATAAGAAGTGGAAAACATTATAACTCATTGCCACTCCGCACCTTATGGAGGACATGCGAGCACATCTAAAACTTGCACTAAGATCCTTTAAGTGGGCCTTTACTAGCTAACTTTATGGCGCGATGTTCATGCTTACATAATCAAATGCGACCGGTGCCAACGCACATGGAAATATTTCGAGACGCGATGAGATGCCCCTAAGGAATATTTAAGAAGTAGAAGTTTTTGATGTTTGGGGAATCGACTTCATGGGTCCATTCCCGTCATCCATGGGAAATAAGTATATACTCATTATTGTCGATTATGTGTCTAAATAGATCGAGGCTATTGCCTCACCTACAAACGATGCACAAGCAGTTATTAAGATGTTTAAAAACTATATATTCCCCAGGTTCGGAGTCCCTCGCCTCCTTATAAGCGATGGCGGATCCCATTTCATTTCCAGAATTTTCGAGAAACTCTTAACAAAGTATGGCGTAAACATAAAGTAGTGACACCCTATCATCTGCAAACCACTGGACAAGTAGAAGTATCAAATAGGGAAACAAAATAGATTCTAGAGATGATTGTTTCCGTTTCTAGAAAAGATTGGTCCTCTAAGCTACGAGACGCATTATGGGCTTACATGACTGTCTATAAGACCCCTATAGGGACAACCCCCTTTCAATTAGTTTATGGGAAATCTTGTCACCTGCCTTTTGAATTAGAACACAAAGCCTATTGAGCTATAAAGGCCCTGAATATGGATTATTTGACAACTGTTAACAAACACATATTAGATATCCATAAGTTGGATGAACTCTGTCGCAATGCCTACAAAAATGTTGTGATTTACAAAGAGCAAACCAAAGCGTGGTATGATAAGAAAATTGCGAGAAAAGAATTTAATGTAGGCGACCCAGTACTTCTATTCAACTCCAAATTGTGCCTTTTTCTAAGTAAATTACGTTTCAGATGGTCTGGACTGTTTGAGGTCACAAAGGTCATGCAATCTGGTACAATTGGTATTCAAAACCACTCAACTGGTCATTTCATTGTGAATGAACAAATATTGAAACATTATAACGGGGGTGATATTCCTACTTATTATTCTCACCATACTTTGACAGAACCACCCCTTGTTGCTCCAACAACCTGATTCATACAACCGTCGAGCTACCAACGTTAAACAAAGTGTTGCGCTGGATGCAACCCATGATCCCATTTATATTATTTTGCATATTTATCTTTTTATAAAAATGGTGAATTATTTCCTTTGACTAACAAATCTAACTTATATGATTGTTTACATTTCAGGTCTCATTGTTCTACATTGCCTATTCCTACTAATTATATTTTGAGAATATAGAGCTTTGACGACATGCACGTTCAGTTCAGAGATGACATCTAGAGGAAACACTATGTGGTCCTATCTAAGACCTATGCTACCCACCAGATACCCTGACCCCATGTGCTTAGAAGCCCTAAGGATCAAAGCTAGTGTTAGATACATGTATCACCAGCTCTAGTGGGATGAGTATTCAGAGGCCATGAATGTCACTTAACGGAACCTTACCTTATAGTTCCTTAGTTCACTTACCTACCAGCCATATCATGCTCATGGATTTAATAGAGGATTGATTGTCTTTAAAATATTTGGGCACAAATATAAGTTTACCCACCAGGAATATGCTAACCTCTTAGGATTCCAGAGCAGTCTCGATGTTGTATCTGAAGTTCCCTATTGTAGTTTCATGCAGGACGAACTAGACATTTTCTAGAAAGATATTACTAGTGAGGGAAACCCCGACCTGTCCACCCAAATTTCTACCTGTACCCATAACCTGACATTTAGGTATTTTCATATGATTTTATCCCAAACCTTCTTTGGTAGAAGTGGAAATAGTGAACTTGTAAGTGCATAGGAGATATTCATTCTCTTTTGCATCACCCAGTCCCGTCTTGTTAAATCTGGAACCTTTCTCATAGAAAACTTAGAGCGCATAACCTTATGTGTAGTTGGACATATCTATATAGGTGGGACAATTACTCACATTGCTTATGGTCTGGGTCTCCTGAACCAACATTCTCACTTAGTTCCTTATTATGGTTACAGCCTTATAGATATGGACCATTGTCTAGACCGCGGCTTGGTGCGACAAGTTTTCTTTAGCATTAAAAAATACAAACTCCTTATTAATAATGAAGTTGTTCACCACTTCGCTTTACCAAAACCCGAGAAAACCAATATCCATGATATGGAGAATTGACTTATGCCTTAGAGGTCCAAGGAGAGACACCTGATAGACCTGCCACCCCTTCTACCCATGAGTATCACTCTTTACCCCTCTCAAATAGGCCTACTGCATTTTCCTCCACAAGCAACCACATAGGCGTAACATTGACTATGAGATCAATGCCATGTGCTAGGAGATTGGCGCCCTCTGTGAAGAAGTCACTGACCCTACTTTATAGATAGAAGTGGCTAATACCACACATGCTGAAGAGACAAATTATTTCTTCCAGGAGCTCTACAACCTTCGATGCCAGGTCATAGAAGCTCGGGCGTCTTATCCACATCATAGTTAGGACTGTAACACCCGAGATCGAAGAGGATGGATAGTAGTTACATATAACACTCGAGGGCAAGGGAGTGGTTGTCGGTGCATGAGGCATGACAATGAGATACTCCTAGCAGCTTCTAAGGATAAACTGAATTCACATTGGAATGAGAGGAATCCTGAGGTTGTGCAAGTATAGGACTGCATGGTTGAAGGAAGGCTTACAAGAATTAACTAGTACTACCTATATTAACAAGATTCATCTTCTTTTTGGTAGCCCATTCCATAAGAACTCCACAGTTAAACATGCTTGACTTGGAGCAATTTTGGGATGGTGGCCTTATGGGAAGTTTCCCGAAAAGTGTTAGTGAGGATAAAACATGCTGAAGAGACCCGTGTTGGTTTGTGGGTGTCGCTACTGCGAAAATCGGCGCCGGCTTGACAGGAGAGTCGCCACCGTGCGTTATTTATCCCTCAGGGCGGGAAAGGAAACGCTCGAAGTAAACCTCGCAAAGACGGGAAAAAGGTATGGTCATCGCAACCAAAACCTGGATTCGGGAGTCGGTTACGCAAGGGGAAGGTATTAGCACCCCTCACGTCCATCGTACTCGATGGGATCCACGCTTGGTGTTTATAGGTAAAAGGGTGTGTTATCTATCTACGCTAATGGCTGGTCTGAAAAGAAAAGAAAAGGACAGGACTCGACAGAACATACGGTGTTCTGGGCCTACGTATTCCCTCGTGCAATGGGAAAGTCAGAGTCAACGTAGTTCGACTGCCTACGTCTAAACAGGGGAAAGGTTGCTCGCCAGGACATCGCGTCCTGTGCCTACGTACTTCCATCTGGAATGAAAGATCAGAGCAAACGTAGTTCGACTAACTACGGGTAAACAGGGGCTCTCACACAGCAGTGAGAAAGCAAACTGGTCTCTAAGGCTCGGGAACCTACAAATACGATCTGGTCTCAAATGCACTCGGGCAAGAGAAAGGGATAACAATTAGTCGTTAGCGGGAAAGTCTCGATCGCACAGCCGCGAGAGAGCAAAGGTTAGTCGTTAGTATGCTCGCTAGGATATCGCATCCTATGCCTACATATCTTCGTCCGGAACGAAGAATCAGAGCAGCTGTAGTTCAGCTAACTACAGGTCAAGCTACTCAAAAGCTCCTACAGAAAGGAAAGGGAAACCCTAGAACTATAGCTGAGAAACAGGGGAATCTACCTACTGCTATCACACCTGGCTGACCATCCTAATGTCTATCATAACAACTCCGCAGCGGAGAAGTCAGAGCTCCTAAGGGATCATGGCAACTGGACTGAAATACAAACAAGAAACTGCAAAGTAAAGCAATACTGAAAATATGCATGAATGCAACAACTAGACAAACAAGGCACAGAGGCCACAAACCACAAAGGCAAGGGAGCTCAGCTCTACCAAATACCAACAAGCAAAGCCACGCAATAACAAACAAGCAGAAGGAGGGCCACCTCAACTTCTCATGCACACAAAGTCTACTTCTAAGATGCACCTATTTAGAACTATCTGGATGAATACCTAAGTCTAATGCAACATAACATCACGCAAGTCAAACAATACAAAGAGACTAATCCTAAGCAGGGCCTCTAACAAACCTGAGACAATCTCCTAATAATTCTAAACAAAACTCTATACAGCACCCTAAGCAAAGATCTAAGCAACGACTCTAATCAAAACCTTAAGCAAGGATCTAAGCCAAACTCTAATCAAAACCCTAAGCAAGAGGAATCAATCCCAGTCTCCAAGCCTCAGAACAAGCTTACCAAAGAGAAAGGGAGCTAAGCAGGCGAGCTCATGGTACCTTCCTCAGGAAAGTACCAGGAGGTTACTACTCAGGAGTCATACCCTATGCGGCTCGACAACTGTGATCAGTTTACATTCCTCCTCAGGAGAAACTAAACTCACATGAAGGCTCCGGCATCACGGGATACTTGAGAAATACCTATATGCACTAGGGGAACTAAGTGAACAGACTCATAGGACCTTCCTCAGGAAAGTACTAGGAGACTGACACTTAGGAATTGTACCCTACGTGGCTCAACAACTGTGATCAGTTTACATTTCTCCTCAGGAGAAATTAAACTCACAAGTTGGCTCCAACATCACTGGATACTTGAGAAATCCTAGACAAACTAATGGAACTAAGTGAATAGACCCATAGGACCTTCCTCGGGAAAGTACTAGGAGACTTCCACTTAGGAATCGTATCCCATGTGGCTCAACAACATGTGATCAGTTTACATTCCTCCTCAGGAGAAATTAAACTCACAAGTCGGCTCCGACATCATTGGATACTTGAGAAGGAGGTGAGAAGAAAGAATGAAAGTCATTCATAGTGCCTTCCTCAGGAAAGTACCCTAAACTCCCTTCAAACTTCAGGATCTCGAACCTCACAAACAGACAACAAGCTCCTAGGCTAAGCCTCAATCCAATGCAACTTTGCAAGCTCTAGCAGGACCTCTATCAGCTCCCACCTTCAAGAAGAAACCACAGGCCAACAAACCTCAAGGAACTATCTCTGAAGTTCAACCACAGTTGAACTTCACAGTCAGAAGTCATCAAGACTTCTCCTATCTTCAGGCTCAGACAAAATCACATCAGAACATCCTACAAAAATTTATCAAAAATCTAATGGGAGACCTACATGGCTCTAGGACAGCATACTGAAAAATCAGAACAAAATTCAACACCAGATGGAAGAAATAAAATCAGCAACACAGACATATTCACAGACCAATTATTCAACATCAGTAACAGTGAAAAAAATGCAATTAAAATGAAAATGCATGATTAAGCTAATATTTTTATGCTATAAAATTCTACACTGAATCACGAGTCTACAGAAAAAAGAACGGAATTATTTGACTAAATCTACCATTTTTTATGAATTTTCTAATGATATGCATGCATTAAAAATATTAAAAACACATCAATTAAAATGGAAAATATGCACAAAAATAACCAACAAAAATAAAATGTCATTTTTATTTTTATTTAATTTTCTAGGGATTTTTCATGAAATGGTAGAACAAAGAAGAATTAAAAAAACATTTATTTACATTTATTTATGAATTATTTACATGAAAATATAAAAGAAAAAATAAAAGAAATAGAGGGGGGTTCAATCAGCAATGGATTCTAGTTACAATGTACATTGGGCCCTGATTGGGGGGTACTAGAAGCAAAGGGCGTAAGGCCCAAGTTGAACCAACTAACAAACACTGAAATGAACAAAAAGCCTGGGGGGTGCCGTTAGTGATTTTTCTCAGTTGTTATTTCATTGGGCCTACGCCCAGGGGGTGCGAAAAGCAAATTGGGGCCTAAGGCCCATATCCAGTCTGGTTTCACACACGCCAGGGGGGGGTAACGAACAGTTTGGGGTGGTATGCGTTCAGAAACACGTTTGGGCCTAAGCCCAGTGTCCAAACCCTAGTCTGAACAAACCCTAAACAAAAACCATCTTCCTCCTAACCTCTCTCTGGTACTGTTCACCAATCTAAACCCAACGCCGCTTCGTCATCTTCCTTCTCTCCCTCATTCTCTGCAACTTCTCTCTAATCTCAGACACAACAACAACAAAACGCCACAACATTACCCATATCCCCCTCAATCCAGGCCTCACACAAAACTAAACCCTAATCGAAGCTGAAACCCAACGAATCAACACAGAAGAAACATGCAACAAGAGTGAAGTAACGTGTACCTGGCTGTAGCGAAGAGTTCTGGAAACTTCGTTGGAGAAAAAGGTTCTCAGAATCTCAAACGAACCTCCAAACAGCTCTCAAACAAACTCTATTCTCAAATCTCTGGGCGAAGCACGAACAAGATAAAGTATTCTTGAAGTTCGTTGAACTATCTTGAAGCGCGAAACCTCTGGACAGCTGATGAAGATCTGCAAGTTTTCTGAGAAAAACTGAAGAGGTCTTGGATACCGAATCAAAGCGATTGAAGATCTTGGCGCTTTTCTGAGCCTCTTGATGAAGGTTGTTGGCGTTCTGGAGAAAATTGATGAAGGTTGAAGTTGTTTGAGTGGATTCTGGAAAAGTGGATGGAGGATTGATATTGTTCTGGAAATTAGGTGATGAAGATGATGAAGGTGTGCGAAGTATTCTGGAAATTTTGGTTGAAGGTGGATGAATGTTTAGGATGATTTCTGGAAAAGTGGAGGAGGTTTCCGGCGAGGGTTAGATTCTCCGGTGCCGTTGAAGATGAAGGTGGAGGAGACGATCGGAGGAAGAAGAGGAATTTCTGGGGATTTTTGATGTTTGCAGATTCCGGTGGCCGGAAGTCGTTGACGGTGGCCGGCGGTGTGCAGTTAGGGCTGATGCATGGCCGCCGGTGGCGTTCTGGTGAATCTCCGGTGAGTGATGTGGGGAGGACAGGTGGCGCGCATGCGCAGAGAGAGAGAGAGTGGTGGGGACAGGTGTGTAACACGTGTGTGAGTATGGGAAGTTCTGAGTGGTGGTGGCGTGCAGAATGTGGAACGCGTGGGACCCTTGCTTGGCCAACACGTGGCGCTATTTATTACACTGAAGACGCGTGGAATTCTCTAGAAGGTTCTGGTGTGCGCTGGAAACATTTTGACTGGCTGGATCATTTTGCTGGACTTGCTGAATTGAGAATTGGGCCTCAAAAGAGCACCCCTGGGCCCATACGAATCACCAAAAAAACTGTAAAAAAACTGAGTTTTAATAAAGACAATTAATCCTAACTATCTAATTAATACCAATTAGCATCTAATTAACCAATGATTAATCCTAATAAAATCTAACAAACAATTAAGACTAATTAACTCTAAAAATTCAATTAACCTAAAAAAATTAAATCAATCTAATTTTCTATTAAAAATCTAATATTATTTAATATCTATTAATACTTATCCTTAATAAGAAAAACTATATTATTTTTTATATTATCTAAAACACTTAAACCTATTTAAAATCTATAGAAAAATTCTAAACTATTATTATCTATTAGTAATAAAAGAAAAACTATATTCCCCTCTTCTTTATTATTCTAAAAACTATTTAAAAATTCTATAAAATTCTAAAAAGAGATTTAAGCTATTAAAATATTCTATAAACCTATTTAAATTCCAGAAAAATCTATAAAGCCTGTTAAAAATTCACAAAAGCCTATTAAACCCTAAAAATGCAGATGAATGCACATGACCCCCGTAAAAGCGCACACGAGACCAGATCGAATCGAACAGAGATCCCCGGGCATCAGAATATCCACAAAATTACTGTGCAATCTAAAAATCACTGAGGAGCGCACAATTTCCCGAAAATAACCCTGGTGATCTGGACTGGGTCTGCCATATCTGATAGACAAAAATCAAGCTGTAAACTCTGATATCCCCTGCTTGCACAAAAATCATCTGTCTGATTCGTGAATATGAAATTAAACCATGAGTCAGATAGGAGAATCAGTTGGTCAAATTTTAGGGTGCAACAGCTGCCCCTATTCAAGCGACTTGGACCTGAAGGGTTTGAAGAGCGCTCAGCCTTCAAACATTCAGAGGTACGAGACGGTTGAATACAAATAAAACCCGAAAATTTGCCAACCGCGAGCATATACCGTAAACTGCTTGGAGAATAAAGTCCAGAAAACCAAGTCCAGTTATTGCGGCACCAAACTGATCAATCATCTGATAAAGAACTCCTGATTTGAATACCCGTTGCTTGTGATACCCCACATAACAAACCCGAGAGCTGCAACAAAATACCTGATTCTTTCACATTGCCTACTGATAGGCAGGAAGAGAGATATACTCACATCGCCCAAAGATGGACGGGAAGACACCCTGATTGAATACTCACCTCGTCTAAAGATAGGCAGAAAGACAACATTAATCTCCAAATTCACATCGCCTAAGGATAGACGGGATCAAATTCTTATCTCCATACACACATCGTCCAAGGATAGACGGAAAGTCATTCATAATCTCCATATGCACATCGTCTAAGGGTAGACGGGATCATCCTGATCGATGAACAAATCAATTCACATCGTCTAAGGATAGACGGTCTCATCCTGATTGATGAACAAGACAATTCACATCGTCTAAGGATAGACGGGATCATCCTGATCGATGAACAAATCAATTCACATCGCCTAAGGATAGACGGGAAGAAATTCTTAATCTCCATACTCGCATCGTCTACTGATAGACGGAAAGTCATTCATAATCTCCATATGCACATCGTCTAAGGGTAGACGGGATCATCCTGATCGATGAACAAATCAATTCACATCGTCTAAGGATAGACGGGAACATCCTGATTGATAAAACAAATCAATATTCTCATCGTCTAAGAGTAGACGGGATCATCCTGACTGATGAAACAAATCAATATTCTCATCGTCTAAGAGTAGACGGGAACATCCTGATTGATAAAACAAATCAATATTCTCATCGTCTAAGAGTAGACGGGAACATCCTGATTGATAAAACAAATCAATATTCTCATCGTCTAAGAGTAGACGGGATCATCCTGACTGATGAAACAAATCAATATTCTCATCGTCTAAGAGTAGACGGGAACATCCTGATTGATGAAACAAAACAACTCACATCGTCTAAGGATAGACGGAAAGACATTCATAATCTCCATATTCACATCGTCTAAGGATAGACGGTCTCATCCTGATTGATGAACAAGACAATTCACATCGTCTAAGGATAGACGGGAAGAAATAATCTCTGTACTTGCATCGTCTAAGGATAGACGGAAAGACACCATTATCTCCATATTCAACACCAACCCTTGAATTTCAGAATTCTTCTGTCTACGGAAATTGATGGAAAGATCAACATCCTTGAAGGGGCCACATCGTCAGTATGGACTGACGGTAAGAAAAACCACCTTTAAAGAACCATGTCGTCAATAAGAATCGACAATCACGCAAACTGAACATTCTTCGAAGAGCCTCGACATCAATAAGGATTGATGGTCAGAAAAGTACCTCTTGAAGCGTCATCTCATCCAATAGAAAGAACACCATTATTCGAAAGATCGTTTTGAAACCCCTCAACAACCAAAGATAGCCGGAGAAGACTCGCTGGGGAAACACCTCATCGTACATATGATCTGGCAATAAGAAACCCGTTGGACGGTAACCCGAAACTTCACATCGTCTACTGATAGACGGAAAGAAAAGCTACTTACTAGAGAAGCTCTGTTTTGAACCTTATTGAAAATCAACCAAAACTTCACATCGTCTAATGATAGACGGGAAGAAAAGCATATCCTGGGGAAACCCCTTCTTGAAGTCCCACTGCGACCATCCGCAATTTCACATCGTCTATGGATAGACGGAAAGAAAACCACATTCGTACTCAAGACGTCTAATGATAGACAGAGAAATCCACTCATTGGAGGAACACATCGTCAATATGAACTGACGGGAAGAAAAGTTTGTCAACATCAGATGACTGACTGATCAAAGAACACCTATTGTATGATCTGAGATACAATTAATTCGCTGAATCATCTGAATACTGCCGCTGGATACATGTCCCAGAACTGATCACAGAGTAATTCACGCGCCATATGAGGCTGATAGAAAATCTGACTTATGCTTCGCATGCATATGCAAATGCTTTAATCTTTCTATGGCGTAATGCTCCCTTCTGGATGGAAATGCTACGCATTTTGACAATGATATGCAAGTATGATGCAAATATGATAATGCATGCAATATGCTAGCAGGCTCGAGCTGCCGGAGAGAGCTGGGTTCAGAAAACCACTTCAGCAAAATAAATGCTGAAGGCGAGGCCAACTCTGCTGGAGATAAACTGGATATCACTGAATCATCCAGCAAAATAAATGCTGGGAGAGTGAAATCAACTCCGCTGGGGATATTGGGAACTTAACCGAACACCTTGACGAAGTAATACCCTGCTGGGGAATGTAACTCCTCTGTGAAATAGCAGACGTGCTGACTATGATTAGACTCCTCTAGGGATAGCTTATCCATACCAATGACAAATTGGTCTTTGCTGGCAAAATGGAGGGAGTCCTCCTGCGCGCTGACGAAGCTCGGATCTGGAAATTGATGCGCCAACACGAATGAGCTTCATAGTAATCGCAAACATGGGTTTGAGCTCTTAAGCTTATCTTACTGAGTCAGGCACAACTGACGCTGGAAAATATTCTTCCTGAATACACAGCCTTTTGGTGAAAGGGTCAAGGGATAGTAACACGACTTCCCGCGTTCATCTCGCTCTCGAAAATCGACTGCATCTGCTCGAATAACTCTGAATGACCCTGTAGGTACGGAGAACAACAATCCTTTTGCTTCTGATATGCCCCAGCTTACAGGACATCTGTGGGGGATAGCCCCTGAAAGGAAACCTGCAAATCTGTTCCTTGATGGTTCTGATATAACATGCCTCAGTGTTCTGAACTTCTGAGAGATACTTCACCTTGAATGCTTCTCGAGTAACTTCTGCGTGCTTAAGATGGTCTGCCCCTGACTGCAATGACCTTGCCCCGATTATCTGATTCAGAGTAGTACCTCCTGACTACGACGTATTCACCACACCTCAACCTGATTGCCCCAGAATAACTGACTTCGAAAAGCTGACTTGACTGGGGATCACAGTAAAAGCTTGCCCCTGTTCCCGGAACATTCGGGCATTCTGCATTCTATCTTGACCATGCTTTCCATTGTAGGAAGCTTTTCTGCTGTCAAGCGCTTACTCGCAAGTAAAACAAGTTGTTCTGCATAAAAGATGCATTAATGCAACACATATGACAGCTTTGACATCCAATCTGTTCACTGGGAAAAGGAAAAACAGTTTATGGCATATAATGCACAAAACATTCATCAACATCAGTATCAACATGGTAAGAGGAACCTTTTTAGGAGTCAGAATCGACGCGACCTTTACCGGAGTATGCTTTCGAAACAACCTGCTTCAATTAGGACTTTTGAAGGTTGTAACATGGTCAGGTTCATGGTTTTGAAAGAAAGGATAAAGGCTCAAAGTTTGCTTTAACCCACCCATTCTCCTTGATGTTCTCCCATCCTACGTTCAGCTAATTTGACCTTAGCGCTCACCTCTCAGAGGCTGAAAGATAGGAGTGATAGCTCGAGAAACTTTTGGATTTTGGAGTGACCGCCACTCACCTTTCGTCTTTGACATTTGAGGTCACACGACTCGTATTTCCATCGAGGATTTTTCTTTTGATCCTTTTCATCTTTCTCTTTTCATATCCCTAACTTTTGCCTGGACTGACTCCTTTTGAGTTTCTTTTGATTTTTTTAAGTCCAGCGGGATGCCCTCATTTTTGTCTAAGTCATTTGTTTTGAAGTTTTCTTGACTTAGCGGGCTTTTGACTCTTCTTTTTTCATTCTTCTCTTTTGAATAAGTCGTGTGACACTGGTTGCCTGACTCTTTGAGGAATGGTGTGGCTGTCCCACTCTTGATTGAACCATTGTGGTCTTTTAGGCACGACCTCTAGGGACGTGATTGATCCTCGAACGGACATTCCTTTTGCAATCTGGACGCTCGGTCAAATTAGCTAACACCTACCCTGCCCCAGGTTAAAGATCGAGGGTTTTTCATTCAGAAAGAAACTCCTACTACAAGGCTCAAAGGGGTTGACAAGGGATTATCTTCCTTATGTCTCCGGTGTTTATGGATTTGAAACAATGCCTGTACATCATCAACAGGTTTTATCTCAAAAGCATACAATATCGGCAGTTGCGTGTCGGTCATTTTCGTCACCCTCCCCAAATTCTTCTTAACCAAGCGGTGGATATTTGCAAAAACAGTTAGTGAACACGATTGGATTTAATCAAAACATGCATATTTATTTCATTATCATCAATTTGAATGAAAACAACAAGTTTTACAAACAAGATTACAAATTCAAACAGGAAAGCAACTACAAATGTAAAGAAATGACAAGCTAAAACAAAGAAAATATGCTAGCTTCTGAGAACCAGGCTTCCATATCTGCCCTGCTGCTGAACCAGCTATCTTTATTAGAGGCAATTCGATGCTGTCCTGATCTGCTTTCAACGACTTAACCAAATTATAGAGCTCTTCCTCCTTCATTCAGATGATTCTAGGACCTCTTGGCCCGAAGCTGATCGCTGCACTATCAAGCAGATCCTGCACTTGGTGCTTAAAAGCATGGCAACCTTCTATATCGTGACCCGGGGCTCCAGAATGAAACTCACAGTGCTTGCTTGCGTCATATCCAAACGGGGGAGTTCCCGTTATCGGCGCCAGAGTTCTTTTTTCTACCAGATTCAATCCCAACAATGTCTGCAACAAATCAGCATAGGTTGAGGGAGGCTTCTCAAACACTCTTCTCGGCTTGCCACCCTGGAATTTTCGTTGGGCCTGCTGTGCCCCCTGCTGAGGCTGTTGCTGCTGGTATCGGGTTGACCCTTGAACACCCTTTGTATCAAATGCAACATTGGTTTCTTGACCTTCAATGCACTGATTAACGCTCTCCTTATGCTTAACCATTTTCTTTCTTAGATCTGCCCCAGGAATAGGCAACAGTTGTGGGCCTGGAGATTCTGACACCATGGAGTCCATGATACGCTTCTGACCCACTGCAGCTTTAGAAACATCTGTCATCTTAGCATCAATCGAGACAGGAGCAATGTGCACTGCTACGCCGCCCGGCGTGAATTCAATATCGTGCGAGTCAATCAGGTCTTGAACATTGTGCTTAAAAGCATGACAACCCTCGATGTCATGTCCGAATGCCCCGGAATGAAATTCACATTGCTTACTGGCATCGTACCCTTGAGGAAACACTCTCGTTGGTGGTGACAACGTTCTCTTCTCAACCAGATTAAACCTCAATAAGATCTGCAAGAGCTCGGCATATGTCATAGGTGGTGCCTCAAATATTCTCCTTGGCTTTCCTTCCTGGATCTTCCGCTGAGCCGGATGTATCCTCTGTTGCTGCTGCTCAAGTTCCACATGCACAGGTGGCGCGAGCTTCTTCATTGCGGCTTCAAATAGCTGATCGTCTTCTTTCCTAAGCACATTCTTGACTACCTCCATGATCAAGCTCATTTGGGTCTTCAGCTGACTGTTCTCCTCTTTGAGAATCTTCTGTTCCAGACGCATCTCTTGCATGTCTCTCATCATCTGCCCCAGCTGGCTTTGGACTTCGATCAATTCAAACTGATTCTGTTCCATATCTCTGAAGGAATTCCTGCAATAAACTGGATGATGAGGAAATAAGGCCCACGGTTCTGATATACCTGTTGAATGATAATGCAGCGCAGAAAGCAAACACATATTCACAACGAGATAAAGAGAAACTCAAGCTATAAGCATACAGACAAACATCTCCCACACATGTACAACCAACAAAATCAGCAGGTAAGCACAAATGAGTCTGAATATAATGACCCCAGCCAACAATCCTGGTGGTGGTCGACAAATACTGATGCACAAAAGCTAAACGGGTTAGGCAGAGAAACAGATGCGACACCCGGCGCGAAAACCTCTAGAAATTTCCCCCATATTCAACTGAACTTTCTGATTGACAATCTTCAGAGCACACACTTCCTGTGGAGTCTTCCATGACATTAACTGACGAACCCCCACAGCTGGAAGATGGAAAATCATTAATCTGAACAAAACCCTGAGAAGTGATGCAAATACGGCTAGAGTCTAACAGATCCTGAATCTGACTTCTAAGCACCTTACAATCATTTGTTGAATGCCCCTGTGCCCCAACATGGTACTCACAGCGGGCGCTGGCATCAAAACCTGGAGGATATGGTGGAATCACCGGCTTAGTCTCCTTCGGCACAATCAATCCACTTTTGACCAGATCTGGCAACAACTGACTGTATGACACTGGTAGCTGAGTAAACTGCCTTTCAGGCTTCCTTGGTCTTCGTGGGGCATGCTGACGCGATCGGCGATAAGATGATCGTTGACTTGAGGTGTCTGAAAACTGATCCTGAGATGCTAGAGATTCTGAGGTGACGTCGTCTCCTTCCCACTCTTCTTGAGAACTGACAACTGACTCAATCTTATTAACTGGGACGTAAGGAACACCTCGAAACTTTCCACTCCTGAGTCCTCGCTCAACAATCTCTCCCAGCCTCATCAGGCCCACAAAGCTTGTGCAACTGAACAATTTGTCGAAATAATGGCCTTTCAGGGTACCCAAGAAGATGTCAACCAGTTCCCTTTCCGGAAGCGGTGGTCGAACACTAGCAGCCAATTCCTTCCATCTTCGCAAATACGCTCTGAATGATTCATTCTCTGCCTGAGACAATTCTTGCAGATCTACGAGACTAGGAGTCAAATCCAAGTTGTAATCGTACTGCTTCATGAAAGCTTTGGCTAAATCCACCCACGATCGAATCTGATTACTCTCTAATTGCACATACCATCTCAACGATGCCCCAGTCAGGCTATACTGAAAGCAATGGATCATCAATTTGTCATTTCGCACAAACGAAGTCATCCTTCGACAGAACATCATCAAATGCAACTTTGGACAGCTATCTCCTGTGTATTTTTCAAATTCCGGCACTTTGAACTTGTACGGCAACACGAGGTCAGGGACCAAGCACATGGCTACAGCATCCAGGTTAACGGCATCTTTCGCTTCTAAGGCTTTCATTTGCTCTTCCAACACTCGGAGTCTTCTTGGATCTACCACCCCGGTCATTGGAATATCTCTCCGGTAATTCATCACAGGGAAAGCGACACATTGATTGTTAACAGGAGGATAGCGTTCATTTCGGGCAAGAAACTGCTCATGCCGATCTCTGTTCTCAACAGCAGGCTGCACAACTTGGGCTGCAGTAAGATTGTTTGCTTGCAGGAAGCCTTCCATAGAATCATACTGATGGTTGGACGCCTCGGTAAACCTTGCCAAGGTGTTAGGAGACTGGAAATTGCCTTCAGCCATAGCTGCCAATTACCTGTAACCGACTATGCTGCTTGATTCTGCTCAAATCTGCTTCAACCCCTTGGTCGTCTTCGACACTCCACTCTTGCCTCAAACAATTCCCCGAGAATCACTTTCTGGTGAAAACAAAGGTTGGATAAGTGCTCTGACCTGCTAGAGAAATGCTATGCAGTATGATTTATGCAAACAGAAATACAAAAATGCTAACGTGCATGTGTGCATTGGAGATATTTTCCCTCCAATTCCAGTGTCAGTGGTAGCAAGACGAGATTAACCATAAAGACAATATTTGGAAAATCCCTCATGTATTGATTAGAATAACTGTCTTGTCAAGAAGTTTACACAACTATGCTCCATACAGCTGATATGACAAAGAGGATCCCAGCCAACATGCCTGGTGGTGATCTCAGCATACAGAATACAAGAGAGAAATCAAATACGGGTACGGTTGCGGAAGTCTTCGACCATCTTCTTTGTCTCTGCATGATCTGGTTGATAAATCAAACCTTCTATCAGCTGATCCCTCTTCCTGACCGTCCCCTGGATGTCTCTGACAAAGTCTTCCCAAGCTTTATCATTAGCACCATCCCCAGGTTTGGGTCTCTTGGCATCTGCTCTATGCTGAAAATCTTCCAAATTCTTCATGGCATCTGTCAACTTGCGCTCGGCTTCGTATCGGCGACAGGCTTCTTCTTCAAGCTCTTCGTTCTTCACCTTGACCTGTTCTTCTAACTGAGCAATCTGTGTCTTCAGCTCTTCTTCTCGCTCCTTGCGCTTGGTCATGGTGAGATCCCAGTGTTCTCTGAATTTGGCTAGCTTTGTGTAGGCCCTTTCCAGCTCTTGCTTCTTGGTGGCCAACACACTACTAACTGAGTCTACATCTAACTCTAGACGCTTCTTGGTTTCAGTCAATTCCAATAGCGTAGTCTTCAGATGTTTCAGAGTTTCATCCTGTTGCTTGGAAATATACCCTGTTTCAATCTTTTCATGCCGAAGCTGGGCATTCTCCTGCTCTAAAGCCTCTTTAGCCCTGGCTAGCTCTTCTTTCTCCGCCATCAGCTGTTTGTAAACCTGAATGTCCACAGTGGTAGGCTCCTCCACCGGAGGATGCAATGGCTGAACCGCTGGATACGGCATAAGGAACTTCACAGCTCGCTCACGAATCCATTCCACATATGGGCTAGGAACTCGAGTATCCCCTCTGCTACCTGAAAGCTTCCCTCTTTTGTGCAAGTTTTTCCAGGCTTTCTCAAGTTTGGTCAGCATCTCTTTCCCTATTGCCCCGGTGAGATACAGAGATTCCTGTATTTCCTCGGGCTTTGGCGCTCCTTGAGGTATGTACCCAAATTGCTTGATCAATAAGGTAGGGTTATAGTTGACACAACCTTTCCTTCCTATTAACGGAACATTCGGGAATCCTTCGCCTTTGAGTATGACTTCAGCTCCAAATACCTCTTTATTGGTCCATACCACGTTCTCAGCAGTTAATCCCATTAAGCGCTCGGGCCATCCTAGAGAATTGATAGACGTGACAAAAGGGCCTGACTTAGGCAAATGACTGGTGAACCACCTGCATAGGAGAGGTACACAGCAAGACACATTCCTTCCTCGCCGCTTTTCATTCTGATAATGAGTCGAATGGTGGATATCTCCCAGCAAAGTAGGAACTGGGTTTCCCGCAGCCAAAATATAGAAGGCATCTGAATCAACAAAATCAGGAATGTTCGGGAATAACACGATGCCATACACACATACAGCAAGGATAACGTCAAAAACATCCCAGCTACTCTTCCGGGCATATTCTCGAGCCTTCTCCACTAAGACATCCAATGGAAATCCCCATACATCTCCTCTTCTGATCATTTTCCCAGACAGCTCAGACTCTTTCAAGCACAGGATGGCAGACAGCTCAGCCAGCTTAGGCTCAGCGTCCGTACGATAAAAAGGCATCTGCTCACGGATCGGTATATCCAGAAGTGCAGAGTACTCCTCCAGGGTAGGAGCCAAAACAACGTCGGGAAATACAAAACACCTGAGCTCCGCATCATAGAACTGTAACAGAGTATAGATGCCGCTGGTTTCGTAGGCAGATGGCTGATAAACGTAGGTCAGAATCCTCCCATATCTCTTTCTGAAGTCACCCATTCCTCTCTTCTTAGCAATAGCAATCAACTCTAACAATAGACTGATATTCGGCGACGGAAACTTATAGGGCAATACTCTCTTCAGGTTTTCCATGTCTTGCTAGGAACAAACACCAGAACTGGAAGGGAAAATATGTACCTGCAATACACACACGTTAGTTGAATGCAGATGGTAATGCAATGATGCAATATGATAAATAATGCAATCTGCGAACATAGGGGCTATGTTGTAGCCTGAAGAGGAATATCTCTGTGATCAAGAACAGAAAACCAACATGGTCATCAGAATCTCATGCCACTAACTACCATCTGATACTCAAAATATCAATCCCCTGGTAAGAAAACCATCTGAACCTCTGTATCTGACGAGAATACCATCTGATAATAGCCTCAACCTCAGATAAGAAACCCATCTGACCCAGACAACACACCTGGAGATGAATCAAGAACACCATCTGATAAAGGTACTGAATCATGGTTTCTGAAGGCCAGTTTTCCTGCAATAACCCAGTCCCTCTCACAGGTAGGATAGACCTAATCCACGGACAAAGGTACGGCATCCTATGCGGTCATCAGCGTCACAGACTTTCATGAGTGACGATACGATTCCCAGAAGGAGTGGCATCATCAAGTCATGAAGAGGCCTCACTTAGCTGACTTCCAAATGATCGGTCCCCAGAGTCGACAACCCTCACGTCTGGACTCCCCTCAGATCCTCAGGACCGGAAAGGAGCACCTCTGCAAGAATCTCGTCTGAGCGCAGATTTTCGTAGGGAACTGTGCCTGCTCAGCAGACAGGTTCGTCTACTACTTCTCCACAACTATATCTAGGTGTGTACTCAAGCCCAGGTCCGGCTTTTCACTCACAGTAACCTCCCTTTGCCCACAGCAACAATCATGATAATATAATGCTGGAAAATAAATGCGGAAAGGTAAAGGTACAGAAAAGTAAAGTGCAGAAAAGTAAAACACAATATGCACAACACCCAACCAATAAACATCCAAGCGCTAGGATTGACTCGCGTAGGGGATGGGAAACGGTCCCAGCATAAGGGATGGGAAAAGTCCCTAGATGCTATAAATCCCCAGCAGAGTCGCCAGCTGTCGCTACTGCGAAAATCGGCGCCGGCTTGACAGGAGAGTCGCCACCGTGCGTTATTTATCCCTCAGGGCGGGAAAGGAAACGCTCGAAGTAAACCTCGCAAAGACGGGAAAAAGGTATGGTCATCGCAACCAAAACCTGGATTCGGGAGTCGGTTACGCAAGGGGAAGGTATTAGCACCCCTCACGTCCATCGTACTCGATGGGATCCACGCTTGGTGTTTATAGGTAAAAGGGTGTGTTATCTATCTACGCTAATGGCTGGTCTGAAAAGAAAAGAAAAGGACAGGACTCGACAGAACATACGGTGTTCTGGGCCTACGTATTCCCTCGTGCAATGGGAAAGTCAGAGTCAACGTAGTTCGACTGCCTACGTCTAAACAGGGGAAAGGTTGCTCGCCAGGACATCGCGTCCTGTGCCTACGTACTTCCATCTGGAATGAAAGATCAGAGCAAACGTAGTTCGACTAACTACGGGTAAACAGGGGCTCTCACACAGCAGTGAGAAAGCAAACTGGTCTCTAAGGCTCGGGAACCTACAAATACGATCTGGTCTCAAATGCACTCGGGCAAGAGAAAGGGATAACAATTAGTCGTTAGCGGGAAAGTCTCGATCGCACAGCCGCGAGAGAGCAAAGGTTAGTCGTTAGTGTGCTCGCTAGGATATCGCATCCTATGCCTACATATCTTCGTCCGAAACGAAGAATCAGAGCAGCTGTAGTTCAGCTAACTACGGGTCAAGCTACTCAAAAGCTCCTACAGAAAGGAAAGGGAAACCCTAGAACTATAGCTGAGAAACAGGGGAATCTACCTACTGCTATCACACCTGGCTGACCATCCTAATGTCTATCATAACAACTCCGCAGCGGAGAAGTCAGAGCTCCTAAGGGATCATGGCAACTGGACTGAAATACAAACAAGAAACTGCAAAGTAAAGCAATACTGAAAATATGCATGAATGCAACAACTAGACAAACAAGGCACAGAGGCCACAAACCACAAAGGCAAGGGAGCTCAGCTCTACCAAATACCAACAAGCAAAGCCACGCAATAACAAACAAGCAGAAGGAGGGCCACCTCAACTTCTCATGCACACAAAGTCTACTTCTAAGATGCACCTATTTAGAACTATCTGGATGAATACCTAAGTCTAATGCAACATAACATCACGCAAGTCAAACAATACAAAGAGACTAATCCTAAGCAGGGCCTCTAACAAACCTGAGACAATCTCCTAATAATTCTAAACAAAACTCTATACAGCACCCTAAGCAAAGATCTAAGCAACGACTCTAATCAAAACCTTAAGCAAGGATCTAAGCCAAACTCTAATCAAAACCCTAAGCAAGAGGAATCAATCCCAGTCTCCAAGCCTCAGAACAAGCTTACCAAAGAGAAAGGGAGCTAAGCAGGCGAGCTCATGGTACCTTCCTCAGGAAAGTACCAGGAGGTTACTACTCAGGAGTCATACCCTATGCGGCTCGACAACTGTGATCAGTTTACATTCCTCCTCAGGAGAAACTAAACTCACATGAAGGCTCCGGCATCACGGGATACTTGAGAAATACCTATATGCACTAGGGGAACTAAGTGAACAGACTCATAGGACCTTCCTCAGGAAAGTACTAGGAGACTGACACTTAGGAATTGTACCCTACGTGGCTCAACAACTGTGATCAGTTTACATTTCTCCTCAGGAGAAATTAAACTCACAAGTTGGCTCCAACATCACTGGATACTTGAGAAATCCTAGACAAACTAATGGAACTAAGTGAATAGACCCATAGGACCTTCCTCGGGAAAGTACTAGGAGACTTCCACTTAGGAATCGTATCCCATGTGGCTCAACAACATGTGATCAGTTTACATTCCTCCTCAGGAGAAATTAAACTCACAAGTCGGCTCCGACATCATTGGATACTTGAGAAGGAGGTGAGAAGAAAGAATGAAAGTCATTCATAGTGCCTTCCTCAGGAAAGTACCCTAAACTCCCTTCAAACTTCAGGATCTCGAACCTCACAAACAGACAACAAGCTCCTAGGCTAAGCCTCAATCCAATGCAACTTTGCAAGCTCTAGCAGGACCTCTATCAGCTCCCACCTTCAAGAAGAAACCACAGGCCAACAAACCTCAAGGAACTATCTCTGAAGTTCAACCACAGTTGAACTTCACAGTCAGAAGTCATCAAGACTTCTCCTATCTTCAGGCTCAGACAAAATCACATCAGAACATCCTACAAAAATTTATCAAAAATCTAATGGGAGACCTACATGGCTCTAGGACAGCATACTGAAAAATCAGAACAAAATTCAACACCAGATGGAAGAAATAAAATCAGCAACACAGACATATTCACAGACCAATTATTCAACATCAGTAACAGTGAAAAAAATGCAATTAAAATGAAAATGCATGATTAAGCTAATATTTTTATGCTATAAAATTCTACACTGAATCACGAGTCTACAGAAAAAAGAACGGAATTATTTGACTAAATCTACCATTTTTTATGAATTTTCTAATGATATGCATGCATTAAAAATATTAAAAACACATCAATTAAAATGGAAAATATGCACAAAAATAACCAACAAAAATAAAATGTCATTTTTATTTTTATTTAATTTTCTAGGGATTTTTCATGAAATGGTAGAACAAAGAAGAATTAAAAAAACATTTATTTACATTTATTTATGAATTATTTACATGAAAATATAAAAGAAAAAATAAAAGAAATAGAGGGGGGTTCAATCAGCAATGGATTCTAGTTACAATGTACATTGGGCCCTGATTGGGGGGTACTAGAAGCAAAGGGCGTAAGGCCCAAGTTGAACCAACTAACAAACACTGAAATGAACAAAAAGCCTGGGGGGTGCCGTTAGTGATTTTTCTCAGTTGTTATTTCATTGGGCCTACGCCCAGGGGGTGCGAAAAGCAAATTGGGGCCTAAGGCCCATATCCAGTCTGGTTTCACACACGCCAGGGGGGGGGTAACGAACAGTTTGGGGTGGTATGCGTTCAGAAACACGTTTGGGCCTAAGCCCAGTGTCCAAACCCTAGTCTGAACAAACCCTAAACAAAAACCATCTTCCTCCTAACCTCTCTCTGGTACTGTTCACCAATCTAAACCCAACGCCGCTTCATCATCTTCCTTCTCTCCCTCATTCTCTGCAACTTCTCTCTAATCTCAGACACAACAACAACAAAACGCCACAACATTACCCATATCCCCCTCAATCCAGGCCTCACACAAAACTAAACCCTAATCGAAGCTGAAACCCAACGAATCAACACAGAAGAAACATGCAACAAGAGTGAAGTAACGTGTACCTGGCTGTAGCGAAGAGTTCTGGAAACTTCGTTGGAGAAAAAGGTTCTCAGAATCTCAAACGAACCTCCAAACAGCTCTCAAACAAACTCTATTCTCAAATCTCTGGGCGAAGCACGAACAAGATAAAGTATTCTTGAAGTTCGTTGAACTATCTTGAAGCGCGAAACCTCTGGACAGCTGATGAAGATCTGCAAGTTTTCTGAGAAAAACTGAAGAGGTCTTGGATACCGAATCAAAGCGATTGAAGATCTTGGCGCTTTTCTGAGCCTCTTGATGAAGGTTGTTGGCGTTCTGGAGAAAATTGATGAAGGTTGAAGTTGTTTGAGTGGATTCTGGAAAAGTGGATGGAGGATTGATATTGTTCTGGAAATTAGGTGATGAAGATGATGAAGGTGTGCGAAGTATTCTGGAAATTTTGGTTGAAGGTGGATGAATGTTTAGGATGATTTCTGGAAAAGTGGAGGAGGTTTCCGGCGAGGGTTAGATTCTCCGGTGCCGTTGAAGATGAAGGTGGAGGAGACGATCGGAGGAAGAAGAGGAATTTCTGGGGATTTTTGATGTTTGCAGATTCCGGTGGCCGGAAGTCGTTGACGGTGGCCGGCGGTGTGCAGTTAGGGCTGATGCATGGCCGCCGGTGGCGTTCTGGTGAATCTCCGGTGAGTGATGTGGGGAGGACAGGTGGCGCGCATGCGCAGAGAGAGAGAGAGTGGTGGGGACAGGTGTGTAACACGTGTGTGAGTATGGGAAGTTCTGAGTGGTGGTGGCGTGCAGAATGTGGAACGCGTAGGACCCTTGCTTGGCCAACACGTGGCGCTATTTATTACACTGAAGACGCGTGGAATTCTCTAGAAGGTTCTGGTGTGCGCTGGAAACATTTTGACTGGCTGGATCATTTTGCTGGACTTGCTGAATTGAGAATTGGGCCTCAAAAGAGCACCCCTGGGCCCATACGAATCACCAAAAAAACTGTAAAAAAACTGAGTTTTAATAAAGACAATTAATCCTAACTATCTAATTAATACCAATTAGCATCTAATTAACCAATGATTAATCCTAATAAAATCTAACAAACAATTAAGACTAATTAACTCTAAAAATTCAATTAACCTAAAAAAATTAAATCAATCTAATTTTCTATTAAAAATCTAATATTATTTAATATCTATTAATACTTATCCTTAATAAGAAAAACTATATTATTTTTTATATTATCTAAAACACTTAAACCTATTTAAAATCTATAGAAAAATTCTAAACTATTATTATCTATTAGTAATAAAAGAAAAACTATATTCCCCTCTTCTTTATTATTCTAAAAACTATTTAAAAATTCTATAAAATTCTAAAAAGAGATTTAAGCTATTAAAATATTCTATAAACCTATTTAAATTCCAGAAAAATCTATAAAGCCTGTTAAAAATTCACAAAAGCCTATTAAACCCTAAAAATGCAGATGAATGCACATGACCCCCGTAAAAGCGCACACGAGACCAGATCGAATCGAACAGAGATCCCCGGGCATCAGAATATCCACAAAATTACTGTGCAATCTAAAAATCACTGAGGAGCGCACAATTTCCCGAAAATAACCCTGGTGATCTGGACTGGGTCTGCCATATCTGATAGACAAAAATCAAGCTGTAAACTCTGATATCCCCTGCTTGCACAAAAATCATCTGTCTGATTCGTGAATATGAAATTAAACCATGAGTCAGATAGGAGAATCAGTTGGTCAAATTTTAGGGTGCAACAGTGGGGTGAGTCAGTAATCCTGAAAGCAATCTGAAAAGACTAGTGTTGATTTGTAGGGTCAGTCAGTAATCTTGAAAGCAATACGGGGTGTTACAAGGACCACTCGCATAAGTCTATTTAGTAGAATCTCCACCACTCTCCTTCACACTACATATGTTGAATACATTGGGAACAATGCTTAGTCCATGTGTGGGGGAGGATTTATTTCACCGTCATTAGTTTTATTTTACTATCATTACTATTCTTTTTCCATTATTTACATTAATTTTTCAGGATTATTTTCATTTCTATTTTTGCTTTGCATCTTTCGATCATTTTTTGTTTTCCTTTCTATTATTTTTTCATTACTATTGAGATTTCTAATCATTTAGGCTTCATTTTTTTTCAAAAAAATGATTATTTTAGCAAGCAACCACTTAAATTGCCATACACCTCCAACAAAGCACCTAAACACCCCAGGAGCCTACAATTTTGCTCCAAGGGCCCATCTGCCAACCAGGCATTCATGGCGTTCGCAACCCATGATGTGGCGTTCGCCATACCCCACGAAAAAATAAAAACGGGATAGAAGCGGAACAACCACTTCATCCCCCATTTTCAACCCATATTCTTCATTCAAAACCCTTTTTATTCCTCCACTAACTCCCATTAAAACCCCACCACTCACATTAACCTCCATAACTCACACATCCACTACCTTTTCCATAAACCTCTTCATTCCTCAACCTTAAATTCTCCCATTTTTCACTCAAAAACCCAAAACACCCATTTCTACACCTTCACAAGACCTTCCATTTTTTTCTTCCACAAAAACCAATAATGGCAGCAGAAGGCAACATGGGTGATAGCGAGATTATTTTCCGACAAGGGCAAGATGGTAGAAAGCAAAGGAAAAGGTATGAAGAATTGTTGGACTGTGACATTTTCTCCATGAGGTATGTCGACGACACTTGTTTGCATAAATTAGGGATTTAGGATTACAAAATCTATTTACACGTAGAGCCCACACCTATGTGAATCTGATACGAGAATTTTTGAGTTCGCTTATCTACTCTGTGAGGCTGGACATAGCAAGCACTGTAGGAACAATTTAATTCCGCATGTTTAATGTAGAATATGAGTTTACCACCGACCAACTTGCAGAGATGTTGAGTTTTCCCAACAGGGATGGTGTTCCATGTGAAGCACCGATAGAAACAAATTGGGTGTTTGAGGCTGGTATGTTATGGAGAGAATTAACAGGTTTTTCTACTAACACTTTTGAGTGTAATTTGGCATCTGAAATTCATAACCTGACCATCCATGTCTTTCGCCAAATGTTGGCATACACCATTTTTGGCTGGGAAAACTCAAACAAGTTAAATGACAAAGAAATATTTTACTTGTAGGCCACACTTATACAAAGACCGTTAAACTCAACCTCATTCATGTTGGCCCACATGTGCGCAATTATGAAAAAGAAAGGGGCCATCTCTTTTGGAGGTTTGATTACCTCCCTTGCTCGTGCTATGAGGCTCGATCATGAGCTTGCTACCCTGGAGCCTCTACCGCCCTGCACCCTTGACCTAAAACTCCTCAGAAATATGCGGTTGGTTATAGTTAGAAAAGAAGGAGGATATCACCTCATGGTTCACAACTAAGCAATTAAGAGTGTTGTTTTGCCATGTCCTGATCGTACCAACATACAGAATCAGGACAATTGGACTTATGATCTGTGTGCTCCCCCAGCTACTAACCAGGTACCCCATGACATCCCTCAGAATATTACAACTGATGAAGGTACTGATGACGAGTATGATCGGAGAACATGTCTCCCATTCATAACTCTTCACCTCCATATTTTCACCTGCACATACTGCACCCGATACTTCTAACCCTTTTACAGGCATCTCTTATGGCTTTTGTTATAATAAAGATATGTTGAGGGAACAGAGAGCTCATGAGGAAGAATGTGATGGCTTTTTTTTACGCCATGTATGAAATACAATAATATATGATAGAGTTCATTCGAGAATCACAAAGGAAAACAGAATGATCCTTCCGATCAGTATTGGAAGCTCAAGCCACTCTGGCAGCCCAACAGTAGCATCAACAAGCTTCACAAATGCGTGATTTTGCTCTTGTGCATGCTAACCAAGAAACTATTCTAGAGAACCTCCAAAGGCTACATGCGTCTGGCGCCTCTCTATTAGCATAGGTTGAGAAACTCGAGATATCCTAGAGTTTTCGCCACTGAAGCAGGAGTCATCATCCGTGGCATCTGGACCAGGGGGAAGATGGCAGTGGTGGCCAGCAGTAGCAGATCATCCAGGTTCTACCTATCCTTTTTCACCTTTTATCAAAACATTGGAGACAATGTTCAGTTTAAGTGTGGGAGAGGATCTTTATCGCTTTCTATTTTTATCGCTTTCTAGTTTGGTTTATCAGTTTAAGTTTATTGCATTTAGTTAGGATTTTACCATTGCATATTCCTGACGATTCTTTATGTGTAGTTTTATGTTGTTTATTCATTTTTCCCACTTTCTTGAGCCCTACCAAAAAAATTTGACTTTGAAAAAACAATTTAATCTTTTTAGTTTTGGTTCGCATATGAAACTAAGGTTAGGTTTTTTAGACCTGAGAAAAATTCACAATATCGATATTGTTCTAACACCTTAGCTCTCTCGATTATGGAAATCAATTTGAATACTTATTATGTTGTCGTCATAGATACCCGCCCTTTGATAGTCCTTGATTCTTCTTATGAGAAAACAACACCATCTGAATTACCACTAAGTAAGCAGACTAATGCAAATAGGTGAATGATCCCGTGCTTAAAAGAAAAACAAAGAATTTTGAAAAGGAATCTGCCTCTTAAGTTAGGTGACCCTCGCCCTGTCATTTAACCTAACGGTAGTGAGACCTCTAAGAACAACACATATATGTATGTGCTAAATAATAAAATCATGAAACTTTGACATAATATGGATCATAATCACTAACAGGTCTACTTACCATGTGTGTATTGATAACATGCTTAATATGATTGCTCTAGATTTAATTAGAGAGGAAAAAGGGCTAGGCAAAATAGACTTAGATATAACAACATGATTCGAATTAGTTCGTATATGAGAGATACTTATGATCATCCTATTGTGGGACTGTGTTCCTACGATACCCTTAGTGTGAAGACGAGTACCTATCGTTATAATTTGACCAAAGTTGAAATGTGTGGCTTGAAATGAATACTCTTTCATTGTTTTGTTTTTCATAGGTCTTACTTTCTAAGAGTCTTCAAGAATACTTTTCATGTATGTAGAAAATCATTTGAGGACAAGGAATTATTTAAGTGTGTGAGATTTTGATAACACCGAAACACACCACATATTTGGCTCAACTCGCACATGTTGTATTGTCATTTTGCTTTTATTTCTAGTGTTATGCTAGTGTTTTGTCTGTAATTCAGGTACCTAATCGAGTGAGAGCTATTATGCGAAGAAACGAGATAAATCGGAGGAAGATTAGAGAAAAAGGCATATTTTGCACTCACGACGTCTAGCATGGCGTTCACCATAGAGGTAACTGTGGCGTGGCTGATGTGCCCACGTCCTAATGGCTACAAAGATTGGGTCTGCACATTTTGGGCATGTGGCATTCACCATAGGGGGTGTGGCGTTCGCCATCCCTTGTAAACACAAATCCGTCATGGCAGTTGGAGAATAATCATCCCACTTCTCCCCTTTTCCTCTCACATGAACCCAACAACCTTAACTTCTTTTCCAAGGTCTTGTAAGACTATAAATACATGTTAGAACTCACTTTTGAGAGAATCCAAGCATAGTACAATCTAAGCCATATATTTTACCATTTGAAAGCTTTAATTCTTCATATCGGGGAGTTATTGCATCGTTCTTGCATTAATTTTGGACCAGTTTATTTTGTAGCAGTTAATCTTGCCAACATTTACATTATTATTCAAGTTTTTCGTCAATTTACTTTGTACCAAAATCAAATCTCCGTTAGGAAAAGGTTTTGAGGGCAATCCTCATAGGTAGCTACACTTGTTTTAATGATGTCAAAACTTAGATAGGTAGAGAAATATACTTTGGACGATATCATTATGTCACATATGCATATCTTATCCCTCTTGAGTTAAACATCAATCATAAATATTGTTTGATACATATAGAAAGTGTTCAATATATGTTTCATATAGGTTTGGTCAAGTTTGTCTAGCTTACTATGTGATAGAGTACCTCAAAAGTTGCATGATACATGAAAATATGAATTTCTGCATATTTTAGGTCTTTGAGTCGACTCAAACCTGTTCTGTTCGACTCATACAGAAAGCATTTTGAATGGTCTACTCTTAGGAGTGCTCGCGTCGACCCTCCGGTCGACTAATACTGTGTCCATTTCTATTTGTCTAATTCTGTATGCTTTGCGTTGATGCATCACCTGCTCTGGTCGACGCAAAGTTCTGTTTTCTGCACAATCTGAAATTCGGGTAAGCTCAGGTCGACCCTCCTTTTTGTATAGGTCGACCGCTTGCGTGTTTTCAGTTAAAATTCTGTTATGAGAAACTATCTTTGTGGGTGTTATGTTGCTTACTTGTTTTTTACTTGCATATATAGTGAGTTTTGCTTTTTCTTCAAAAAAAGAAAAAAATAAATAAAAGGGAAAACAAGAAAAGTGAAAATAGATATTGATTTTTCTTATCATCTTCATCCTCTTCCTTACATTTTCTCAACAATTACACATAATCATTTTTGTTGTGCATTCTGCTTGTTAGAGGTGATAACGTCCAAACATATGATTGGTGTAATCGGGTTTGGGTTGAGAAATCAGTAGGTTTTTCTTGAATAAAACCCTTAGGGTTTTGTCCTCCAAGAATCTTGGATTTTGGGGGGTTTTTTGCACGAACCAGTCCATCACAGATTCAGCCGAGCGAAGGTAATTGAAGAACGGGTTGTTCTGTCAGTTTAGTAGCGGTAACCGTAGGATTGTGAGAGGAAGATTTGGGTTCGAAGCGTTGGTGATTGAAATCATCCGAGCATGACTTGAAGACCGTGGGGTTGTTCAACGGGTGTGCCATAACCGGAGGTTTATTCATCGCATTCGAAGGACTTGATTCAACTTGAATCAAGGGAAGAGAAGAAATAGGCTTTGCATCAACAATTGTGTTTGATCATTTGATTTCTATTGGTTCTCTTGTAAACATTTACCAACAGGTTATATCTATATATAGGTCTCAATTCTATGTTTAGAATTGAGGGCAGACGTACCCCAAGCGAGGAGGACGGGGGAACTGCCTCAACAAATCGATGTTCTCTCTTTACTTTTCAATTGCTTAATTTCTGAGTTTGTGTGCAAACAATTGAATTAATCAAAATTCTGATGTGAGTAGTGTTGAACCATTTTTGAAGCATATTACAGTCCTTGATTGTAATTGAACACTTGTAGTGCCTTGCACACCAAGTGTTTGACTAATTGTGTGAACAACAAACACTTGTGTTGTCTTTTCAATTTGATTATATTTTTCAAGCATTGGAAATAGTCAAACCTTATAGTGAATAAATTCTGGTTGATGTGTGTTTAAATTAGTGATTCTTAAATCTCGTTTTTATCGGATTCCATAGGCTTTGTGCATATCCGGTTTTTCGGTAAAGGTTTGTTTTAAACGAATATAGTTCCTCGCATACTTCCGCCTAAAAACATTTTAAAAACCAAATATTGGTAGCGTCGACTCTGTTTTTAACAAGTGATCTATTCAACCCACCCCCCTTCTAGATCTGGGCCATCGTCTAACAAGTGGTATCAGGAGCACCGGTTCATTGCGTGCTTCACATATAACTTCTTATAAAATGGCTAATGAACCAAAATGGGCTTATAATAGAGCACCTGTTTTCAATGGTGAAAACTATAGTTACTAGAAAGACTGTATGTGTATGCATATAAATTCCAATGACAGGAAGGTATGGAATGTTATTTTGAACGGTCCTATGGAAATAACCATGATCGATGAAAATAACATGATTGTGCCTAAGCCTGAAGCACAATGGAATGATGAAGACGAGAAAAGTACAATTACGATTGGAAGGCTAAAAATATTCTGATCTCCTCTTTGGGAGTTGATGAATACTATAGAGTTTCCCATTGTTTGACTTCTAAGGCTATGTGGGACTCATTACAAGTTGCCCATGAGGGAACAAATGATGTCAAACTAGCTAGAATAAATACTTTGACACAAAAGTTTGATCTCTTTCACATGGAGCAAGGGGAAACAATTGTTGACATGCAAAAGAGATTTTCTCACCTAATCAATAGACTAAATTCACTTGGTAGACCAGTTTCCAATGATGTTGCTACTAACAAAGTCTTAAGATGTCTTACCATGGAATGGCAACCAAAATTCACCACCATAAAGGAAGCAAATGATCTTATGACCTTGGACCTTACAACACTCTTTGGAAAGCTTCAAGAACACGAGCAAGTGCTTCTTAGTCTCGAGTAATTTAAGAAAAGAGAAAAGAAGGAGAAGACCATAAACGCGGAAAAGAATTCTATAGCTCTAAAGGCTTCTTGTTCAAAGTCTTATGCAAAAGGGCTGAGTGATTGCGACTCGAGTGATGACGAAGATGACGAAAAGAATGAGGATATGGGGTTGTTTGTGAAGCGATACAATCACTATATAAAGAAAAATGGTATCTAACATTCTTAAAAGAATCTAGTCAATTTCAGAAAACAATCAAGATCTTCTAAGAATGAAGACAACAAAGGAGGTAGAGTTAGAGGGTCGTGCTTCAATTGCGAAAAATTTGTACATTACAAGCCGGATTATCCTTTGATGAAAAAGGACAAAGGAAAGGAGAGTAACCGGTCACACAAGAAGCAAGTTAAGCCTAGAAAAGCTTACATCGGTTTGGAAAGCGATAACGAGTCATCAGAGGATGATAGTTCTAGTGACGAAGAATAATCCGTCAACCTTTGTATCTCTGCTCATCAAAAGAAGAAAAACAAAAAGGTACGACATGTAAAACACGGAAACTCTACTAGATTGTCTCATTCTGAATTACAAATTGCCTTTCATACCTTACACCATGAAGCCAAAGAAGCCTTTAAATGGCAGGCCTCAAACAAACAAATGTTTGCTCACTTAGAGCAAAAGATTCTCGATTTCGAAAGGAAATTAGAGGCTCTAAAAGCTTCCATAGTGGAGGGAACAAAGGTGGATTGTGAGGAAGTAAGAAAAAGAGTGGTTAACTTCGGGTGTGATACTTGTTACATTTGGCAAAATGAGGTTAGAAATCTCAAGGCCAAAATTAACAAGGCTCTAGAACGCAAAATCACGTTCGCTATTGATAGAGCACATTTTAAAAAAAAGTATGGTTAATCCTTATCAAAAATATACATATATGGTCAGAAATCAAGATAGCAAAAGTGATACAAGAGTTAACTTTACATGCTTGTATTGTTGCAAGAAGGGTCACACCATTGCTAAATGTCGCTTTAGGAGATTTTTAGTTCCTAAAGGGGTTTATCAATGGTTGCCTAAATGCAACCAAGATTTCACTCATAACCAAGGACCCAATAAACAATTGGGTACCTATTTTCGTTGATTATCTTTTATAGGTACAAAGTCTTGAGACTATCGAGAGAAGGTGGGTTCTCGACAGTGGATGCTCAAGACATATCACATGAGACATATCTCTCTTCATTGACTTTGTGGCAAAGAAGAAGGGATTTGTAACCTATGGAGACAACAACAAGGGAGCAATACTTGGAAAAGGTAGTGTAGGTAATCCCTCATCTACTACTATCTCTGATGTATTACTAGTCGAAGGCCTTAAACACAATCTCATTAGCATTAGTCAATTATGCGACAAGGGATACAAAGTATCTTTTTTAAAAGATTGTTGCTTAATTGAACACAATGATAAAAAGAATGATGTGTTTAATGGATTGCGGGTAAATAATGTCTATATGCTAGATTTGAGTGAAGTATCATTGAGTAGAGACAAATGTCTCATGACTATGAGTGAGGACTCATGGTTGTGGCATAGACGTTTAGCGTATGTCAATTTTGACTTGCTAAACAAGATAGTTTCAAAAGACCTAGTTATTGGCATACCCAAAATCAAGTTTACCAAGGATCACTTATGTGATGCGTGCCAAATGGGGAAACAAACAAGGATCTCGTTTAAATCTAAAAACATTGTTTCTACTACGAGACCTCTTGAACTTCTTCATATGGACCTATTTGGGCCATCTAGAATTAAAAGTCTAGGTGGTAACTACTATGGTTTTGTTATAGTCGATAATTTTTCTAGGTTTTGCTGGACTATCTTCTTGGCCAGCAAGAGCTATACATTCTCCGCCTTTTAAAAATTTGCTAAACTTTCTCAAAATAAGTTAAACACAAACATCATATCAATTAGAAGTGATCATGGAGGTGAGTTCGAAAATTATCTTTTTGAGGAATATTATGGTAGACACGAAATTGATCATAACTTCTCCGCTCCGTGTACCCCTTAACAAAACGGGGTCGTGGAACGTAAAAATCGAATTTTGGAAAAGTTAGGAAGAACTATGATCAACGAACTCCTAAATATTTTTGGGCGGACGCCATTAGTATGACTTGTTATGTTTTAAATAGGCTTCTCATCCACCGTATTCTCAACAAGACTCCATTTGAACTTTTAAAGGGGCGGAAGCCAAATGTGTCTCACCTTCATGTCTTCGGTTGTAAGTGTTTCGTGTTAAATAATGGAAAAGAGAGTCTAGGAAAATTTGACTCCAAGGAAGGTGAAGGTATCTTTCTTGGATACTCTCAGTCAAGTAAAGCTTATAGAATATACAGTAAGAGATTACTTACAGTTGAAGAGTTTGTTCATGTCACATTTGATTAGTCTTATCCGAAAAGTGTCAGAAAAAGTAGTTCATTTCATGGTACAAGTGTATCTTCTGAAGACATACTCAAGGGTGATGAGACAAGAATTGATCAACCTGACCCAGTCAAAGTTGAGGAGGAAAAAGATCACCATCATGAGGGGATTGAGGAAGTTCACCCGTCCAACTCTGATGATCTCCCTCCAGCATAAAAGTCTTCTAAAGACCATCCCATCAAAAATATTCTTGGTGATATCTCAAAGGGAGTGACAACTCGATCAAAGCTAAGTAATTTATGTTATCACTTGGCTTTCATTTCTCAAGTAAAACCTAAAACCCCAAAAGAGGCATTACTCGATGAACATTGGTTCCTATCAATGCAAGAGGAACTCAATCAGTTTAAAAGAAATGAGGTTTGGGACCTTGTCCCTCCTCCGCGAGACCATCGAGTAATTGGCACCTGATGGGTGTTTAGGAATAAACTAGACGAGAACATAGTGATAACTCGAAATAAGGCGTGTTTGGTCACACAAGAGTATAACCAAGAGGAAGGAATCGACTATGAGGAAACTTATGCGTCGGTTTCCTGACTCGGGGCTATACGCCTTCTACTTGCCTTCATATGCGCGAAAGATTTTAAACTATTTCAAATGGGTGTAAAAAGTGTGTTCCTTAATGGTTATATAAATGAAGAGGTTTATGTTGCCCAACCTCCAGGGTTTGAATCTCATGAGTATCCTGATCATGTGTACAAATTAAAATGTGCGTCGTATGGACTAAAGCAAGCCCCTAAGGCTTGGTATGACCGTCTAAGCAAGTTTCTTCTTGATCAAGGATACTCAAGAGGAAAGGTTGACACGACCCTTTTCATTAAACGTCCAGGAAAACACTTGATTTTGGTATAAATATATGTTGATGATATCATTTTTGGATCAACTAACATGAATCTGGTAAGGGAGTTTTCTACATTAATGCAGGGAGAATTCAAGATGAGCATGATGGGGGAGCTCAACTATTTCCTCGTATTGCAAATCAAACAACTGCAGGATGGTACTTTTGTGAGCCAGAAAAAATATTGCCTTGAGCTTCTCAAGCATTTTGACATGGCAAACTCCAAGGCTATCGACACTCCAATGCCTACGTGTGCGAATCTTAACCGAGACGAAAATGGTAAGGAGGTAGAGGTGAAAAAGTATCGAGGTATGATTGGATCTCTCCTCTATCTTACTGCTTCTAGACCCGACATTATGTTTAGTGTCTGTATGTGTGCGAGGTATCAATCATCTCCTAAAGAATCTCACTTAAAATTAATTAAGCGCATACTTAGATACCTCTCTGGTACTCAAAAGCATGGGCTTTGGTATTCTAAGAGAAATGATTGCTCCTTGGATGGCTTTTCTGATTCCGATTTTGCTGGTTGCAAATCAAATAGGAAAAGCACGAGCGTGTCATCTATTTTCAAATTCTTTGGTGAGTTGGCATAGCAAAATGCAGGTTTTCGTTGCTTTGTCAACAACCTAAGCGGAATACATTACGGCCGGTAGTTGTTGCGGTCAAGTCTTATGGATTAAGCAACAATTGCTCGACTTCAACCTAAAACTTGATCGTGTTTTGATTTTTTGTGATAACACTAGTGCTATTAACCTAACCAAGAATCTCGTGCTACATTCATGCACCAAGCATATCAAAATATGCCACCACTTCCTTAGGGATCATGTGGAGAAGGGCTATGTGGTATTTGAGCATGTTGATACTAAAAATCAACTTGCGAATATCTTTACAAAACTACTCGCTACAGAGCCTTTCTTTCACATCCGTAGGGAACTCGGTGTTCTCGACATCTCGGACCGTGTTTAGGAAATAACTTTCGCATGCTTTATATCTATCTCTCTATGTGCTTTGTTCGTCTTTTATCTAACAAATGAAGAAGTTTAGAGCCATATGTGAGGGCATTAGCCAACAATTGGAGCTGAGGTACTATCTTTCCTTATTTAGAAACTCTTGCACTTCCTTCGTTCATATAAAGTAATGTATCAAATTGTGTGTTATTGTTGATGTTTATTCCATGATTACGCTTATTTCATCCCCTTGTATGTTTGAAATATGGATAGGCTATTTATTTATGTCTCTTTGGATGCTTGTTAAACAAAAATTGATGATTTTTGCTATTTTTGCCTATATGAGTCGACCTACATAGGGTTTCGGTCGACTCATAAAACTATAATATTTCATGTCTGTAAAACGGGTATGCTCAGATCGACCTTATGGTCGATGCATACCCTAAGAATTTTTAAGTATATGTTTCAACACAATGTGCGTCGATGCATGACCTCTTCCGGTCGATGCATCGCGCGAGAACTCTGATAAATTGTTGATGAACTATTCATATTTTGTCATCTTTAATACATTTAAAATCATGTTGTCTATTCAAACTCATCATCATTAGTATTTACATTGAACATTGCACCTATTCAAGACTATCTCTCTTCCTCTCCTCTTCCCAAAGATCTATTCAAAACCTAGTTTCTCCATAAAAAGGGTAAATCTACTTTCTTTTCTCCATCTCCAAGAGTAAAATTCCGCATCTACAAATTCTTCATCTCCACACAAGAAATCAAAATGTCTACAAGAAGAACCACTGGAAAGAGAACCACTAGAGCACCATCTACTCATGTCGGTCCATCAAGAGCAACTTTACCGGTAACTGCTATCTCTTTGTTACCTTCTGAATTTTCAAAAACTTATGAAAAGAACTTTAGAAAATGATCTATAGTTAAACAACATGCTTACTATAGAAAGGTTGCTGAGCGAATGAATATTCCAGAGGTAATTGATCTTTTGGATGCTCAAGATTTTAACAATTTTTTAGAGTGTGACATCAAATACAACGAATACCTAGTGAGGGTCTTCCACACAGGTATTCAAGGTAAATTTCAAGGGTTTGAGTTTACTACAAAGCTGGGAAATACCAAGGTTTGTGTAAATGACTTGGTATGGAAAAACTTGTTTGATATGTCACCTGTATCCGCTGAGCCAATTATTAAGGCCACGGATGCTCGGGTAGGTTACGATTTCAAAGAAGCCTTAAACTCCATGCTAAAGAAACCATATGGTGATGACATTGCAACAAGCGACCTCTTCCCAAAAACAGTCACAACGGGCAAACTGAAACTGGTTGATAGAATACTGCAATGGATTGTGTCACACATTCTGCGTCCAAAGAAAGGAGGCTACTCACGAGTGGATAAAGCCGAGGTACACTTGGTTTACATACTTAAGAAAAAGTTCAAGATTAGTTGGCCTCATTACATTGTCAGTCGAATCTATTTGCTAAAGGATTCCGGTAGAGGAACAACTCTGTCATACGAGTCCTTTATCGAATCGATTCCCAACAATGCTAGCATCACTGTTCAAGGTATCCCCTACACATCCTTGACCTCTAATCAAGAGTTCTGTCAAAAGACTCTTACTATGACGGGCTATATATGAGATCCAAGAGAAAGTCGTTATCGATTCATTATCAAGGCTACTACCTCTCGGTTGGAAGAATCAGATGAAAGTGATGAACAAATAGAGGAAGAAGAAGAAGAAGAAGAAGAAGGTGGACATCCTATCAAGATTGATGATCGATATGAAAGTGGGTGGCTAAACCAATCACCCCACTTGGCACATGATGATGACCAAGGGTGGGATGTTTGGAAAAACACTGGCTGGACATCGTTAGGTGCCAATTACATGCCACAACAAAATTGGGATCATCAAGACACCCCTGACTGGAGTTATGTGTCTCCATCTCCTCCGTGTCCCTAAAAAAATACTGATGAACTCCTCAATATGATAAGGACTATGTAGCTTGAGCAACGTACCTCAATGAATGCTTAGGATGAGAAGTTCTCGCAATTGAAGAACCAATTTCAAGCTCACATGGAAAACTTTAATGCCTTTTCATTAGCTGTAATGGGGAGGATAAATGGGATAGTTGAAACTAAAGCAGGTCAACATCAGGCCCTTACCAATAGCTTCAACACACTCAATCGAGTGGTATTGGGGTACACAGAAAGGGCTGATGCGCAACTGCCTCCACTTTCGGAATATCCCATTCGAGGACGAGGCCATCACTTTAGGGGGAGGAGACCCTGAGGATGTCTTGAATATTTCATTTTGCATCTTATTTCATCATGTGTTCATTAACGTCTACTGTAAAATGTTTCATGTACTTACTTGCTTTTGAAGACATGCTTATTGTTGGTTATAAAATAGTGACTATTGTTGTTCTCTTAAGTGTTGTTCTATTTATCCATTTATATGCTTTCATTAACTGCATTATATGTGAATGTGTGTTAATGTGTAACCTGTTGCAAATGGCTGGAATTTGCTTATCTCACTTATTTGCAAAACATTGACATCTATCTTCTTTCTTTTTGATATTGTCAAAGGGGGAGAAGAATATCAAGCAGAAACATCAATTCTAAGACTTATTAAACATGCAGATTGTGTAAAGACAAAGGCATCGAGTAAGGAGGAGGATAATACAATGCATCATACACCAGGTTTCTACAGTTTTGCCATCATCAAAAAGGGGGAGTATGTGAGGGCAATCCTCATTGGTAGCTACACTTATTTTAATGATGTGAAAACTTAGATAGGTAGAAAAATGTACTTTGGACGATATCATTATGTCACATATGCATATCTTATCCCCCTTGAGTCAAACATCGGTCATAAGTATTGTTTGATACATATAGAAAGTGTTCAATATATGCTTCATATAGGTTTGGTCAAGTTTGTCTAGCTTACTATGTGATATAGTACCTCAAAAGTTGCATGATACATGAAAATATGCATTTTTGCATATTCTAGGTCTTTGAGTCGACTCAAACCTGCTCCGGTTGACTCATACAGAAAGCATTTTGAATGATTTACTCTCAAGAGTGCTTGCGTCGACCCTCCGGTCGAATCATACTGTGTCCATTTCTATTTGTCTAATGCTGCATGCTTTACGTAGACGCATGACCTACTCCGGTCGATGCAAAGTTCTGTTTTCTGCACAATCTGAAATTCGGGTAAGCTCAGGTCGACCATCCTTTCTGCATAGGTTGACTGCTCGCGTGTTTTCAATTAAAATTCTATTATGAGAAACTGTCTTTGTGGGTGTTATATTGGTTACTTGGTTTTGAGTTGCATATATAGTGAGTTTTGCTTTTTCTTCATAAAAAGAAGAAAAAAAAGGAAAACAAGAAAAGTGAAAATAAATATTGATTGTTCTCATCATCTTCATCCTCTTCCTTGCATTTTCCCAACAACTACACATAATCATTTTTGTTGTGCATTCTGCTTGTTAGAGGTGATAGCGTCCAAACATAGGATTGGTGTAATCGGGTTTGGGTTGAGAAATTAGTAGGTTTATCTTGAATAAAACCCTTAGAGTTTTGTCCTCCAAGAATCTTGGATTTTGGGGGGTTTTGCACGAATTAGTCCATCACAGATTCATCCGAGCGAAGGTAATCAAAGAACGGGTTGTTCTGTCGGTTTAGTAGCGGTAACTGGAGGATTGTGAGAGGAAGATTTGAGTTCAAAGCGTTGGTGATTAAAATCAGCCGAGCAAGATTTGAAGACCATGGGGTTGTTCAATGGCTGTTTCGTAATCGTAGGTTTATTCATCGCGTTCGAAGGACTTGATTCAGCTTGAATAAAGGGAAGAGAAGGAATAGGCTCTGCATCAATAATTGTGTTTGATCGTTTGATTTCTATTGTTTCTCTTGTAAACATTTACCAACAGGTTATATCTATATACAGATCTCAATTCTATTTTTAGAATTGAGAGCAGACGTACCCCGAGCGAGGACGACGAGGGAACTGCCTCAACAAATCGGTGTTCTCTCTTTACTTTTCAATTGCTTAATTTCTGAGTTTGTGTGCAAACAATTGAGTTAATCAAAATTCTGATGTGAATAGTGTTGAACCATTTTTTAAGCCTATTACAATCCTTGATGATAATTGAACACTTAAGTACTTCACTCTCATATTGGAATTCACTTGTGGTGCCTTGCACACCAAGTGTTTGACTAATTGTGTGAACAACAAACGCTTGTGCTGTCTTTTCAATTTGATTATATTTTTCAAGCATTGGAAATAGTCAAACCTTATAGTGAATAAATTCGGGTTGATGTGTGTTTGAAATTAGTGATTCTTAAATCTCGTTTTTATCGGATTCCATAGGCTTTGTGCATATCCGATTTTTCGGTAAAGGTTCATTTTAGACAAATATAGTTCATCGGCTGCTTCCGCCTAAAAATATTTTAAAAACCAAATATTGGTAGCGTCGACTATGTTTTTAACAAGTGATCTATTCAACCCCCTTCTAGATATGCGCCATTGTCTAACACAGATTATTATTATTATCAACATTATTTAATTCGTTTTGTCTATTTACTTTATATCCATGCTTGTTATTTTCTTGTCTTACTTTAATTATGAAGTTTTTTTTATCAATTGCATGTTCTAAATTTTAATTGATTTACCTAATATGTTTAATTCTAAGTTTCAATCAAATACTTTATCTTTCACCTGTCTGGCTATGCTTTTAGTGCTGGAATGTGAGGATCGTTGGTTGACGGTACTCTACCTGTTATTCCTTTAGAGTTACTTTTGGGACTGTTTTGATTTTATTTCATTTTTCTAGAGTTCAAACTGATTGGTTACTGCGAGAGTAGAACCATAAATAAAGATCTAAAGTTGTCTGGTACTTAAGATTAAATCTGTTTAGTTTTTGATTAATAAACACCGTGAGAGCACTTTATTAATTAATTATGAGAGTTTAATATTTCTAGAAAGTGATTTTAAAACTATTTTCGGACGCGTTTATAAGTTTAGAAATTGGTTGATCGAGAGAAAGCCAGAAACCCTTTTAAGTTAAACTTTTCAATCAAAATCACTTTTCAACTAAGTAAACGAAGCTAATTTCTAAAAAAGGTCTTGCTAATTTAACGCAAACGCAATTGGGCATGCGAGAGTGGAAAATATTAATTAGAGAGTAAAACCGGTTCCAAATACGCGAGAGCGATGGTTTCTTTTTAATTAATTATTTTTCATGGAAGAGAATATTGCCCTGTAGGTAGTTATACTTAGGAATAATAAGAGTACCATATATCGATGAGAGCCGCATTCCAATATTGTATTTCTGAATATATTCAAGTTTATTATTTCATTTTGTTCATATTCCAATGCTTATCTTGATCGCCTTAGGTAAACACTGTAGCAATAACAAATGATAAATTGACCATTAGGTCCCTGTGGGTTCGAAACTTTTTATATTACTCTGATACACTCCGTATACTTGCGGAAAACACCCATTAGTCCTCCCAACAATGAACAACCAACAATGATTTAGATGAAGAGGCTAAAGAAGAATAGTGATTATGGAATAATTATTCCTATTGGAATTCCATCCCATGTATGGAGTTTTTATTAACCAAAAACATGATATTGTGTTTGGTGAAATTGATATTAATTTTAGTGTATTGGAGTCCAGGTACAACCTGTATGTCAAGAAATATGTACCAGATGGGTGTCGTACCTCTAAAAATCACATAAAGAGATGATTCGGAAACACGACCCTCGCGCGAAAGGCGCGGAATGCGGTTCGATAGAGTCGCCACCGAACTTTATTTATCCCGAATAAACGAGAGAGGAAAATATCGAGAAAACCTCTTAGAACAAAAGGGCAGGAACAAGGTCATCGCAACCTGATGTTTCGGGTTCGGGATTCGGTTACGCAAGGGGAAGGTATTAGCACCCCTCACGTCCATTGTACTTAACGGGAACCTCTTAGGGTATTTTGCGATGAGCATTATCTAAGCTTGCTTGTTTTCTTCTCAATGATAAATGCGAATTGGTAAGGTAAACGGATGAAGACGCTAAGGGAAATGGGATGGCTAAAAGGTAGGGTGCTCGCCAAGGATTGGGGCCCTTGTGCCTACGTCTTCTCATTCGGACGAGAATGAGAAATCAGAGCATCGTAGTTCGACTGCGGGAAAAGATGAGGGGAAACGGAAGATAGGTAGAAATGTGAACGGAACAACGGAAAAAGATAGAAGTGTGCTCGCCAAGATCATCGCAATCTTGTGCCTACGTATCTTACATTCAAGAGTGAATGAAGAATCAGAGCGTCCATAGTTCGTGGTAACGACCATGAAAAGACAAGGTTTAAATTGGTTTGAAATTCGAATTGGGAACAAAAGATTGACTGACAAACAACCCAAGGGGCGTGCCTCGAGAGAAACCACCAGCAGGGAAAGCATATGGTGAATACCATATTATTTACTCAACTTTCATTCTTATCATTGATATGCATCTTATTCTTGATGATATCTTTATGACTTAGCCTCGTGACTACCATATTATTTACTCAACTTTCATTCTTATCATTGATATGCATCTTATTCTTGATGATATCTTTATGACTTATGTGCTCCTGTGTCTGGTTCTGCAGGTACGCGTTTTTCACAGTGTAGATGTGGTGTAAATGCACTTCTAGCTTTGATTGATGATCACTGCAGGGTATTATATATGACTGATACTCATCAGCGTGAAGCGAATGAAATGGAAGTCGACCTCATCTATTATTATCGTAATTGGTTATTCAAATGCTTACTTGTATTTTCCTTTCTAGGAATGACCGAACCTTTCAAACTTGTAATCCATCATCATCTCTTAAACTGAGTAATTCACATCTGGTAAGAACTTCAAGATATTCTTCTAACTTTCCTCTTATCACTAGTTTTTTTTACTTTCTCAGTTCTTTTTCATGTGTGGTATGTAAATCTGGAGCAAGGGTTATGAACAACTTGGAGGATGCATTCGTGTGTGTTGCAAAATGCATTAGCTGTGTAGAGCTAGGCACAGGTACATTGATGATGTTATTTTGTGTGAATCACATCTTGTCTCGTATATTGTTCGTAGCTTGATTTGTTGATATGGCGTCTTATTGTTGCATGTTATGTTGTTGTCATCATGGGGAGTGTGGCACGACTGGTTGCGCCTTAGAAGTGTTGTTCTGGGATTTAGGAAGTTGTTTATGGCTTTTATGAAGCTTTTGCTTGCAATTTGATTTATGATATCATGGTGAATCAAGACCTTTTCTATCAAATCTTGTTGCTGTTACTGATTTCTTTTAACTATCATGTATTTTTTTAAAGAATGAGCTGACTTGTTGATACTTGATCTTGCAGTGTTTTGTGCCAGCTTGTGGCTGTTGTGCATGGACTTTGTAACAAAAGTAGGCTGGTGCGTGATTCTTGTTAGTCATTCACAAGACATATGGCTATCCTTAATTTACTTTGTAAATTCGTGTAAACATTAGAATGTTAAAGTTCTTACATGAAGGCTACCTTGATGAATTGACAAATAACTCATTATTAGCCTTTAATCTTTGTAGTTTGTATCAACAACTCTTCAATTGATTTTAGCATTCCTGTTACCTTCAGGCCAAAATTGTTTGTAACTTGTATCTTGATAGGTTCAATTCAGTATCTAACAGTAGAACAACAGAAAAAAAACATAGAAATAGAAATAACACTAAACAGTATGAAAAATAAGAGCTTTATTGAGAAAGATTAGAGATCAAACGGGATCTAATCCTTTAAAGAAGAACATAATTTGCAGAAATGTAAGAAAAAGATAAAGAGGCTCTTAGAGAAGCCTATTCTCTCCCAAATGAAAATTTCCACTAAATTCTGCATAACCTCCTTTGTGACAGCCACCAATCATTTATAGGACAATCCCTACATTCTCTCTCCACTCACCAAAGGCCAGCAGTCCCACCCATGTGATATGACAACTAGCAGAAAGTGTACTATTCTGTTATTCTCTCTCTCTTCCTTTCTTGTTTTTTTTGTGATAAACTTTACCATATCTACCAACTCTCCCCCCTTCAAGACTTTTCTTGTCCTCAAGGAGAAAAGTAGGAAATTTTGCCCTCATTTTTTCAACCAACTCCCAGGAATTCTCAAAGTTGGGCAGATTTTTCCATTTTACCAACACCTCTACCCCACCTTGCTCTCCCTGCTTGTATTCTACTGCCTTCTCAGGTGTTGGTTCCAAGTACCATTCCTCATTCATGCATGCTGGCAGAGGTTGAGGTGCCACAGCAGGTGATACAACTTTCTTCAACAAGGATGCATGAAACACTAGGTGTACTCTAGAGTCCTCAGGAAGTTTCAACTTGTAAGCCACTACACCTATCTTTTGGATCACTTCAAAAGGGCCATAATACCTAGGACTGAGTTTCTGGTTCATCCTTTTTGCCAACTTCTTCATCTTGTAAGGCTGGATCTTCAAGAAAACTTGATCTTCCAACTCGTATTCCACCTCCCTTCTATGCTTATTGGCCTGATTTCTCATTACATCCTGAGCCTTAAGCAATTGTTCCTTCAGTTCCTTCAACACTAAATTCCTCTCAGCAGTTAACCTATTCACCTCATCTACTGCTGATGGAGGATTATCTCCTCTGACTAACACAGGGGGAGCTCTCCCATAAAGAGCTTCAAAAGGTGTAGTCCTTAGTGAGGCATGATAATTTGTGTTGTACCAATGCTCTACCCAAGCCATCCACTTGGGCCACTGTTTTGGTTTTAGGCCCGTTACACATCTTAAATAGGTCTCCAAACATCTATTCACCACTTCAGTTTGCCCATCAGATTGAGGATGGTAAGCACTGCTGTATTTCAACTTGGTACCTGCATGTTTGAATAATTCTGACCAAAACTAGCTCATGAAGACTTTGTCTCTGTCCGATACTATAGAACTAGGGAATCCATGCAACCTCACCACTTCTTGAATAAAAAGATCAGCAACTTCCTTAGTTGTGTAAGGGTGACTAAGGGGTAGAAAGTGAGCATATTTGGTTAACCTATCCACCACTACCAGGACAGTATCCACTCCATGGGCTCTTGGTAACCCTCAAATAAAATCCATAGAAATGTCACTCCAGGTCTGTGTTGGAATGGGCAAGGGTTGGAGTAATCCCCCAGGGCTCAAAGTTTCAAACTTGTTTCTCTGGCACACTTCACAAGATTGCACATAATCTTGAATCTTCTTCCTCATTCATTCCCAGTAAACCACACTTGCAATTCTCTTATAAGTTCTCAATTGGCCAGAATGTCCTCCTAGAGTTGTATCATGAAACTCATTAAGTATCCAAGCAATCCTTGGGGACTGTTTTGGAATTACTATTCTCCCTTCATGGTATAATCTCCCTCATTTCATGTAGAACCCTTCATGGCTGGAAGGATCTATCAACAGGGCTTGTGCTATAGCCTTTAACTTACCATCCTGTTGTATTTCCTCTTCTAAACCCTCCCAAGCTTCATATTGCCTAGTTGTGAGGTGATTATACATCATTTGTCTAGATAAGTAATCTGCAACATTATTCTCCCTTCCTGGCTTATATTTAACTTCAAAATCAAATCCCAACAACTTAGATAAATATTTTTGCTGCTCCTCCCACATAACCTTCTACTCAGTGAGGAATTTTAGGCTCTTCTGGTCAGTATGCACTTTAAAATGCCTACCCAATAAATAGGGACTCCATTTGTGGGTAGCCATAACAATAACCATTAACTCCCGCTCATAGACTGATTTATTCTGATCCCTGTCAGATAAAGTATGACTCATATAGGATATAGGTCTCCCTCCTTGCATTAAGACAACCCCTATTCCCTTCCCTCAAGCATCAGTCTCCACAATAAACTCCTTTTCAAAATCTGGCATAACTAGAACTGGGACAGTGGTCATGGTAACTTTGAGTTCTTCAAAAGCTGCTTGAGCTTCATTATTCCACACAAAGTTATCCTTCTTGAGTAACTGAGTAAGAGGCCAAGCAATCCTCCCATAATTCCTTACAAACTTTCTGTAATACCCTATTAAGCCCAAGAATCCTTTTAATTATTTTACATTCTGAGGAACAAGCCATTTCAGCATGTCTTCTACCTTCTTAGGATCAGTTGATACACCATTGCCTGATATGATATGTCCCAAGTATTCAACCTCCTCCTTTCCAAAAGAGCATTTCTTTTTGTTTGCAAATAGCTTCTGGTCAACAAGGATTTGCAGAACCAAGTTCAAATGCTTCAAGTGTTCTTCTCTACTCCTGCTGTACACCAAGATGTCATCAAAGAAAACCAAACAAAATTTCCTTATGAAGGGCCTCAATACTTCATTCATCAAGGCTTGAAATGTTGAGGGAGCATTAGTTAACCCAAAAGGCATCACTAAATATTCATAGTGACCTTCATGGGTTCTAAATGTTATCTTGGCTATGTCTCCCTCATTCATCCTAATTTGATGATAGCCTGATTTTAAGTCTAGTTTGGAAAAAATCACAGCTCCCCCTAATTCATCCAACAGTTCCTCAATGATAGGTATAGGGAACTTGTTAGGTATAGTCACCTTGTTTAGGGCTCTATAATCAGTGCAGAATCTCCATCCACCATCTTTTTTTTAACTAAAAGAACAGGGTCGGAGAAAGGACTGGTGTTATGCCTGATAATTCCTGCTTGGAGCATTTCCCTCACTAACTTCTCAATCTCATTCTTATGATAAAAAGGGTACCTGTAAGGCCTTAAATTGGGAATAACCGCTTCAGGTTTGAGGGTACTTGCATGGTCATGCTCCCTTTTCGGAGCAAGTCCAGCTGGTAGATTAAACACCTCCTTGAAAGAACTCAACAGTTCCTCCCAACCCTCCTCCTCCATTGGAAAGTTCACCACCTCCGCCCCTCTTGAATGAACAAAAAATCCCACCCCTTCATCACTAATGGCCTTGACCATGACTTTCCATGAGGCTTGTCTGGTACATAAAGCTGGATCTCCTTTGATACTAAACTTCCTTCCATCTTTTTCCCACTTCAAATTGAGTTCTCCAAAATTGACTGCATTATTCCCTAAACTTGCCAACCAATCCATCCCTAGCACCATGTTTGTCCCTCCCAACTTTATTAAGAAGAAATGTTGACTAAATTCTACTCCTTGCATAAGGAATTTCAACCCTTCACAAATCCCTTGGTTGGTAACTCTTTCTCCATTTCCCACTTCTATTACATAGGTTGGAGTTTCAACTACCTTCACAGCTAATTCAACCACAATATTTGGGTCAATAAAGTTGCTAGTAGCTCCAGAATCAATCAAAGTCAGCAACTCTTCTTCGGTGACTGCTATCTTACTTTAAGTAAGATAGTACATAGTTTGCTTAGAACTTCTTTATCACCTCTATTATGTACCTCAAATTGTTTTTACCATAATGACATTCCGACCATGTTCTTTGGAGAGTCTTGACAAAAAAAAATTGTAGCATACTTTGTAAACACTTACAGCATGGACTCCCTTGCAGCAATTCCTAAATGAGCTTGTAACAAGGTATTTCTACATGATAGCTAGTTTTTCCATAAGTATTACATCAATTTCTGGAAGTGTTTGAACATTACTTAAGCATACACCTATTTTCTTAGGACCTCTAAAAAAAATTCCATTTGGAACGGTGATTAAAGCTTACGCAAATCTGGCTTGAAAACTTATGATTTAAGCTATAATTGACCAGCATTCACCATCATTTAATCTAAAGCTTACAATTTGCATCTCAGTTGGGTTTAACTTATCGTATAACTTGATCTGGTCCACATTATGCACATGATGGTTCACACCCACTTGACTTTATTCTCTGGGGAGTGTAGTAACATTAGCGCATGTGAATTGATGATCTAATATTCTTGACACTTTTCCCTTTTGAATGATGGCTCTGTATGGGCGAGAAAAAAAACTTGCATCAAGACTTGACCATTGAAATTGAATTCATATTTGTAAGACTTGAAAAGATACTATGCTCGACTTAAATCCATGAATCAATATTCAAGTCAGTTCTCGCCTTCTTGAAAATGCACGAAACTGGTGTTAATTCATGAATCCAGGTCGAATGTTGCCTGTATTTAGAGTTTTGAACCTCAAAATTTTGCCAATTGAATCAATTTCAAGCTTACATCCAGAAAGCTTTTGGTCCTCCGAGGACTATACATTGGGGCATAGTCATCAACACATTCCCAAACCCTGGTTGGTAAATGGACTGATCTTTAATTATCCTGAGATACTTTGTTATAGCCTGACCATGAAGCAAATCCTCACCAAATAAAATTGAGTCCAAACCAGATGATCATTAATCCCTACCACACACTCACTTTTGACCTGACATGTCCAGATGAAACCCGGTTCAGGGAAAAAGAAAGTAACGACAAATCTTTGGACTTCTGAATAGTGATTAGCGGATAAATGTACAAATGAAATGTATATACAGGTAGGACAAATTTGGGGTATGAGAATGGGGAAGGATATTTTTTATGATGGTTTAGGTATAATAATGGAAAATATGATCAACAACGAAAGTTACAAAGAGGTTCCTCTACCTTTAATAAAAGGATGAGGACATTAAGGAAGATAAAAAGGAAAACTTACATGAGGATGATATACAAGATACCTCGAATCGGCCACTTCAAGATTAGACAATCGAAAAAGATTACCCGTTAGATCAAATCCTAGGAGACCTCAAAAAAGGTGTAAGTACTAGGTCACAGGTTAATAATTTCTGTAAGTACTCAACTTTCATTTTTCAGATTGAACCTAAATCGATATCTGATGTTTTACTTAACACAGGATAGTTACTTGCTCTGCAAGAAGAACTCATATAATTTAAATGTAATGACATTTGGGACCTTATTCAGCGTCTAGTTGATAAAACCGTATTTGACACAAGATGAGTATTTAGGAACAAGGTGGATAAAAATGGTGTTAATACTATAAATAAAGCAATATTAGTGGAAAAAAGGATATAATCAAGCTGAAGTAATAGGCTATGAGGAGACTTATGCTTCTGTAGATTTTCAAGAAGCTATTAGACTCCTTTTGGCTTTCGCTTGTTGCTTGGAATTTAAGCTTTACCAAATGCACATAAAATCTATTTTTCTTACTGGTCATATTGTCGTAGCATGAGAAATACGCGAGCACATCGTATGCTCGATGATACAACAGAGTCGCCATCGAACTTCATTTATTCCAAAAGGAAGGAAAATATCGATGAAACCCAAGGGAAAGAGAAACGGGTAAGGGAGTCGTTTATGCTAGGGGAAGGTATTAGCATCCCTCACATCTGCTGTACTCGACGGGAACCATATTGATTGTTCTTTGCTTGGATGAGTGTTATGACTAAAGAATGCTTGAGGTAAAGTTATGAATTACTTATGAATGACGAAATCTTGCCCATGAAATCAAATGAGGAGGTGGAAAATGAAGAAACAAAGTGGAGATTAGGATTAAGACTAGGGATTAGGCTAGTTAACTTTGGTCAACTGGTTGATTAAAAAGTCAATAATTGATCAAAGTCAACTGTAGGTCAAAGTAATATATTTTCTTTAAATTTTGTATGGATATTTGTAATGAACATTCTTTGATGAGGAAAAATTTCTCTGGTCTAATGGCATGTACCTTATTTTCAAATAACATCCTTTCCTCCAAAATTATCTTTCAATTCTCCTTGAATCATAGACTTTGAATGGATTGGATTTTGAATGAAAACTTGAATAAAGCTTGAATAACAAGGCCTTGAATCAAGTAAACAATCAATCAAAAATACCATGTAAGAAACCAAAGTCAACCCATGATCAACCCTAAAGTTGACTTCTGCTTGACCAATAACACGCTTGATGATTAATTCCAAATAACAATGGCATGATGTAATCCATAGTGATCAAATACCACATTCCATGAAAATCCCAGATCTAGATGAAATCCCTTTACACAAAGATCTCAGACCAAGAAATAAGTATAAGTTCTATGGTTTTGGATTGGCATAAATTTTGTTAAAACTGTTTCCAGCAAGATTTTGAGTCAAATATTGTGACAAGTTAATCAGACAGCATGATCAGCAGGATATTGGGACATATGGTCAGGACATGTTATACCATAAGTTTAGGTATTGGATGGTTTGGTATTTGAAGTGTGAGATTTGATAGTGTTTTAATTCACACAGTGTCGCAATCCAAAGAGGTATATTTTAGGAACTTCTGTCTTTACAGATTTACTTGTTTTTTCTTAAAAAGGGTCTTTGAGCCTTTTTAGGAAACTTTATCTTTAGTTTCTATTTTTGTGCAAGAGATCATGAAAGTGATTTAAAGTTGATGCCTTGTGATATGTGTTTCAAGAGCCCAAGCCCATGCTATTGTGATGTCTATTTAAAGGAGTTTTCTAAACCTAATGAAGTAGAGAAGTCGTGTATTGAAAGAAAGAGTTTTTATGGTTTATAGAGTTTTTTTCTTTATGTTCCTCTCTTATGTCTTTTGACATATGAGTATGACTGTGTTATTTGTTGATTATGAGCCTATCTTGTATCTCCTTGATACTAGAGTTGGGTTGTATCTTTTCAGTTGTAATTGTGAATCCACTCATGAGCTTTTAAGCAAAGAGTGGATTTTGTGTCTTTGAAGTGTGACTTCTCTTTGTCTCTATTATTGATTTTTTCAGTATTGTGTGACTGGTGGGAAGTGAGAGGGATCTCATATCAAGGAGTTCCTAGGTAGAAGTTAGCACGGGTAGTGATTAGGTGAGAAGCTTGTAAACATGTGGATGTTTCCTGTGGCTTTGAACTAATACTATTATAGTGGGTTTCCTTCCTAGCATGGATGCTCCCAGTTGTAGGTCATGTTGCACCGAATTGGGTTAACAACTGACTGTGTTATTATTTATATTCAAGCTCTTATTTTTTCTACATAAGTGTTGGTTGCTGTCTTGATCCCAGTGTTCTGACATATGTCTTGACATCTGGTATCTATGTCAGAATTTCAATTGGCATCAGAGTAGGTCACCCTGGGATACTATTAAACGTTATACGTGATGCAACCCCTATACCATATAATGGATGTAGGAAGTAGGAGGGGATGTGAACAGACCTCTCATCTTGTATGGAACCAACTATGAGTATTGGAAGGCATGCATGATGTTGCGGTGAGAATCGAATATCAAGTTATTAATTAACTTGAATCACAAATCATGAAGTTCACCACCGAGCTTTGATTTATCCAAAGGAAAGGGTAAAGATCGAAGAAAACCCTAAGTGCACTATGTAACAACAAAGCTAGAGATCTAAGATTCGGGGGTTGGTTATACCTAGGGAAGGTGTTAGCATCCTAATTATCTGTAGTACTCTACAGGAACCTCTTGTTAGTATTTGTGTTATGTTAAAGTTTACTTGCTAGAGGGAATAGGTCCTAAGGTAAAGACCTAGGGTATGTACACTAAGTATACTCGCAAAGACATCACATCTCGTGCCTACATATCCTAACTAGGATGGAATCAGAGCAACTGTAGTTCACCTAACTAGGGACGAGGAGCTCTTGATAACGATCAAGGTTCCAAATGGGAGTAAGTATCCATAACCATGATACTTACACAGAGTTAACCAACTCTCTAAGTCTAAGTTGAAAATCCTAACTAGGGTTGACTTTAACCAAAGTCAAAGGGGAAAGTGAGTACTCATAACCATGATATTCACATAAAGTTTACCAACTCTACACCTAATTCTAAGTTGCAAGACCAATTGGTTCTAACCAGACCAAAAGGAGGGAGTTAAGTGTTAGTTGTTAGTGGTTAGATAGCTCGACAAGATATCGCATCTTGTGCCTACGTATCCTGACTATGAAAGGGGAATCAGAGCCTCCGTAGTTCAGCCAACTAGGGTTAAGGAACTCTTGACTGTGGTCAAGGTTCCAAGGGAGAAGTAAGTGTGCATAACCATGACACTTACATGGAGTGCAGCGACTCAAAATCTAAACTAGGTTACAACAGGCAGGACTCTCACAAGGTCTCGGGGACAAGATAGACAAGGCTATCCAACATGACATGGCAGTCAACTAAAGTGATCCTTTCCTTGGACTTAAACAGGTAATCATAAAATTCAGGAGCCACAAATGAATATCAAACAAGGATGGGCATCATAACAATAATATACAATGAGCAAACAAGAAAACACCAAGTGTCAAAATCATGGACAAATAACAACATATGTACAAGACATAAATCATGACATGGAATCAGCTCACAAAGCAAGTCATCAAGAATAAAACAAGAAAAAATAAAACAGGCCCAACACATGGTAGCAAGCAATCACGAAATAGAATCAAACAATAAGAATTATTAATCATTATTAAATAGAAATATTTAAATTAATTAATAATTATTACACAAATTTATTTTTTGACATTTTTAATATATCTTAAATTAACTAATAAGAACTAGAAAATTAGAATAATAAAAGGAAAATGATAAAAAAATTCTTTAGTATTTTCTAAATAACACAATAAAATAAGAGGTATTCAAAATTTTCTTTTTACATTTTAATATTACAAAACTTAACAAAATATTTTTGGTTTTTTTTTAAAAGTATGAAAATCAAAACAAATAACCAAAAGATAATTAAATATATTTTTTAGATTTTTTTTCTTAAAATATATTTCTAATAAAATACACAATGAATAATTATAAATAAATAAATAAATAAAAGTTAAAACACATAAAGAAAACAGAGACAACGTGCTCTTGCAAATTCATCTACGTAGCATGCCAGACTTGCTCCAAGAAAATTCACCACATACTGTATAAGATGCATACTAACATGATGATAAACGCAAAAGAAGCATTGTTAAATGTAATTCATTGTTTTGATTTGATATCATATGATTAGATTTGATATCATATGATTAATTTGATATGATATGATTAGATATCATATGATTAGATTTGATATCATATGATTAGATTTGATTTAGAATATTTTGGGTCTTTTATATTTTGGACTAGTGTAAACCTAAAACTATAAATAGGGTGTCTTGCTTTGTATTCTACATCACAACAGAACAGATTTCACAGTTAGCAAGTGAAAATTCAATAAGAAATCTCACAGTTGTGGGTAACACATTCTCTCCAAATACTTATTCTCTCATTCTTCTCTTTCTTGTTTGTTATTCTTCTTCTCTTTTGTTGTTCTTGATAATTACTTGATATTACCATCATTATCATATTGTGGGTTTGTTCATCAATCTTGAGATCAAGATTGAAGGGAATTCTTCATAGGGTGTGAGGTGAATTTCCAACAAGCATAACACTATACTCAACAAATCAGCACCTGAAACACACTAAGTATGAAGATGGGTTATATTGAGTCAACACATGGACAAAAGCGATAAACTTTAGGAGAAATGGAACAACAACAAACTCACGCAGAAGTATAGAAACATCGACATCCATGGTAGTACAACAAACACATCAAATCGTTAATTTCACAATAAAATAAATTGTCACCAAGATAATATGAACAAGCAGCCAACAATGCATAATATGAAATACGCGTCGAAACTCGAAAACGTAACCAAGACGCAAGACGAGCTTGAAGTTGTTGGAAGTGAACATCGTCGGTGGTGGAAATGCGAAGATGACGGTTGTTGTTGATGGTTTGTGTCACTGTTGTTGTTCAATGTGCGTTTTGCAGTGATATTGCAGTTAGAAGGTGTTCAAGAGGTGAAGACGATGAAAGTATGGAGAGGGTGAATGGTTAACGGTTGAAGGAGGTTTTGGTAGTGTTGAGTGAACAGTACCATGATCTAAAGAGAAGATAAGGGTATTGATGTTGGAAGATGAATGGAGCTGTTACATGGTGATTTATGTTTTTACTATGATGGTCTTTGAAGCTTCATTAAGGCGAAGAAGATACTGTTTGGTGAGTTTATCAGTGTAGTGAGTTAACAGTGGTGAGCTGGAAAAGTTACTACCATGGAGCTCGGTTTTGAGAGAGGAGAATCTTTCTCCTTTGGTTTTCTTTTTTATTGATCTTCAATTCACGCCTTTTTAATGTGAAGGTGGAGTTTTGAAGTGTGGTTTGTGAAGAAGTGGAAAGTTGAACGTCCGAAACAAGGGTGAGGTGGTTATGTGTGTGTAGTATGATACATGGGCATGGGGTGGCTTTTTGTGAAATGTCTCCAAAATGAAGTTTTGCTGGTGGTTGTTTTATTGAAGCACTTTAAAAGAGAAACTCCAAAAAAATCATTGGAGAGGTGTTAGTGGTACACATGTTCCTTTATTCATACTAGAGGTTTTATTGTTTATTATTAAAATTCAAATGAGAGGGAAAGTCATGATCAAAATGCCTACATCGTGTCCTTTTGTTTCAGCGTGTATGGTGCTGCATGCTAAGCTAGTATGCACCAATTGAACTATCAAATAAAAAGACTTTTATAATCTTAATTACTAAGTCTTACCATATAAAGAATAAAAACAAAGTTTTTTTTTTAATAAAAAGAGAAAAATAAATAAATTAAAAAAAGTAGAATAAAGAAATTTAAATAACATCTGAATTAAAATTAATTAATTAAAAATATTATTTAACTAAAATTAAAATAAAAATCGATTAAAAACGAAAAATCGAGCTGGTATCGAAGTGTTCGGAAAAATAAAATGAATACACCAAAATGATCAGCGTGAAATATACGTATTTGAAAAATACAACATTTGGTAAAATTTCGAAATAAATTTAACTTGTTGAAAAAGCTTAAACTGATCAAAATACAATCGAAAAGCAGTAGGAAAATTCAAATGAGCACGCCAGGTTAAACTACGCAAAATGTAGATTAATGTCACTGACATTTGCAGGCTCGATTTTTAAAATTTTGCGTCCATTGATTTTATGCACAGCTGACTTTTGATTTGATCGATTCAGATGTAATTCCAACAAGTTTATTCTGGCTGATAAATTGGGTAGCTATTTATGAATGATTGACGTAGAATGATATGCAAAATATCAAAGAATCTAAGGGTAAAATTTGGGGTATGACACATGATGACCTTCTCAAAATCCTTGGATAGCAAAGCTTGGAAAGCTATCATCAAGGGTTGGAAACACCCTGTGGTTGAAGATAAAGATGGGAAGGAAAATCTAAAACCTGAAAAGGACTGGACCTAGGAAAAAGATGAGTCTTCTCTTAAAAACTCCAAAGCCTTAAATGTCATATTCAATGGAGTTGATAAAAACATGTTTAGGTTAATAAACACATGCACTGTAGCCAAGGATGCTAGGGAATGATACCTCAATCGCATTTAAGATTCTTCACAGATATTAGAGAAGTATTTCGAACACGAAATTTGTTGGGGAAAACAGTTTTAAGCAAGATTCCTTTAGAGGAATGTGGTCAACAAAACTCTGTAGGGGGAAGTTTACAAGAAACTTTTAGGATAACCTCTGCTTGGAGAGCAACAAAAGCAAGAATGCTGGGGAATATCATTATCAACTTCATGGTTGAAGAATGAAATGCTAGAGGATTGAAATCCCATAAGCAAGTGTGAGATATCACCTTTTCAAAGGAATACATGCAACTTTGAAAGAGGATTGGCCGAGATGTTTGCTGATTGATCTTGGATCCTGTTATGATATGATGTTGCATCTGAAGATGCAAATGTTGGGGGGTTTTCATGCATTTATGAATGCATAATGTTGGTTGGTAAAGTTTCTTGATAAAGAGATCATGGATAGACATACTAGTGATTGATATGGTGTCATTCCTGTTTGGCAGGAATATGATGTATGATGCATGTCATACATGTGACAATGAAAATGATTGATATGTTAGGATGGTCTCATTTACTGGGGATTGGATTTAGGACTTGCCAAGGGTGGACTTTTGGTATTTGCCAATGAAAATTGGACTTTTGATTATGCGCTAAACGTTCTTGGATTATTTTTGGGGATTATCAAGATGCCAACAAGGGTGGAATTTTAAGTAGTTGCCAACAAAAGGTTGGACTTTGGAGGATGGATACAACTACTCGAAATCTGAAGTGTGGTAACGTTATGAGCGACATGGAAAATGAGTGTCCCAAACAAGCTCCAAAAGATTCATTGTGGTGGAGTTACATGTGTACAAACCTATGGAAGGATTATGACATTTATGCTGAAGATCCAAGGTAGATGGCGAATGATTTGAAGTTCACGTGGTGAGAGCTGAAGGTGAGAAAATACTTAGAAGGGGGGTTGAATAAGTATGAAGATAAAAACTTAGAAGTAAAAACTCAAATATTTTTATCCTGGTTCGTTGAACTCAACTACTCCAGTCCACCCTATCTAGAGTGATTTGCCTTTCTCAAACAAGGACTTAATCCACTATTTATTCAACTGATTACAATAGTAAGCACTAAGAACAACTGTTCAAAGTCTTCTCAAGAACTACTGATCCTAACTGGATCTTCTTAAGGTTTTATTACAATCAAATGTAATAATAGATACAAGTGTTAAAATGCTTCTAATAAAGCTTTATCACAACTGTGATTTTTCACTTAAGATTAAGAACAATGAAATAATTCTAGCAAGAATATATGAGAGCTTTTTAATGAATTCTTTTCAAGTGTTTCGTCAACTGAAGAAGATGAGTGGAGACTTGCTTTTATAGGCACAGTGATCCAAGAGCTTTTCACGTTGAGAAGAGTGTACCAAAAAGGTCTGAGCCTTTTTTGTCTTCATATCATGTGACCTTTCCTAGAAGAAGAATGCACAGAGAAATCCTTTTTGTCTGTGTTCTTGTGTCTAGCATAAATAAGGAAAGAGCCGTTTGGATATTCCAACGGACATAATCTTTGAATTCTTCTTCAACAATTTTCAGCAAGAATCATCAGAGTCTAAGTTAGTCAGAGCCTTCTGACGTTCATCAGAGTTTTGTTGAATCAGAGTCTTTGCAGCAAGTGTACTTTCAACGTGTATAAGTTCAGAGCAGAGTTTTGGGTCAGATCCTCAGTACTGGCATCGTTAGTACTATCAGAGTCTTCTGAAGTAACTGTGCTTGAAAAACTCTTCATACAGACTTCTTCATTTTTTCAGATGCTTCTGGCTTGCTTCAGATTCTTCTGTGGCTTCTGCTTCAGATCCTTCTGGAGGCAGCGCTCAGAATCTTCTGGTGGCAGCGTTCAAAATCTTCTGAGAGATGCTTCTGACGCTTCAGAGCCTTGCATATTTTTATGTTCAGATCTAATTTGCTTCTGGAGTGATATTTACTTTAACATCTGCAGCAAACATTCTCAAGCAAATTTTAGAGTATATAATTCTTAAATACAAAATTTCATAATAGTTATCATCAAAACATAGAGATATTATTAAGAACCAATCTGTGTTCTAACAATCTCCCCCTTTTTGATGATGACAACAACATCAGAAATTGTGTTCAATAGTAAAGAAAAATAATTATAACTCCCCCTAAGATGATGAATCTCCCCCTGAATTGATTACTAAGAAGGAATAGAAACTTCCCTTTTTGCATGAGTATTCTTTTTAGGATCAGAGCCTGAATGTTCTAAACATTCAATCTTGCTTGTATCAGAGTCAGAGTCTGATAAGTTAAATATGATCTGGGAGTCTCATAGTTTCTTTTAAAGAGTATATCAGATTTATCAAATGTTCTGAAACACTCAGATTTTACGTTAGATAAAACTGATATGTCTGAAGTTTCATTTTGGTAGAGTTTATTTAAACAATCAGATCTATTTTCTCCCTTTTTTTTTTGTCATAATCAAAAGGTAAGAACTTTTAAAAGACAAATAAAATGAAATGCAGAAAAGATAAATGATGGAAAGAAAAACACATAGTCATTCATTCATATAGGTCAAAAGATGCAAAGCATCAGATAAGATTCAAATACATGTGCAAACATCAGATAAAAAATAAACTAAGTTTGTTTGGACAAAATCATCTTCAACAGATCAGTGATCTCAGAGGAGGATTGTTCTTGCTTTGACATCCACTTAGCCATGGTTTCATTCTTCTGATCTTGTTTGGACATCCACTGAGCCATGTCTTCAGACTTTTTATCTTGCTTAGTCATCCATGACTTAATCTCTGATTGACCAGCTTCCAGAACTGCAATCTTATCTTCAAGATCCGGATACTCTTTCTTGATCTCAGATGAAGAAGGTGGGACATATTCTGAGCAGGAACAGAGTCAATTTCCATAGGGGATTCAGAGTCAGGAGCAGCAGATCCAGAGGGATGTTCTACAAGAGTCATAGCCAGAGGGTTGTCTTCAGATGCATATTCAACATTTACTTCTGTATTACATACTGCAGATGATGAAGGAGCATCGTGAAGAAGCAATGGTGCAGATCTTTTAACAGTCCAGAACAAACTTCTAGCAGTTTCAGGAAATTTGAGCTTCGCATCATCAGAACATACGTTCTTCATATTTGATGCTACAGTATTGAATCTGTTGATGAAGCTATTCCAAATAGCATCAGATTCACTTGAATCCATTGTTAATAAACACTTCCGCTGTACAGATCCTAAATGCATCTCTATTTCTTTCAAAAAACTTGTAAATAAATGATCAACATTCAGCCTAGGTTTTGGTTTTAGAAGAGTTTCCAATGTGATTGGCTTGGGTTGGGGTGAAGGTGGAATGGTGAATTTTGGAATGGTGATCAGAGGGCGAGGGTAGAAGGGTATGGATGGAGGATCAGATGAAATGACAGTTTTTGATCTGATTAAAGCATTCAACAGATATGGTTTTGCATTTGATGCATAGGAAACAACATTAAATGTGGTAAAATAGTAAGGAATTTATATAGGTTTGAAGAACAGATGGTAGAATGATGGAAAGCTTGGGTTTAAGAGGGGTGATAGTGTCAGATGGTTCAATTCTGGTGTAGAAATTTTTGAATTTTAAACCAGAGGGAAGTTTGTCAGAGGAAAATGGTTTACACGAGGCAAAGGATTGACACTTAGATGTCCTTGGCTCAGGTGTTGGGATGGGATTGGGAATGAGAATTTCAGAAGAAATAGGTGGTTTTGGTTAGTTAACTGCAAGATTTCTGAGAGAGGGAGGTGACAGAATATCTGGGTGTATATCAGATTCTGATGAGTTTGAGGATGTGGTTGGAGTACAAGACGTAGAGGATACTTCAAAAACAGAATGTAAGGGAGATCTTCTGACCCATGTTCTGATCTTCTGACCCTTATCCGTTACAGATTCTCTTGAAACATTGATATGGTTCCATAAATGCATGAACAGAATGTAAGGGAGATCTACCTTAGTGCTCTGACTTAAACAGTACATGAAGTAGAGTTGTTCATTGTTCACATAGTCTGGAGAATTTGTAGATTTTATGTGATGAATGCATCCCAGAAAAATCTTTGCCCAGATTTTATAGTCAGGCTTCAAATCTTTAAATTTGTTGGAGGCCTGTCCAGAAGTGATGACTTCCTCATAAACTTCTTCCATGTCTACACGCCCAGCTGGCAGATGACATACTCCATCAGTCTCCTCATACCCTATGAGTTTCCTGATTAGATCTTCAGTAATTATAATCTCCCTAACCAGAACAGAAGACAAGATGAATTTGGGATAAACAGAAGCATGTATCCAGAATTCTTTCACCATATGAGGGTAAACTGGTCCAAATAATCTGTCAAAGTATTTTACCCAGCCTTGTGCATCAATTATTGAACGAAATTCAAATCCATTTTCAGCTAATGAATCAAATTCCACCATTGATTCACAGAGAACTTCAATTTTATCAACAGGAGTTAACAAAGTCCTTTTAGGTATCGTGAATGGAGTCACACCCATATTGGCAGAAGTAACTGCAACCATGGTTGATTGAAACTGAGCTGTTGTAGAAGATGAGGTTGCCATTGAAGATGATGAAGATGATTTTGACGAGGGTTTAGGGTTTTTGTGAAGAGAGAATAAAAGATAGAAATGCATAAACTTGCTTGTGATGTGAAAAGTGTGAAAGTGGTGAGAGATGTGGTATTTATAGAACACACTTAAGACACTCAAACGGACATACAAAGCACGTTTACACATATAAATTAATGACAATTAATGAAAGAGAATAAAAATCATTTCAAGCATTAATTGATTCTGACAAATTGGGGGGAAAATCAAGATTTTCACTATTCAAACCATACCTCAAACGTCTCTTTAGTAGTGTACACGCTATCTTTGCAGATTTAGAGTGACACGTGTTTGCTTGCATGTGCTTCTGAATTCTCTTGAGAAATGAAACGTTAGCCAACGTTCAGATCCTCTGAGATTGGTTAGTTCATATACACACAAATAAACATAAATCTAATAAGCAACAGATGAAATACTTCAGAGTGATAAATATTTTTCATCTGAAAAATTTGCTTCTGACAAATATCATTCTGGACACAAATCCATACCAATATTTTTCAGAATAAATTTGAACCTATCTTCAACAAGGGGTTTTGTGAAAATATCTGCCCATTGATGATTTGTATCAACAAAGGCTAAGTTTATAATTCCCTTATGAACATAGTCTCTGATGAAATGATGTTTAATCTCTATATGTTTTGCCTTAGAGTGTAGAATGGGGTTTTTAGACAAACATATAGCAGAAGTATTATCACATAATATAGAAATGTTACTTTCAAATATCTGATAGTCTTCTAGCTGACTTTTCATCCAGAGCATCTGCGTGCTACATCCAGCAGCATCAATATATTCTGCCTCTGTAGTTGATAGTGCAATTGTGGGTTGCTTCTTGCTGTACCAAGAGATTAGATTTCTTCCTAGAAATTGACAACTTCCAGAAGTAATTTTTCTTTCCACTCTGTCTCCAGCGTAATCAGCATCACAGAATCCAACTAATTTGGAATCATCAGATTTTCTGTAACACAAACCCACATTAGAAGTACCTTTCAGATACCTTAGAATCCTCTTAACAGCTGTTAAGTGTGATTCTCTAGGATCTGATTAGAATCTTGCACATAAGCATACGCTGAACAAAATGTCAGGTCTAGAAGCAATTAAGTGGAGAAGAGATCCTATCATACCTCTGTAGAGTTTCTGATCTACTTTCTTACTTACCTCTTCCTTGTAGTGTACTAGTTGGATGCATGGGAGTCTTTGCCATCTTACTATCAGTCATGTTAAATTTCTTCAGAAGTTCTTTAACATATTTGGTCTGATGAATGTAAGTGCACTCTGGAGTTTGGTTGACTTGAATTCCCAGAAAGAATCTCAATTCTCCCATCATGCTCATTTCAAATTCTGCCTGCATACATTGAGCAAACTCCTTTCCCAGCATAGTATTGGTAGATCCAAATATAATATCATCCACATATATTTGACAAATTAGAAGATCTTTCTTAAATGTTTTACAAAAGAGTGTTGTGTCCACTTTTCCTCTGATGAAATTTTTCTCCAGAAGAAAATTGCTTAATCTCTCATACCAAGCTCTGGGAGCTCGTTTTAAACCATACAGAGATTTCTTTAGTTTGAAAACATGTTCTGGGAATTTTTCACTCTCAAAACTAGGAGGTTGGTGAACATAAACTTCTTCTTCTATAATACCATTTAGAAAGGCACTTTTAATATCCATCTGATATAGAGTGATGTTATATTGTGCAGCAAAAGAAATGAGTAAACGAATAGACTCTAACCTTGCAACAGGAGCATAAGTCTCTGTATAATCAATTCCTTCTTGCTGGCTGTAACCTTGAGCAACTAGCCTTGCCTTATTTCTTTCAACTTCTCCTTTCTCATTAAGCTTGTTTCTGAAGACCCATTTAGTTCCATCTATGTTGAATCCTTTTGGTCTTGGAACTAAGTCCCACACATCATTTCTAGTGAACTGATTTAGCTCTTCTTGCATGGCAATAATCCAGTCATTGTCTTGCAGAGCTTCATCTACAGAAGTTGGTTCAATCACTGACGCCAATCCAAATAATGATGCTTCAGATGATCTGAGGAAGGATCTTGTTCTGATGGGTCATCCTTCTTTCCAATGATCACATTCTCTGGATGAGAAGCTTTGATTCTGGAAGATGATCCCCTAACAGTTGATTCTTCAGAAATGTTTAAGTTATTCATCTGAGAAGTCAAAGGAATTGCATCTGGCGTTGCTTCTGGTTCCTTCACTTGAGCTTTGTCTGCCTCTGAGTCTTCAGAGTCTGTGAGAATTACTTCTCTATCTGCAGAACTTTCAAACTGCTTTGGCTTTTCAATGCCAAGCTTATCATCAAATCTAACATGAATAGATTCTTCCACAATCTGTGTTTCAGTATTGTATACTCTGTAGCCTTTAGAGTGTTCAGAATACCCAAGCATGAAACACTTCTGTGCTTTAGAATCAAACTTGTTCAGATTTTCTTTAGTATTCAACATGTAGCAAATACATCCAAAAGGATGAAAATATGAAATGTTGGGCTTTCTGTTCTTCCACAATTCATAGGGAGTCTTTTCCAGAAGAGGTCTTACAGACACTCTGTTCTGAATGTAACAGGCTGTGTTGATTGCTTCAGCCCAAAAGTGCTTTGCCAGATTAGTCTCATTGATCCTGTTTCTTGCCATTTCTTGCAGAGTTCTATTTTTCCTCTCTACAACCCCATTCTGTTGTGGAGTTCTAGGACAGGAAAAATCATGAGCAATGCCATTTTCATTAAAATATTTTTCAAAATATTTGTTTTCAAATTTACCACCATGATCACTTCTGACTTTTATAATTTTGAAATCTTTTTCATTCTGGACTTGTTTGCAGAAGTCAAAGAACACAGAATGTGACTCATCCTTGTATTTTAAGAACTTTACCCATGTACATCTACTATAGTCATCAACAATGACTAATCCATACTTCTTGCCTCTGATGGATGCAGTTTTCACTGGTCCAAACAGATCAATATGAAGTAATTCTAATGGTCTGGAAGTAGAAACAACATTTTTTGATTTAAAAGAGGATTTTGAAAACTTCATTTTTTGACATGCTTCACAAAGAGCATCAGAGGTGAACTTCAACTTAGGTAGTCCTCTGACAAGATTAAGTTTATTAATCTGAGATATACGTCTCATATTAATATGCTCCAATCTTCTGTGCCAGACCCATTGCTCCTCATTAACAGACAAGAGACATTTAACATTCTGAACCTTAAGTTCTGAAAGATTTATTTTATAAATATTGTTCTTCCTCTTTCCACTAAATAGGATTGAGCCATCCTTTTGACTAATAGCTTTACAACATTTTTGATTAAAAATTATGTCATAACCATTGTCACTTAATTGACTTATGGACAATAGATTATGCTTTTATCCTTCTACAAGTAAAACATTAGTAATAGAGGGAAGGTTACCATTTCCAATAGTGCCAGATCCAATGATCTTGCCCTTCTGATTCCCTCCAAATTTCACATCACCTCCAGATCTAAGCTCCAGACTTTGGAACATAGACCTTTCTCCCGTCATATGTCGCGAGCATCCAGAGTCCAGGTACCATGACTGGCGTCCTGACCTTGCTACTAAGAACATCTGCAACAAAAATTATTTTACTCTTAGGTACCCAGATCTTCTTGGGTCCTTTTGGGTTAGTTGTTCTGAAGGTTCGTCTAAACTTCTGTTTTTCAACATAAGGTTTATTCTGACTAGCCTTAGATTTAAACACATGAAAGCTGTAGTCATATTTTTCCAAAATATTTTTGCATTCAGACTCAGTTTCAGAATCAGAGTCTTATTGAGCTAATTCAAAATCAATTTTCATTTTTAAGTTCTTTTCATTTAGCTCAGCCACTTCTGATTTGAGAATATTATTCTCAGATACAAGATTGCTTTGACGCTCCTTATATTTGAGCTTAATATTGTTATAGCTCTTCAGAACCTCTGATAACACTTCGATAAGTTCATCTTTAGTGAGTTTAGCCATTACCTCTTGAGCGTCAGAGTCAGATTCAGAGTCAGATTCAGATCCTGAAATTCCTTCCTCCTGATCTTCTATGTCTGCCATCAATGCTACATTGGCACATTCCTCTTCTGACTCAGATTCAGATTCAGATGTATCTGAATCATCCCAGGTTGCCATTAGAACCTTCTTCTTCTTATCAAATATTCTTTTAGGCTTTTCTTTCACAAGCTTTGGACATTCATTTTTGTAATGCCCAGGTTCTTTACATTCGTAGCAGACAACCTCCTTTTTTCCAAATCTTCTGTGTCCAGAAGATTCTTTTCTTTGGTCAGGCTTCCTGAAGTTTCTAAACTTCTTTCCTTTATGCTTCCAGAGTTTGTTTATTCTTCTGGACAACATGGATAATTCATCTTCATCTTCAGATGAGGATTCTTCAGAGCTTTCCTCTATTACCTGCAACGCTTTAGCAGATTTATTAGATTCTAAGGCAATTGACTTACCTTTCTTTTGAGGCTCATCTTCCTCAAGTTCAATTTCATGACTCCTCAGTGAGCTGATTTGTTCCTCCAAGGAAATCTTGTTCAGATCTTTAGCCATTTTCAATGCAGTCACCGTAGGTCTCCATCTGGTGGGTAAGCTTCTGATGATCTTCTTCACATGATAAGTAGTAGAGTAACCTTTATCCAGAACCTTTAGTCCAGCTGTAAGTATTTGAAATCTAGAGAACATGGCTTCAACAGATGCAGCTTCTTCCATCTTGAAGGCTTCATACTTCTGAATTAGAGCCAGAGCCTTTGTCTCTTTTACTTGAAGGTTTCCTTCATGAGTCATTTTCAAGGAGTCAAACATATCAAGTGCAGTTTCTCTATTTGTGATCTTTTCATACTCAGTGTGAGATATTGCTTTTAACAATATTGTTCTAGCCTTGTGGTGATTTCTAAATTCCTTCTTTTGGGCTTCTATCATAGATTTTCTATCTACTTTCTTACCATTCCCATCAATGGGATGAACATATCCATCTATGACCAAATCCCATAAATCAGCATCATAACCAAGGAAAAAACTTTCAATCCTGTCTTTCCAATAATCAAATTTCTCCCCATCAAACATAGGGGGTTTAGTGTTGATTCTATCCCTTTCTTCATATTTGTTGTTAATGTTAGATATTGAAGTATCAGCCATAGTAACAACCAAATATATATCAAAGTTTTTCTCACTGGATTTTTTCTGTCACTGTGAAGTGGTAGCACATACAGAACCGGAGCTCTGATGCCAACCGAAGGTGAGAAAATACTTAGAATGGGGGTTAAATAAGTATGAAGAAAAAAACTTAGAAGTAAAAACTCAAATATTTTTATCCTGGTTCGTTGAACTCAACTACTTCAGTCCACCCTATCTAGAGTGATTTGCCTTTCTCAAACAAGGACTTAATCCACTATTTAATCAACTGATTACAATAGTAAGCACTAAGAACAATTGTTCAAAGTCTTCTCAAGAACTACTGATCCTAACTGGATCTTCTTAAGGTTTTCTTTCAATCAAATGTAATAATAGATACAAGTGTTAAAATGCTTCTAATAAAGCTTTATCACAACTGTGATTTTTCACTTAAGATTAAGAACAACAAAATAATTCTAGCAAGAATATATGAGTTGTATGAGAGCTTTTTAATGAATTCTTTTCAAGTGTTTCGTCAACTGAAGAAGATGAGTGGAGACTTGCTTTTATAGGCACAGTGATCCAAGAGCTTTTCACGTTGAGAAGAGTGTACCAAAAAGGTCTGAGCCTTTTTTGTCTTCACATCATGTGACCTTTCCTAGAAGAAGAATGCACAGAGAAATTCTTTTTGTTTGTGTTCTTGTGTCTAGCATAAATAAGGAAAGAGCCGTTTGGATATTCCAACAGACATAATCTTTGAATTCTTCTTCAACAATTTTCAGCAAGAATCATCAGAGTCTAAGTTAGTCAGATCCTTCTGACGTTCATCAGAGTTTTGCTAAATCAGAGTCTTTGCAGCAAGTGTGCTTTCAGCGTGTATAAGTTTAGAGCAGAGTTTTGGGTCAGATCCTCAGTACTGGCAGCGTTAGTACTATCAGAGTCTTCTGAAGTAACTGTGCTTGAAAAACTCTTCATACAGACTTCTTCATTTTTTCAGATGCTTCTGGCTTGCTTCAGATTCTTCTGTGGCTTCTGCTTCAGATCCTTCTGGAGGCAGCGCTCAAAATCTTCTGAGAGATGCTTCTGATGCTTCAGAGCCTTGCATATTTCTTATGTTCAGATCTAATTTGCTTCTGGAGTGATATTTACTTTAACATCTGCAGCAAACATTCTCAAGCAAATTTTAGAGTATATAATTCTTAAATTCAAAATTTCATAATAGTTATCATCAAAACATAGAGATATTATTAAGAACCAATCTGTGTTCTAACAAGAGCGCCATTGGGGACAATCAATCTTCCTTTAGGTTCTCCAAACACCAAAACAAATTTTATCGTTTCTCAATCATTGATATTGCCTGAAGTTTCAAAATGAAGTTTATCAAATATGAAATTAATTTGCAAACAAGCGGATAAAGTAAAAAAGTATGCACAATTTGATGAGAAATTTCTCTTTTATTTATTTGACCCTTGAACGGGTAAATATGTACAAAGATGCAATCCCTTAATGAGGTAATTGCTGTGCAAGAAAAATACAATGGCAAATAAAAGTGATGTTCCATCGAATTCCAATACTGCCATGGTCCCTACGGCTCTGAGAACTTTAATACCTTGATATGTAGGAAGACGTCTGTATTGGTTCCTCAATTTAGTAGCATGTCAGGATCAATTGGATGTATAGACTAGATACTTTGCCTTGGAATTTGTCCCTTATTTTTTCTTGGATCGCCCTTTCGGGTTTTCAATCGACCGGGACGCCCCTTTTTGCCTGAGCCTCCCTTTCGAGTTTTCAACTCAGCGGGCATGATAATTTTCTATTATTATTATTATTATTATTATTATTATTATTATTATTATTATTATTATTATTATTATTTTTATCCTAATTTTTTCCTGGACTGCCCTTTAGGTTTTTTAGTCCACCGGGATAACCATTTTTGCCTAAGTCGCCTTTTCAAGTTTTCGACTTAGCGGATTTATTATTATTCCACTTTTTTAGGCATAGTATCTTTTGATGGAGTCTGTATTCACAGGATACGGTAATTATCTCCATCCATAGTTGCAAGTTTTAGGGCACCCCCGGAGAATGCTCCTACTACAACATATGGTCCTTCATAGTTTAGTGTCCACTTGCCCCTGGTTTCATTATACATGGATATGATCCTTTTAAGCACCAAGTCGCCTTCTTGAAATGTCTGAGGCTGCACCTTCTTGTCGAAAGCCTTCTTCATACGTCTCTGATAGAGCTGACCGTGACACAAAGTTGTCAAACACTTTTCCTCAATAAGATTGAGCTCGTTAAACCTTGTCTTTACCCATTCTATTTCATCAAGTTGAGCCTCCATTAAAAATCTCAGTGAGGGAATTTCAACTTCTATGGGAAGTACTGCTTCCATGCCATAAACTAATGAATAGGGTGTTGCCCTTATGGAAGTTCTTACCAAAGTAAAATATCTATGCAGTGCGAAAGGTAGCATTCCGTGCCAATCTTTATAAGTGACCACCATTTTCTTAATGATCTTTTTGATATTTTTGTTGGCAGCTTCAACAACTCTATTCATCTTGGGTGTGTAGGGTTTTGAATTGTGATGTTCGATCTTAAAACTAGCACACTAATCTTTCATCATCTTATTGTTGAGATTAGACCCATTATCAGTGATGATGCGGTTGGGAACCCCATATCTGCATATAATGTTGTCCTTCAAGAAGCGGGCGACCACTTGCTTGGTAACTATGGCGTATGATGCAGCTTCGACCCATTTGGTGAAGTAGTCTATGGAAACAAGTATGAAACGGTCACCATTGGAAGCTTTCGACTCAATCATCTCAATCATGTCTATGCCCCAGATGGAAAAGAGCCATGGTGAAGACAAGACATTCAAAGGAGTGGGTGGCACGTGAACTTTGTCAACATATATTTGGCACTTATGACAAGTTCATGCGTGATGATAACAATCAGCCTCCAAGGTGAGCCAATAATAATCTTCTCTCAATATCTTCTTTGCCACCGTATGTCCATTAGCATGGGTACCAAAGGATCCTTCCTGAATCTCCTTCAGAATTTGTTCAGCCTCATGTTTTTTGACACACCTGAGTAAAACGGTATCATGGTTACGCTTGTACAATATGTCACCATTCAGAAAGAAGTTGGATGCCAGTCTTCTTAAGGTTCTATTATCTATGCTAAAGACACCTTTTGGATATTCTTGCTTTTCCAGGTAGCATTTGATGTCATAGAACCAAGGCTTTTCATCTAACTCTTTAGCGGTAGTTAAGCAGTGGGCAGGCTCGTCAAAGCGCCTGAGATAAATGGATGGATGATGGTTGGGCCATATCAGTTTATACATGGATGCTAGAGTTTCCAAGGCATCTGCCATTTGATTTTATTCTCGAGGAACATGAGTGAAAGTGATCTCATCGAATATGGGGAGTAGTTTCGCCATATAATCTCGATATGGAACTAAGTTAGCGTGTTTCGTGTCCCAATCACCTCTAATTTGATGTATTACCAAGGAAGAGTCTCCAAAAACGTCGAGGGTTTTGATCCTCAAGTCAATGGCTTCTTCTAATCCTAATATACAAGCTTCATACTCAGCCATATTGTTTGTGCAAGCAAAGCAGAGTTTAGCTATAAACGGTAGGTGAAAGTTCTTGGGAGATGTAATCACAACCCCAATTCCATGTCCATAAATATTTGAAGCCCCATCGAACATGAGAGTCCATCGCTCCCCTGTTTTGGGTCCTTCATCTGGTTCGGGCTCTTCATAATCTCTTAAAGCCATGATATCTTTATCTAGAAAATCGAACTTCAAGGGTTGATAGTCATCCATTGGTTGATGAGCAAGATGATCTGCTATCACACTACCCTTGATGGCTTTTTGAGTAACATATTAGATGTCGTACTTAGGTAGAAGCATTTTCCATCGGGAAATTCTGCCGGTGAGAGAAGGTTTCTCAAAGATGCATTTAATGGGATCCATCTTGGAAATCAGATAAGTAGTGTGGCTCAACATGTACTTCCTGAGACACCTAGCAACCCATGCAAGTGCGCAACAAGTCTTTTCAAGTAAGGAATATCTTGTTTCATATTCGTTGAATTTCTTGCTAAGATAATAGATGGTATGCTCTTTCTTACTAGTCTCGTCTTATTGTCCCAACACACAGCCCATGGACTCATCGAGCACAGTCAGGTACATAATAAGAGATCGTTCAGGAACAAGAGGTATAAGGATTGGAGAATCTTGTAAATATTCTTTAACTTTGTCAAATTCCTCTTGGCATTCGTTGTTCCACTCAATCACATGATCCTTTCTTAATAGTTTGAAAATTGGTTTGCAAGTGGCGGTGAGATGTGAAATGAATCTGGCGATGTAGTTCAGTCTCCCAAGAAAGCCACGAACCTCTTTCTCTGTTCTTGGTGTTGGCATATTTTGAATTTCTCGGACCTTATCAGGGTCCACTTCAATCCCTTTTTGACTCACAATGAAGCCAAATAAATTTCAAGATCATACCCCAAACCTACATTTGTTGGGGTTGAGTCTCAGTCTAAACTTTCTCAATCGGGCAAACAACTTTTGCAAATTGATCAAGTGTTCCTCCTTGGTTTGAGATTTGGAAATCATATCATTAACATATACTTCAATCTCTTTATGAATCATGTCATGGAAGAGCGTTACCATCATATGTTGATATGTTGCCCCAACATTCTTTATTCTGAAATGCATCACTTTGTAGCAGAATATGCCCCATGGTGTATAAAGGTTGTCTTCTCCATATCATCTGGGTTCATCTTGATCTAAATGTATCTAGAGAAACCATCCATGAAGGAAAACACTGAGAAAAGAGTTTTGTTTTCGACCAATACATCAATGTGAGGTAATGGGAAATCGTCTTTAGGACTAGCTCGATTTAGATCACGGTAATCCACATACATACAGACCTTTCCATCTTTCTTTGGTGCCGACACGATGTTGGCAACCCATTTTGGATACTTTGCTATAGCTAGGAAACCAGCATCAAATTTCTTTCGAACCTCTTCACGGATTTTGAGGTCCATATCGGGACCGGTCCTCCTTAACTTTTGTTTGACAGCAGAGCATCCTTCTTTAAGTGGTAACTTGTGTACAACAATGTCAGTGTCCAACCTTGGGATGTCTTGATACGACCAGGAAAACACATCAGAGTACTCATGGAGAAGCTCTATCATCTTGTTCTTGACTGCAGCTTGAAGAGGGGCTCCTATCTTCACTTCTCTTTTATCTTCCTCGGTACCCAGATTGATAACTTCGACTTCTTCTTGGTGCGGTTGAATGACTTTTTGCTCTTGCTTGAGTAGCCTTGCTAGCTCGTCAGGGAGTTCACAATATTCCTCGTCCTCATCCTCAGCTTGGTAGATTGAGCAATCAAAGTCATATAGGCCAATAGCAGAGTCGGTATCAAGGACCTCGGTGGTGTTTCTACATGTTTATGATTTATGCAGTTTTTTTAGGAAGTGCATGTATGAAAGTATTTCCATTTATTGTAGAAACGAAAAAATGCGAAAGAAAATGAGTGAAATTGAATGTAAAATTTTATTCATTAATGATAAATAATAATTTAAAACATCGGGGGCCCGTACAAAATACCACTACGCCTTGGGCAGAACGTAGGGTTTTTGATAAAACTAAGAAAATTATGTTTGGTGTGGGAAGAAATGGGGAATTTCAACGGTCTTCCAATTGTGGAGCTCCTCTCCAGGCTTTACTTGACGGATCCATCTTGAAGCATCTTCATCATTGATACCCAAGTCTTTAGTAATCATCGCCACACGATGATGAAATATATGTCCAGCACTTGTGAATGTCTTTTTTAATCGGAGAAATCTGCTTCTTGTCATATGGCACCAATGCTGATTGAGAAGATGGTTGATACCCCAACCCAAACTTGTCAAACTTTTCATTCACTTCGACTAGCTTGCCCCAACTTTGGGTGTTTCCGCTTTCAATCAATTCTTTAGCACTCTGCCAAGATGCCATGGAAGACTCAAGTTGATCAGGGATCCGCTGCACTGCCAGTATGCTCACAACTTCTAGTGACTGAAATGGTGTCTCTATGGTCTCTCCTTCAACATTGATGTAGTAGAAGGGTGTCAGATGGATCACCAAGATGTCTTCCTCTCCGCCAATAACAATTATCCTCCCGTTGGTGATGAATTTCAATTTTTGGTGTAGAGTAGAAGTCACAATGCCTGCATCATGTATCCAGGGTCTTCCAAGTAGGCAACTATATCTAGGGTGGATGTACATTACTTGGAAAGTAATGGTAAAAATAGTTGGGCCTATCTTGATGGGCAGATCCACTTCTCCAATATCTGCTCGTCTGGAACCATCAAAAGCCTTCACAACCAGGGTGCTCGGCTTCATTTCTAGGTCTTCTAGAGGTTACATCACAAGACTAGTCTTCAGAATCACATTCAAGGATGAGCCAATATCCACCGAGACCTTCGACAACAGTGTGTCCATACACTTTATGGAGATGTGCAGAGCCTTGTTGTGATTTTTCTTTTTTGCGGTCAACTCTTCATCATTGAAACCAAGAAAATTTCCAATGGTAACATTTTCTATCACATCGCTAAATTGAGCCACGATGATATCCTTGGTGATATGGGTTGTACTCGAAACCTTCAGCAGAGAGGTCTTGTGAGCCTCATAACTTAGTAACAATGACAACATGGATATCTTAGCCGGTGTCTGGTACAACTGGTGACTACCTTATAGTCACTGTTCTTTATTATCTTAAAAAAACTCCTCGGCCTCCTTTTGCATGACGACGGCCTTCGGTGATGACAAGTCTCCTTGAGATCCTGTACTTGGAAATGGGATCACAATGGGTGTCTTCTTTCTGGTGTCAACATTTTGAGGGGTGAACAATCTTCCGCTCCTAGTTATTCCACATGGTCCTACGATAGAGGTTACATTTGGTTCAACAGCCTGTGCAGGCTTCCTCTCTTGCCCCTGCTTAAAAACTTTGGGCTCGTAGTTCCATGGGACTGCTTGATCGCTCTTGTAAGGGAATGGAGCAGGATAGTAAATTACCATAGGAGAGGTCGGAACTTGTGCTTGCGGTGTATCATAAGGAACATCATAGAGAATGTCAATCACCGACACCGACTTCATCTTCTTATCTTCACCAATTCTTTCAATTTGAATCACACCCTGATCCAGTAATTCTTGCAAACACTGATACATTTTCATCAGTAAGACTATCCGTCTTATTCTTCAAAGAAATCAAACCATATTTTTTCAATTGTTCTCCTATAACTTCCATAGGAGTACGAATGTCTTCAATTCTTGTAGTCAATCTTTTCTCATTGCTTTCCTCCATAGCATGAACCGATAGACCCCCATATGTAGGCACATGATTATTTTTTATGTTTGGTCCTCTAGGAGTAAAAGTCAGGTCTTTAGAATCCACTAGCTCTTGAACTCTGTTTTGGAAGGCATAACACTTTTCGATAGGATGTCCTAGTGCACCTTTGTGAAACTCGCAGTGAGCATTGGCATCATACCCAATAGGATACAGAAAGGTAGCAGGAAGCAAATCCTTCAAAGTCAAATGACCGCCTTGCATTAGAAAAGGGAATATTTGACTGTAAGACACAAGCAAAGGATCCAGTTGCTTCCTTGGAACTCTCGGACGAAACTATCGTTGAGCTTGATTGTTGTATTGTTAAGGCTGTTGTGCAGGAGCCTATTGATGTTGTTGTTGTTGATAACCTTGTTGAGTAGGTAGTTGATATGGAATTTGAGCGACTTCCACTACCAATTGATAGGGAATGTTTAGAGGAGCTTTTCCCATTGTTCCCCTCATCACGACATTATTTTAACCTTCCTTCTTCTTTTAAAAACTGGGATAAGGCTTCTTAGATAGATCAGATGTTCTGATGCTAGCTTGAATCTTCCCTTACTTCACGCCTTGTCAACACGATCACCAATGACTACCAAATAAGCAAAATTTGGAGCCCCACTACTCACCAATCTATCAAAGAATGGTTCTTTCAGCGTATTCACAAAAATTCCAGTCATTTCTCTTTCAGACAATGGCGGCTCTACCTGAGCAGCCAACTCCCTCCAGCGTTGGGCATAATGCTTAAAGGACTCTTTTTCTTTCATTGACATGCTTTGGAGTTACATACGGTCGGGCGCCGTGTCCAAGTTATACTTGTATTGATGGATAAAAGCATCAGCTAAGTCTTCCCAACTCTGGATCATTTTTGCTCCAGACTCATGTACCATTTAAGTGAGGCACCGCTTAAACTGTCTTAGAAATAGTGGATAAGCAGTTTCTCATTGTCAGTGTGGGAAGCCATCTTTCTGAAATACATGACCAGATGACTTCTTGAGCATGCGTTGCCTTCGAACTTCTCAAAATTAGGGACTTTGAACTTGGTAGGGATAACCAGGTTCGATACAAGGCTCATGTTGGCAGTAGATGACCCGAAGATGTTAATACCCATGATAGCCTTGACTTCCTTCTCTAGTGCACGGAACCTTTCGAGCGATAGTTCTGGCGCGGTCATAGCAGCAGCCATAGATGGTTAAAGTGTACCAAAAACATCGCATTGTTCATCAACATCAATCATGGAACCTTGTTGAGCAGCAGCGAAAAACACTGAAGTGTCTACGTTGATCACAGGAATCGGGATATCATCCTTTTTGGTCACCCTGGGTGAACCCAGTTGATTGGCAAGCTTTCGGGCTTCAGCAACGGTTTCAACGTTTTCTTCTTTCCGGGCTAGGGTCAGCATAGTTTCCAGTAGTTGGTCTATCTTAGCTCGAAGGGTATCAATGTCTTCCCTCATGGTATTCTGATTGGCTTCGATCTGCTCCAATGTCATGTTGTAGTTCCTTCTCGTTCCATAGCAATGTCGAGTAGTCAGATTGTCTGGAAATGAAGAGGTATGAGTTTACCTTTTGATATTTTTTTATGTATGCATGAATGAATGTTTTTTTCTTATTGCAAAGCTTGCAGTTATCTTATTATCTATTGCTGAGAATATTAAGCATTTAACATTGCAAGTCGTGAAAAGACACAGATAAACAAAAACTTCCACTTTTATTCATTCATATTCAAGTACAACGAAAATGAAATAAAACTTTAAAGCAATTAGAAAGAAATAAAAGTATATGACATCGAGCTAATTCGCCATTCTGAAAGTGACTCCCTGAGCTTTACAAATTGCCTTCAAATCCATGGCAAGGTATTCCATAAGCTTCTTGCAATACTTGATACAGTTGTAGACTTGATGTGGAGTGTTCTCTGGACACATTATCATGTCAGCCTCTATCATCTTCTCAGGAAGATCTTGACCCATTAGATTCATCATACCATCCAGATTTAGAAACTTTTGCTTCCACTCGGAGTACAAATCTCGAAAATTGGCAATAATGACGTCTCTTTCACCCAAAGCGGCTTCAACTTTCTTGCACTGAGTCATCCACTGAGTACCGACGTTCAGCAAGTCTTGGTAAGCCTTCCCAAATCTCATATTGTCAACTTGTTCAATGGCATTATCTAGCTGAACTTTCTTTTAGAGATATTCTTTGTGGTGCCTCTCCTTTTACAGCTTTTCTCGTTCCACTCTATCTTTCTAAGTTTGGATGGTAGCCTTCAACTCTTGAATCTAAGCCTCGTAATATGTTATGGCATCCCTCCTCATGATGTTAGAGTTTTCCAAGTCTCTTTCGAGCTCCCAGATCTTTCATTTGTATTGGCTCAACTCTTTATTACAGTGGTTCAGGTCAGCATTTACTCCAACCAGGGCACCCCCAACCCAATTCCTTTTAACTTCCTCGATTTGAATCCTCTTCTTGCTACTTTCGACCTTTTCTGTCATTGTTATGCTCATGTCCTCCCAAACTTCACTTTTCAGCTTGGTCCTATTAAATTGAATTCTTAGCTATGTGTTTTCCCGCTCAAGCTCTATGATTTCATTGTTAAGCTTGTCTATATCTTCGGGAAAACCTGGAATAGGCTTTGGATTCATAGGGAAAGATGATGGATCAAAATAAAAAGGTATCTTAACAATTAGAGCCCTTTCCTTTACCCATCTGACATAGGATTCTTTAACAATAATGTTCTTCTTCGAATCAGGACTGCTCCTAATCACTTTTGACCATGCACTCCTTACTCTTCTTACATATGGATTTGTAGGAGATACATTATTGATGACGAATGGCACCAAACGGCTGCCTTCAGGCGAACCTTCCATAGGGAGACCAAGTTGTCTTTTGAATAGCACAACATTATAGTTGATGCACCCATAAATCCTAGTAGAGGAACATTAGAGAATTCTCCATAGTTGAGAATCACCGTCTTGATGTTCCAGTCCCTTTTATACCAAGTAATGTCATTGGAAGTAAGGGAGGAAAATCTTTGAGGCCATCGGTGTTGTCTGGATATAAAAGGACCCTTATGAGGCATGAGCATTTTCATCCACATTTGTAACAAAGGAGTGTAACAAAGGAAATTTCTACTTTTCTTCTCATGACGAGTGTGGAAGGTATGATAGAAGTCATCCAACAGGAACAGAACAAGATTATCGGTTAAGAAGATCTCTATCACCGAACGATCTACCAATTTCTCCACCTTTGGGAACAACACAATCAAATACACCAACAATGCTAGGATAGCTCCACATGATACCCACCTTTCTTCCTTGACATACTTCCAAGCTTCATCTTCCAAGGACGCCCTTGAGAATCCTCCGTTGTCAGTCTAATTGGCCACCACAGTTTTAGTTGGAACACCTAAAGCAGTAGCTACCTTTGGCATAGTAAGACATTCTTCCATCTTCGGAAAGGGATTGAAGTCTTTGATAGGCCGATTCAATAACACTTTAAACTCTCCCAAGGTTGGCGCAATTTGAAATTCAGAGAACGTGAAGCAAGAAAGATAAGTTTCATAATACTGAGCCAAGGCTGTGAGAGCTTCAACATTGAAATCTTCATCTAGTACATTTATAATTCTTCCAAAGTTAGTCTGGAACTTGTTATGCTTGATGGCAGTAACCTTTGAGCTCAGAGCTTTCAAGTTGTCCATCTTTGGCTCCTTGGACTTGAAAGTGAAAGTGTTCTTTCTGTTATCTTGACTTGTCATGATCGCTTTGTCAAATGCTCTAATCTGCAATGAATATAATAAATTGAGAGCTTTGTTTTTTTTTGTTTTTATGATGAATGGATGCATGAATAAATGATGACAATAATTCCCAAATAAGGTTTCCTGATAAACATGTTGCGGTGAGAATCATGATGTCAAGCTATTGATTAACTCGAATCTTAATTCATTAAATTCACAACTGGACTTTTATTTATCCAAAGGAAAGGTTAAAGAAAGAAAGACCTTTTGCGCGATGTAACAACAACGCTAAAAGATTCGGGTATCGGGGGTTGGTTATGCTTAGGGTAGGTATTTCACATCCTAAACATCTGTAGTACTCTACAGGAACCTTTTGTCTATTTGTATGCTAAGTTGCTTGCTATGGTTTGGGATTAAGGTTGGGTTTGAGGTAAATACCTAAGGTTGATGTTTCTAAGTTTTCTCGCAAAGATATCGCATCTTTTGCCTACGTATCCTAATTAGGATAGAATCAGAGCAATTGTAGTTCTTCTCACTGAGGGTGGATGAACACTTGATTATGGTCAAGGTTCAAAGGGGAACAAACATAAAAATGCTTCTATAGAGTTTAAAAAACACTCTATTCTAAGTTGTACACTCAAGGGGATTGACTTTGACAAAAGCCAGGAGGGGAGTAAGTAATCATGACAATGATCCTTACATAGTGTTAACAAACTCTATCTTAAAGTTCTAGTTGAAGAACACTCCTAATAAAGGTGGATCTTTTAGACTTAAGTAAAGTCTAATGGCTAGTAGGTTCTAACTTAACTAATCTAGGGTTCAAGATGACTTAACAAATTCAAAGGGAGGGTAAAGAGCTATCCATGACCCTAGGGGGTCAATGGAGAAACTTTCTTTTGGAATATGAGAAAGATGAGGCAGCTGGATGAGAACTAACAAGTTCCATCACTTGGGGAAGGCTTAACAAAGTTAAAGAAACACATAAGCATTCATTCAAACATGATGAATATAGAAATAGTATGGTAACTACAAAGAAATATTAGGGCAATCATGTAATAACACATGAACAATAGTCAAGATCAACACAAAGACATAGAGGTAACAACCACCAATGCAAGTAAAGAACAAGTGTAGCAACAACAAGTTCATCAATAACATTCAAATAAGGTTGGTGCTAACAAGTTACAACTTGAGCAAACATATAAAGATCAAATGAGATCAAAGGTAACAACATAAGACCATCTATACATGTGTTGATAACAATCGAACAAGCAAGAATACAAGAAATGTTACTACAATTCAAGTATTTGTTCATGGATTCATGGGAAAAAGTAAGAAAGTTTCATGGTAACAACCAAGTCAAAAATCAAACCCTAGCATGTTATGGTTCTAACAAGACACGTAAACAAGCAGAATGAATAATGAAAAACATATTCAAGAGGTTACAACATCAAGAATCTTGTTATGAATCACAAAGAAGTTCAAGGTATACCACTCATATTCAAGCATTCACAAAGGCAATAAACCAACCCTAAACATGTTATGGTTCTAACAATACACATAAACAAGTGTAATAAGGTAGGAAAAACATATTCAAAAGGTTACAACATCAAGAATCATGGTATAGGTCACAGATGAAGCTCAACAGACCATTTTCACATGTATGAATTCACAAAACCAAGCATGAACACAGAAAGACAATGAATCAAACAAATTTGAACATTTAAACATGTTAAAAAACATATATGAATCATACAAGACAAATATCATAAGAAAAATCAAGTTACAAGTTGAAAACGTTCAAGAACACCAAGGTAAAAACCCTAAAAAACACATGTTATTCAAGTGGACCAAAGTATTTCTAGGATAACAATCATTGAACTATTTCTTCACTAAATGCAAATATACATGTTAAGGAGTAGTTTGAAAAAAGAGTGGCATCAATATCATAAAAAATGAGGAAGTTATGATCATGGAAAGTTGGTGCACCAAGAGGGCAAAACTAGGTCATGACAAGGTAAGACAACTTTAGGTCATTTACATGAAGGATTGGAACTCATTCAAAACTTAACCAAATGAGGTGAAAAAAAGTGGAAATTGTGTATTTTTGAACAAGTAGTTCAATGGTACCATTTGTTTTTCTATACCATGAACCCACAAGAAAATCCGATAGCATCATTGGTAGTGCAAGTTTGGTGACAACCAAAAGCAAGAACATGTGAACAACATTGTGTAGTGGTGTGCTTTGTGAAAAAAGTGTATAAACATCACATATGCATAATATATAGAATTTGGAACAAGAGAAATCAAGAAATGCACAAGTGGTTTGGCAGAGTGGAATTAAAATGCAAATAATGTCTAGGTTGGGCCTAGTTTGTGACCTGAAATTTGACAGTTTAAAATCTACATACTTTGCTGCAAGAAATGGTTCATACATGACATATAACATACATAAAACATGTCTAAGCAATGTTCAACTCAAAATCATGGTTATAATTCAAAGTGGCATGAGAAATGCAAGTTGAAAACTTACCTCTTAGAGCCTTGTGTTGCAAACTTGGGAAGCAAGAAAACCAGAGATTCCTCAAAGTCTTTGATGGTCTACAAATTCTCCAAGGTTGATAAGAAGATGCTCCAAGTAAGCTCCAAGCAAGTTAGTGGGCAGAATGCCTTGATAGTGAAGGAAACACCAAAAAATCCAAGGATTTTCAAAGCCAACTTGCTCAATCCTTGTTACAGAAGTGTGGATTGATGATTGTAATACCCCAAATTTTACCCTTATATTTAGTCAATCACTTCACACAGCATCTCATCTGTGCATCTGCTAACCACTAACCAGTCATAAAGTGCGTTTTGTTTTGCAGGAACTACCCCAGGGGTATTTTGGTCATTTTGCGCTGACTGTTCTGAAAAAGATGGTCTCTAGTGATAAGGCGTTCGAACTATCATATCCAGGACACTTATTTATTGTACGGGCTGATTATCAAGGAATTGATCTCAAGTCAATTAATACTGAAACAATTTGTCAGAAACACATTCGAGTGTTGGGCCAATCGTTGCCTGTGTTTATTTAAGACAGTTTGAGCAGTTTCCCGTTCCATTGATAGAACGCCGCTTCTGGGGGTATACAATAAGGGGGTTTTAGTGCGATTTTGTTCATGGTCGAATCAGGCTGCGGTAAGATCAAGATCAACAAAAGGAACGATTGATTAAGTGGATAAAGTATTGGGTCTCACTCATAACGTTGTTCAAATATCAAAAAGAAGTGAATTGAAGTATTTTGAGTATTATTCATGAATATTTATATGTTACCACTGAGAGGTAACTGTAGATGATTTTGGATTGTTATTCACAAGTATTTCTAATTTACATTTAAGAAGTGGATTTAGATATTTTCGAAGCTTATTCAAGACATTCATAAATTACAATCAGGAGGCGGAAATGAATATTTTTGAATTTCAGTTCATAAATATTTATAAGTTACAATTGGGAAAGAATGAGAATATGATTACAGAATCATGATTTACAAGCATTTACACTACTCTTTCTATCCTAAGTTCTAAAGGTCTTAAAAGGAACTAAAGGGCTTCGCGCCATTCCGCCATTTGAAATCCATCTTTCGAGTCCTCCGATTAACCTGCACAATGAAAAACAAATACAAAACAGAACAAACAGAATAGAAAAATGTTAGAGATTGTTTGACACTCTCAGAACAGCGTCATCATCGAGTGCCGGGAGTGGCACAACCGAAGCTGCGTCCTACCCCCATTACCGACCCGCACCGTTGGCGTCAGATCAAGTGGTCATCTGTTCTTATCATGCGGGACATCCGAGAGATAGAAGTGATAAAAGAAGCAGGACTGATTCGCTTTTGCCGCAATTGGATTTCCAAACTGATTGGTCATAAACCCGGATGCCGACGGGTATGAACCACTTTGGCTTCAAGGTTATCCGACACCTGAAATCCACAACAGCATCAGTACCAGGTTCAGAATTCAGAACTCAAAGCAAGACAGTTCATAAGTGGAAATTCAATCTGAAAGTGCACAACCAAAAACTGCATCAATTCCGAGTTCATGAAAACCAAGTCCCAAACATGAATAGAAAGTAAAGGCTGCTGCTGGATCTCAAACTGCACCACATAAGAACAGAAAGCTGCTACCAATCCTTATCATAAAAATGAAATACAAACCAAACTGCAATGTATCAAAAAGTTCAGCAGCATCAGTTCAGGAAACAAGTTCAGTTCAAGAATCCAACGCCATTGCACCAAAATTGGTTACAAAACAAGTCGATTGGAACTCGCTTCGAACAAAACCCCAACTGGTCAACATCTGAAAAAAATCAATAACCAAAATGCATCAAAACAGCACAAATCATATCACGAAAACAAGTGCAATGTGGTTCGAATCAGAGACTAAAATGCCAAGTTGAGATGGATGTGAATGTCTGCAAAATCTAAAACACTAAAAGTGTCAGGGTTCTAACAAGGTATTACAGCCTATATCAGAAAACAAAGCAGAATCAACAACACCAAGCTGATGTGTTTAATCACGCCCTCAGTAAACTCATCATTGGGCGGAGACTCGAGTTGCCGGGAGGGAAACAATTAGAGTGTCTCCAGCTCCCAACCAAGCGTCGAAAATAAGGACCAATCTCGAAGGCTCCCAACAATCATCGAGAGTAGAAACAAGAACGGATGCCCTGGTAGCTCAGACTGTGATGTCGTCATCGCCGCATAACCTTCTCGGCCATTCTGACTCGACCGAAGCATCAGCCTCAATTCACTGAAAAAGAAGAAGAAAAATAAGTGAATTCCAACTGATAACCAAACTGAACGAAGCAATGTCCAAATGAAATCAAAAACAAATCAGTTCAGATATCAAACAGATCAAATGAAATCCGAGCGAATCCATATCCGTAAATAGGGAATCCTGAAAAGGGAAAGTTCAAATCAGATGAGATCAAACATATCAGAAAAACGAAATCCAATCTCACCAAAATCCCAATCAAATCTTTAAAGAGGAAACAAGATATATCAGTATCAGAATAATCCAATCAGGGTATCAGAAATTTGATCAAGCAAGAGTGAATCCGAAAAGTGTTCAAACCATATCAAAAATCACAGCAAATCAGATCAAAAATCCAATAGTAACGCAAATCCATTGTTAACAAAAGCCCAAAAAGAGAGTATATAAGAACAACATCACCTCATTAAAACGGTGGTGGCCGCGAGAGAGAGAAAAGGCTAAGGTTCAAAACCCTAGACGGAGAATACAACAAAGGGGCGAAGAAGAACAAATCGCGGAAACCCTAAACGGATCAAAGGACGGCCGCGAACTCAGACGAAAGATCATCATCAACATCATTCGCGAATCACCGACGCATGCCATAGATCACAAAACGGCCGCGTTTACAAACTCAGATCATTCAGACGGAAGAACACCGGCGCCGTTTTAACCAAACGGCGGGCAATCTACCGTTTTGGGCCTCAGCTCACTTCATCATCGGTCGTTTTCACCGTCAACGTAAGCCATGAGACATTTTCATCACAGTTTTCATGTTCTGTTTCAGGTTAATGAAAGGGATGAAGAGGGTCGTGATGAGAGTGCGAGCGAGAGAGAATCGAGGGAGAAGAAGAAGAATGCAAGCGGCGCCGCGGAAAAGCGTTTAGGGTTATGAAACCCTAAAAGAACCCTTTTGATTTCAATTACCTCAACCGGGTTGGGTCCGGAGGTAATGACCGGCCCAACCCTTTTATTTTTTACTTTTTTTTCTTTTTTTATAATTAATTAATTAAATTATTAAACCTTTTTTAAAAAAACTAATATTTAGGTTGTTTTTTATATAAAGTAATAATCTAAAAACATTTTTTAAAGATAAAATTTAAAACATTTTTAAAATATTAAAATTAAAAAAATTTTTTTAATAGTTAGAATCAAATTTTTTTTAACTAAAATTAAGACCCCTTTTTTTAAAAAAACCAAGAGAAAATATTTAAAAAATTAAAATCTCCCCTTTTTTTTATTTATTATCAAGCAAAAATTTAAACTTAGATTCGTGTTTTAAATTAAAGTTCTCATAAAAATAAAAAACCACAAAAAATGTCCCATAGCTTCATGCTTCTGTTTTCATAATTTTGTTTACTAACCTAGTTCGCTCACTGTGCAGCTTACCATGTTGCTTCTTTATGTTTGCGTTCTTAAAATTGAATTGTATCATATTATTGTAACTGTTCCTCCTCTGTAACCTTGCGAATCTTAACAATCGCATTTACGTTTCTGCATTTAAAATTCTGCTGATGTATGATTTCAATTATCTCACACATTCATCAATTATTCTGTCACATTACACACATCCGAAGGTTAGGTCTAGCTTTTGGTCGCCGCGCCAATAGTCCTCAACTTCAAACCCTTACAACCTCACAAACCCTAATTTTCACAAATGCCTCGCCGCAGGCAAAATTACAAAACTACCCCTAGCATTAGGTCAAAGAGCCACTGCGCTCATTTTAGGGTTTCCCGCCGCGGAATCCCTAACCTAATTTAACCCTAATTACAACTTAACAATTCGACGTAGAGATTTGGAGTTTCTACACTCCGCGTAAGCGTGCCCTTAGGACATGTTTATTCCCCTTGAGACCTTGACCACAGTCAAGAAGTCTCTAACCTCCCTTTTGAGGGGAACTACGATTACTCTGATTCCACTCCCGTAAGGATACGTAGGCACAAGATGCGATGTCTTGCCGAGTAAACTTAGAATTAACCCCTTAGGTCTCTTTTCTCACTTGTAATCCTTTGTACATATACCTTAAGCAAATGAATAAAGCAAATAGTAAACATCTGAACAAAAGGTTCCTGTAGAGTACTACAGAAGTTTAGGGTGCTAATACCTTCCCTAAATTCAACCAACCCCCGAACCCTAGATCTTTCCCCGCATTGTGTTTACGATGCAAAATAGGTTTTCCCTTTTTGACCTATTCCTTCGGATAAATCAAAGAGCGGTTGTGAATTGAATTGCGATTCAAACTCGTTAATAGTTTGTGATCCTATTTCCACCGCAACAGTAAATGGTGACTTCACTGGGGACTGTCTTAATTTTTGAGGGTTATCCCTAACTTGTTCATATTTATTACTATCTGTGTTATTATTCATTTACATATTTGTGCTTTGATGGTGGGACTGTTCCTTGTGCTGTGAGATAAGTCCTACGCCCGGACTAGTGACATTATTATAGGATGGGGATATATTCGATGAGGCTTATAGGGAGTGAATCCCGACCAAGCTGATTCGAGAATCACCGCTCAGTTGAGACCCTTTCGAAAATGGTTCGGTTGAACGAGTAATCGTTGAAAACTTTTTCCATGGTCGATTGGAGTCTGTGATATTGGGAACCGTAGAACCTTTACACCACCTCGGCCTTATTTAGGACGTAGTGCGGGAACTATGTGGGAGTAGTCCTACAATGGTTGCTACGCGATACTACACTCAAAAGAGGTTCTCTTGAGAATATTATTAACCCCTGAGTCAATCGGAAGGTTGATAATATCCGAAAGATGGGCTGATGACTTTGGGCACTTTTTAGAACCTTGTTCTGCAGGTACAACTAACCTATAGTACACTCCTTTTGGGGATGGGTAGACCTTAACTCCACTCATGACTTTTAACCTAGGGTTTTGTGTATTCATGTGCATGGCATCCATAAAGCATCCCATTTCATGGAATTCAAGCATCATTTACATCGCGGGATAAAATAAAAATGGAAAAAACAAGGAAAATTTTTTTGGTACCCCACGACATTCGTAAATGTTTGAATTCCATGAAATCTTCATTCGCATTTGCATCATAGCATCATATACTTTCTTGCATTGCATGTGTCTTCCGTTTTCTCATGTTCGGTTCTCTCGCCTTCCAGTTTCGTCACCCTGAGTCCTCGGCACCAGTACAACACCAGAGCTCAAACTCGGAAGAGAATGGAAGATCAGACAAAAGAGATTGATCGCCTTAGCAATGAACTTGAAGACCTGCGAGGGGGTATGGGGCGTATGATGGAATTGTTACATGTCATGAATGCTAAGATGGATACCCAGCCCACTGTTGTTTCCGAGATTACCGGCGCTACCGTGGACCCTCCACCGAATGTGACCGTAGCAAGGGACCCACCTTATGGTCTTGCTCCAGGTTTTGTGCCTCCTCAAGCCACTGTTCCGATTAATCAGCATGTTCAGCAAGTCGTGCCTTTATTTTCCGAAGTTCCTAGGGGGGCCCTATCTTTGCACCACCTGTCGTACACACCCGTGCGCAACCGTATTTCAATGAGACCGTCTTCGATAATCTTGATGAGAATGTTGAAGGTTATGAGAAACATGACAAGCTTCGTGAGGAAGTAGACACTATCGTCCAGAGATTGAGAAAGGTAGAAGGTGATCAAATTTTCGGGGCTGCTGTAAGGGACGTCTGTTTGGTCTCAGGTTTGGTTATCCCCCCGAAGTTCAAAACTCCGCAGTTCGACCGCTATGAAGGTGCTACTTGTCCTAAGAGTCATCTGATCATGTACTATCACAAAATGGCTGCCCATGTTGAGAATGACAAACTGATGATTCATTGCTTCCAAGATAGTTTGAAGGGTGCTTCTTCCAAGTGGTATTTAACTTTGGACCAGTCTCGCATTAAGAGTTTCCAAGATTTATCTGACGCTTTCATCAAACATTACAAGTATAATATGGATCTAGCTCCTGACAGAAGACAATTGTTGAGTATGTCACAAAAGAGTTCTGAGTCATTCAAAGAGTACGCTCAAAGGTGGAGAGAGATTGCTTCGCAAGTAGAACCTCCTTTGACCGAGAAAGAGTTAGCTGATTGGTTTGTCGACACGGTCCGTCCAGAATTTTACGAGAGAATGGTGGGTAGTGTGACTTCAAATTTCTCTGACATCGTTGCTGTGGGTGTCAAGATTGAATTGGGTATGAAAAGCGGTAAAATGACAAATACCCATGGTGTTTCAAAGGATCAGCCGAAGAAACCTCCGTACAGCTCTCAGAAGAAGAAAGAAGGTGAGGCTAATGCTATATCCTCTGGTAGACGAAGGGACCAATTTTATCAATATCCGCAAGGTTATGCTCAACCTCAAGGGTACCCGATCCAGTATGCTCAACAACCCTATGTGGCAGCTGTTGCACCTTCTTTCAATCAACAGGTTCCTATGTATCAACCTATGCAACAATCTCCTGTTTATCCGCCTCCTATCAACTACCTACAGGCGCCCAACGCTCCTGCTCCTCAACAGCCAAAGAATCCGGCTCCTCGCCAGAATGTTCCGAACAAGAGAACGTATAAACCTTGTCCGCCGATTCCGATGACTTTCACCGAGCTGTATCCCTCATTAGTCAAACAAGGTCTAATTACTACTCGAGCTTTGGGTCCGCCTCCTAATCCGCTGCCCGCCAATTACAACACCGCCGCTCATTGTTTATTTCATGAGGGTGCGCCTGGTCATGATCTGGAGAACTGTTATGCTCTCAAAAATCTTGTCAGGGATCAGTTGGAAAGGAAGATTTTGTCATTTGAAGATCCTCAACCGAATGTTAAGAAGAACCCTTTTCCTAACCATGAGAGTGTCAACGCCATCAGTGCCGATTCTGAGGAAGGTTATGTCCTCGATGTTGTACAGATTAAGACTCCTCTCAAGATATTCCATTCGAAACTGTTTGAAGCTGGTCTGGTAGATACTTCCCATGTCGCATGCGCAAATTGTGAAGCTAGTATTAAGGGTTGTGTGTTGATTCAGAATGATGTTCAGAGGTTGATTGACGAGGGTGTTTTACAAGTGACAAGCCAAGCCAAGAAGGATGAAGTCGTTGTGGTTGAGCCTGTCTTCCATCAGCCTGAATCAAAGGGTAAGGTACCAGTGTTTAATCTGTCAGGGGCAGGTTCTGCCAATCCCGTGTTCGATATACCAAAGTCGTCTATCCCTGAGGTGAATCAGCCTAAGCCTATAGTTATTCAAAGACCAAGTCCGTTTCCTTTCAGTGATCCTAAAGTTGTACCATGGAAATATGACATGACGATGATTGACAAGGAGTCTGGGAAGATTATCCCAAATGAAGAGATTAAGGACACTGTGACTAATATCGCAGAGGCAAGCAGGATGACTCGCAGTGGCCGTGTGTATACTCCCCGTTCCAATGAGGTTCCACCTAAGGAAACCACTAGTATCCCAGTGTCCGTCAAAGACAAAGGTAAGGGGGCCGTTACGAATGATGAAGATGTTGAGTTTTTGAGGATCATCAAGAAAAGTGACTATAAAGTTGTCGATCAACTTCATCAAACTCCTTCCAAGATTTCGATTCTATCTCTGTTGATGAATTCACCCGCTCATAGGATGGCCTTGCAGAAAGTGTTGACTCAAGCACATGTGGATCAAGATATCAGCACCAGTCGGTTTGATAGTGTGATTGCCAATTTGACCGCATGTAACACCCTTAGCTTCAGCAACGAAGAGTTACCAAAGGAGGGTCTGAATCATAATCGTGCTTTACATATATCAGTGAAATGTCAGGAGGACAATTTAGCAAGAGTACTAGTGGACACCGGTTCCTCTTTGAATGTTCTACCCAAGAGGGTTCTTGATAAGTTGGTTTTCAAAGAGACTGTGTTGAAACCTACTCCTTTGATCGTCAAGGCTTTCGATGGTTCTCGCCGGTCGGTAATGGGGGAGGTTGAGCTTCCTATCCTGATTGGTCCGCAAGTTTTTAATATCACATTTCAAGTCATGGACATTAATCCCAATTATAGCTGCTTACTTGGAAGGCCGTGGATTCATGCCGCTGGGGCAGTAACCTCAACGTTACATCAAAAGATGAAGTTCGTGATCGATGAAAAGTTGTTTATTATACACGGGGAGGAGGATCTAATGGTCAGTAACCTGTCTTCTTTCCGTTACATCGAGGCCGATGAGGATGCTTTGGAAATCTCCTTTCAAGCACTCGAGATCGCCAATGCTGTTCTGCTAGAAGTCGAAGAGACAGTGGGCCAGGGTAATCCATCTTTTGCATCTCTGAAGAGTACCAAATCAACAATTGACAGGGGCACTCCGGAAGGTTGGGGAGAGGTAATCGATGTCAAGACCAAGACCGATCGCTTTGGGTTGGGTTACAAACCGACTCAGAATGGAGCTGCCACAACTGTCAAAGGGCGTCCGAAGGTTATCCAAGAGGTATTTGTCAGCGGAGGTTTCCAAGTCAATGCCGTCAGTGACTGTGAGGAAAATGAAGATTTGAGCAACCTGGTATTTAAGGGTGATGCAGCTTTGAACAACTGGGAGGCCGTAGAGATCCCTGTTATTTTTCCATTGTCAAAGTAATTTTTTAGCGTTTTCACTTATGTTTTCAAATAAAAAGTCCGTAGCTCCGCCCAAGGCTATAGGGTCGTTTTTGTTGGGCCACCTTTCATTTTTAAAAAAGGATATTAATAAAGGCATTTTGTTCAAATCCATTTTGGTTCATTTGCGTTTTTCGTTTTCACCTTTAAAAAATGAAGTTGGCAACCTTTTTTCAAAAATAAAACAAAAAAATAGCATTTCATTTCTTATCTTACATATCTTTGAGCATTTTAATTAAGTAAGCCTTCCATCATGCAGAGACATCGTAAACCTTGTTGGATCCAATGACTTTATTGACACTCCTAACTGGGATGCACCCATCAATCAAGCTGAAGACGAGGGTGAAGAAGATTTTGAAGTACCCGCTGAACTGACAAGATTGATTGAGTACGAGTACACAGAGCTTCAACCGCATAAAGAGCAGGTGGACTTAATTAATCTTAGTACAGATGAGAACAAGAAAGAGGTCAAGATTGGTGCGATGCTTGGGACAGAGGTTAAGCAGAGGCTGATTGAGTTGTTAAAAGAATATATTGATGTGTTTGCGTGGTCGTATCAAGATATGCCTGGTCTGGACACAAATATTGTTGTTCACAAGTTGCCACTTAAGCCGGATTGTCCACCTATCAAACAAAAGCTTCGAAGAACGAGACCCGACATGGCTTTGAAGATTCGAGATGAGGTTAAAAAACAGTTAGATGCAGGTTTCTTGGCAGTTGCAAAATATCCAGATTGGGTTGCCAACATTGTGCCAGTGCCCAAGAAAGATGGTAAGGTTAGGATGTGTGTGGATTACAGGGATCTGAATAAAGCAAGTCCGAAGGACGACTTTCCTCTGCCACATATTGATACACTTATAGACAATACAGCCAGTTTTGCGTTGTTCTCATTTATGGATGGTTTCTCGGGCTATAATCAGATCAAAATGGATCCCGATGATCGAGAGAAGACTACTTTCATTACTCCCTGGGGAACCTTCTGCTACAAAGTCATGCCCTTCGGTTTGAAGAACGCAGGGGCAACTTACCAACGCGCTATGACCACTCTTTTTCATGATATGGTGCACAAGGAGATCGAGGTGTATGTGGACGACATGATAGCCAAATCTCAGAGTGAAGAGGAACATCTAGACCATTTAGTGAAGTTGTTTGAACGACTCAGGAAATATCAGTTGAAATTGAATCCTGCTAAATGTACCTTCGGTGTCAGATCTGGAAAATTGCTTGGTTTTATTGTTAGTCAACGAGGGATTGAGGTAGATCCTGACAAAGTTCGAGCCATTCAAGATATGCCAGCTCCGCAAACCGAGACGCAAGTTAGAGGCTTTCTGGGACGCTTGAATTATATTTCCAGGTTTATCTCTAACATGACCGCTACTTGTGAGCCGATATTCAAATTGCTTTGTAAGGGGCAGACGGTTGAGTGGAACTCTGATTGTCAGAAAGCGTTTGAGAAAATTAAGAGTTATTTGCAAGACCCCCCTATTCTGATTCCTCCCGTACCTGGAAGACCGTTGTTTATGTACCTTACTGTTCTTGAGAAGTCTATGGGTTGTGTGCTTGGGAAACATGATGAGACTGGAAGAAAGGAACATGCGATTTATTATCTGAGCAAAAAGTTTACCGATTGTGAAAACAGATACTCACCATTGGAGAAAACTTGTTGTGCGTTGGCATGGGCCGCTAGGCGCCTCCGGCAATACATGGTCTGTCATACCACATTGTTGATTTCTAAAATGGATCCGATCAAGTATATTCTTGAAAAACCTGCTCAAACCGGGAGGCTAGCCCGTTGGCACATGTTGTTATCTGAATATGACATCCAGTATGTACCCCAAAAGGCAATTAAGGGTAGTATTTTATCGGATTATCTTGCAGATCAGCCAGTTGAAGATTATGAACCTCTTAAGTTTGATTTTCCTGATGAGGATATTTTGTTGATCAAGAGAGATTATGAAGAGCCAGATCCGAGCGAAGGTCCAGAGCCAGGTCTTTGGTGGAGGATGATGTTTGATGGTTCATCGAATTTCAATGGGCATGGTATAGGCGCCGTTCTGATGAACCCAAAGGGTGGATTCACTCCGTTTACAGCCAGGTTAGACTTTGAGTGTACTAATAACGTCGCGGAGTATGAGGCATGTATTCTCGGCCTCGAAGCAGCAATTCACCTCCGAATCAAACTTCTCAAAGTAAGTGGTGACTCAGCCTTGGTTATTTACCAAGTACAAGGCAAATGGGAAACGAAGAATGAGAAGTTAATCCCTTATAAGGACTACATTGTCGAGCTGATCAAGTATTTCGACGAGATAGAGTTCGAGCATGTTCCTAGATCGGAGAACCACGTTGCGGATGCGTTAGCCATGTTAGCATCCATGTGGAAAGTTAAGTTCGTTAATGAAACACCTCTTATCCATATTGAACGCAAAGTTGAGCCCGCTTATTGTCAGGTAGTTGAAAAAGTTAAGGTGGATGAAAAGCCTTGGTTTCATGATATCATGAACTATCTAACCAAGCAAGAGTATCCCGATGGTGCTACTGGTCTGGACAAGAAAACGTTGAGAAGACTGGCTTCGAAAGTCTTTATCAGTAATGGTGTGCTATACAAAAGAAATTACGACATGGTTTTGCTCAGATGTGTTGATAAGCGGGAAGCGGACATGTTACTGCAGGAAATTCACGAGGGGACCTTCGGAACTCATGCCAATGGTTATGCTATGTCCAAGAAGATGTTAAGGGCTGGGTATTATTGGTTGACTATGGAAGCTGACTGCATCCAATACGCTAGAAAACGCCATAAGTGCCAAATTTACGCTGATAAAATGCATGTACCTCCATCGCCGTTAAATGTTTTGTCTTCACCATGGTCGTTCTCAATGTGGGGCATTGACATGATTGGGGCAATCGAGCCGAAGGCTTCTAATGGTCATCGTTTTATCCTTGTTGCTATTGATTATTTCACCAAGTGGGTAGAGGCTGCCTCCTACGCCAACGTGACTAAGCAAGTGGTTGCCCACTTCATCAGGAAAGAAATTATCTGCCGTTATGGAATTCCAAGTCGGATAATAACTGACAATGGCACCAATCTGAATAACAAGACTATGAAAGAGCTGTGTGACAGTTTCAAGATCACTCATCACAATTCTTCTCCGTACCGTCCTAAGATGAATGGGGCCGTTGAAGCTGCGAATAAGAATATCAAGAAAATCCTGCAAAAGATGGTTGTGACTTACAAAGATTGGCATGAGATGTTACCGTTTTCTTTGCATGGATACAGAACCTCAGTGAGAACTTCGACAGGGGCAACACCTTTCTCATTGGTGTATGGAATGGACGCCGTGCTCCCCATCGAAGTAGAGATACCTTCTTTAAGAGTGTTGATGGAAGCTGAACTTGAGGAAGCTGAGTGGGTTCAAGACAGACTGGATCAGTTGAATCTCATTGACGAGAAACGCATGACAGCCATATGCCATGGGCAGTTATATCAGAAATGGATGAAAAGAGCGTTTGATAAGAAGATTCGTATCCGTGAGTTCCGTCAAGGAGAGCTCGTACTCAAAAAGATCTTGCCAGTGCATAAAGATATGCGTGGAAAGTGGATGCCCAATTATGAAGGCCCATTTGTTGTAAAGACCGTTTTCTCTGGAGGGTCTCTGATACTTACAACAATGGATGGTGAAGAGCTGGCACATCCCGTGAATTCTGATGCAGTCCGAAAATATTATGCCTAAAAACCCGCTAAGTCGAAAACCTGCAAAAGGCGACTTAGGCAAAAGTAAGGGTTGAAAAAAAAGAAATAATAATAAAAAGCTCGCTAAGTTGAAAACCCGAAAGGGCGGCTTAGGCAAAAAAGAGCGTCCCGGTGGATTGAAAACCCGAAAGGGCGGTCCAGGCAAAAGTTAGGGACAAAGGTATTTCATTGCATCAGAAAACACCGATCATTGCAAACACACTTTCCACATGAGAGCCATTTTTCAGTTCTTTCACCCTCGTCCAAAGCAAGATTCTGGTTTAGTCTTAGTTATTAGTGTCAGTAGGAGTCATTGGATTCAATGTAACCTTTTCCCATGTTGCCAATTTCAAAGCATAATCATCTGTGGAGCTATGCCCTCAGCAAGCTGCCATCCTTAATAAAAGATACCAGTTTGTTACTTACATTCCTTGGTGCATTACTCTTGTTTTCTATTGTTATGCAAAATGCATTTATTCTTAAAATTTTGAAAATGAAAGGTGCATTGAAAATTTTTAAAACTGTTCTTCAAAAACGCAATCGAAATATAAGAAATTACTTTGACTAGTGGAAATTTCGGAAGGATCTCTTCACTCCTCGAAAATCTCATTGTTGCAGAAACACTTTTAAATCATCACTCTGACACAGTCCCCAGAGAGACTATAAGCTGACAACTTTTTCTTGGGTAACTCGAAAGTGTCCCTCAGGTTTTCCTCTCCCCATGAGAAGACGTGATACTGTGCACCCAAGCAAATTACTTTCTCCCCAGAGAATTCAGAATTTTGAATCCATATTTGGTCCTACCATTCCTTCCCATGATTGACGTATTGGTTGCAGAGAACGCAGAGTATCTCCGTCGAGATGTTTATTCCATCACTCGTCCCTAGTCTGTTTCGTCAGCATACGCAGGGGCATAAGCATCACATGCCTATTTCATTACATACTCATTGCTTACTCATTTCATAACATCTTGCCTACATAAACATTAACATACATTCATATTAACATACATTCATATTAACATACATTCATATTAACATACGCAGTAACATATGCATTAGCGTTCACGGGTTCATTGTGTCTCTCCATCATTGGTTGTTACCGCCAAGTAACTGGGTTGGTCCATTCTCTCCAAATAGATCGTCAGCCCTAAGCATAAAATACATATGTGTTTCCAGTTTCCCCACAGAGCTCGATCCTCGTGGATGACGGTTACTTCAGCTATCTTTCCTCGCCAGGATAAGATATTTACCCTTTCGAGATCATTCCCTCGATGAAGTCTTGATTACCAGTCTTCTTTCTAGCTCGATCCTAGAGTGAGTCCCGGCCTTGTCGGTCGTCGAGCCCAACCGGACGTGCATTTATTTTGCACCATCTAGAGATTTTCACCATACCATGGCAGATACGCGACTGTTCTCGCCTGAGAAGATTATCACTGTACCCGGATGTGCATTTATTTTGCACTATCTTTCAAGAAAATCAATCACAATCTTTACAGATACATGCCAGTTCACGCCTGGAAGATCTATCAGTATAAGACTTTACATCTTACAACATCGGTATACGACATTTCTCACCTAAGAAGCCGATCCTATCTTTGTTATGACTCGCAGCAAATGGCCATCTCCATTGAGAAGTTGGGCTTCCATTTTCCTTGTCGTCTTGAAGTATAGGGAGGTTTTGAACCAAATCGTATTCAGGAGAGCACGATCTTGAAATACGGGGAGGTTTGAGCGGAATCATATTCAGGAGAGCACGATCTTGAATTATGAAGAAGTTCATTTACCCTTTAGTAAAAGAAGGAGCGGAATCATATTCAGGAGAGCACGATCTTGAATTATGAAGAAGTTCATTTACCCTTTAGTAAAAGAAGGAGCGGAATCATATTCAGGAGAGCACGATCTTGAATTATGAAGAAGTTCATTTACCCTTTAGTAAAAGAAGGAGCGGAATCATGTTCAGGAGAGCACGATCTTGAATTATGAAGAAGTTCATTTACCCTTTAGTAAAAGAAGGAGCGGAATCATATTCAGGAGAGCACAGATCTTGAAGTATGAGGAAGTTCAGTTTATCCTTTTCATATTCAGGAGAGCACGATCTTGAAGTATGAAGAAGTTCATTTATCCTTTAGTAAAAGAAGAATCAGAATCGTATTCCAGGCGCCGACCTTAAATATGAGAAAATTTATATATCAGATAAGCAGCAGCCTCTTTATTTGAGTGCTTATTCATTTTTGCATAAGTCCCTTCCAACGGTAAGTGACAGTTCTCCCTCGAGAAGCTTATCAGGGCATTTCCCATTAAAGTCCATTTATTTTGGCATACATCCGGTCTTTACCCTGTATATTTGATACGGATTCCCGAAAAGTCCGTTTGATCCTGTCACGAGGGATAGGTTACCGAAGCTTGGATGTTATTCTTTGCTCAATGCTCCAGCATTCTATGATCGATCTTGCAATCGTACACGATTCAGTTTTACTTTTAGATTCCCCAGTGGAGGTCGTCTCATAGGTGCCATCTCCATTTGAGAATCTCGTTCCCGTTCTAAAAATAACAATTGGTCGTGTTCGCACCAGTTGACCATCATTTTAGAATTCCCCAGTGTTGTACTGTGTCCCAGCGCGTCGTTTTTCCCAGTGTGTTCTTCTCGTAGCGTCTGTCCCTGTGTCGTCGTATTCGTCAGCATTTTCGCATTCATCATTCCAGCATACGCATCATATCACATCCATGGCATCGTCTGCATTAGTCTGGTCCATAGCATTACATATCACCGCGTATAAGGGCAAAATTTTCGGTTATCTATATTTAAATTCCTCCACCATGATTCCTCGAGTCTCCGTCACTCAAATCATCCGGTGTAGCTATTTAAATAGGGGCAACTGTAATACCCCAAATTTTACCCTTATATTTAGTCAATCACTTCACACAGCATCTCATCTGTGCATCTGCTAACCACTAACCAGTCATAAAGTGCGTTTTGTTTTGCAGGAACTACCCCAGGGGTATTTTGGTCATTTTGCGCTGACTGTTCTGAAAAAGATGGTCTCTAGTGATAAGGCGTTCGAACTATCATATCCAGGACACTTATTTATTGTACGGGCTGATTATCAAGGCATTGATCTCAAGTCAATTAATACTGAAACAATTTGTCAGAAACACATTCGAGTGTTGGGCCAATCGTTGCCTGTGTTTATTTAAGACAGTTTGAGCAGTTTCCCGTTCCATTGATAGAACGCCGCTTCTGGGGGTATACAATAAGTGGGTTTTAGTGCGATTTTGTTCATGGTCGAATCAGGCTGCGGTAAGATCAAGATCAGCAAAAGGAACGATTGATTAAGTGGAGAAAGTATTGGGTCTCACTCATAACGTTGTTCAAATATCAAAAAGAAGTGAATTGAAGTATTTTGAGTATTATTCATGAATATTTATATGTTACCACTGAGAGGTAACTGTAGATGATTTTGGATTGTTATTCACAAGTATTTCTAATTTACAATTAAGAAGTGGATTTAGATATTTTCGAAGCTTATTCAAGACATTCATAAATTACAATCAGGAGGCAGAAATGAATATTTTTGAATTTCAGTTCATAAATATTTATAAGTTACAATTGGGAAAGAATGAGAATATGATTACAGAATCATGATTTACAAGCATTTACACTACTCTTTCTATCCTAAGTTCTAAAGGTCTTAAAACGAACTAAAGGGCTTCGCGCCATTCCGCCATTTGAAATCCATCTTTCGAGTCCTCCGATTAACTTGCACAATGAAAAACAAATACAAAACAGAACAAACAGAATAGAAAAATGTTAGAGGTTGTTTGACACTCTCAGAACAGCGTCATCATCGAGTGTCGGGAGTGGCACAACCGAAGCTGCGTCCTACCCACGTTACCGACCCGCACTGTTGGCGTCAGATCAAGTGGTCATCTGTTCTTATCATGCGGGACATCCGAGAGATAAAAGTGATAAAAGAAGCAGGACTGATTCGCTTTTGCCGCAATTGGATTTCCAAACTGATTGGTCATAAACCCGGATGCCGACGGGTATGAACCACTTTGGCTTCAAGGTTATCCGACACCTGAAATCCACAACAGCATCAGTACCAGGTTCAGAATTCAGAACTCAAAGCAAGACAGTTCATAAGTGGAAATTCAATCTGAAAGTGCACAACCAAAAACTGCATCAATTCTGAGTTCATGAAAACCAAGTCCCAAACATGAATAGAAAGTAAAGGCTGCTGCTGGATCTCAAACTGCACCACATAAGAACAGAAAGCTGCTACCAATCCTTATCAGAAAAATGAAATACAAACCAAACTGCAATGTATCAAAAAGTTCAGCAGCATCAGTTCAGGAAACAAGTTCAGTTCAAGAATCCAACGCCATTGCACCAAAATTGGTTACAAAACAAGTCGATTGGAACTCGCTTCGAACAAAACCCCAACTGGTCAACATCTGGAAAAAAATCAATAACCAAACTGCATCAGAACAGCACAAATCATATCACGAAAACAAGTGCAATGTGGTTCGAATCAGAGACTAAAATGCCAAGTTGAGATGGATGTGAATGTCTGCAAAATCCAAAACACTAAAAGTGTCAGGGTTCTAACAAGGTATTACAGCCTATATCAGAAAACAAAGCAGAATCAACAACACCAAGCTGATGTGTTTAATCACGCCCTCAGTAAACTCATCATTGGGCGGAGACTCGAGCTGCCGGGAGGGAAACAATTAGAGTGTCTCCAGCTCCCAACCAAGCGTCGAAAATAAGGACCAATCTCGAAGGCTCCCAACAATCATCGAGAGTAGAAACAAGAACGGATGCCCTGGTAGCTCAGACTGTGATGTCGTCATCGCCGCGTAACCTTCTCGGCCATTCTGACTCGACCGAAGCATCAGCCTCAATTCACTGAAAAAGAAGAAGAAAAATAAGTGAATTCCAACTGATAACCAAACTGAACGAAGCAATGTCCAAATGAAATCAAAAAAAAATCAGTTCAGATATCAAACAGATCAAATGAAATTCGAGCGAATCCATATCCGTAAATAGGGAATCCTGAAAAGGGAAAGTTCAAATCAGATGAGATCAAACATATCAGAAAAACGAAATCCAATCTCACCAAAATCCCAATCAAATCTTTAAAGAGGAAACAAGATATATCAGTATCAGAATAATCCAATCAGGGTATCAGAAATTTGATCAAGCAAGAGTGAATCCGAAAAGTGTTCAAACCATATCAAAAATCACAGCAAATCAGATCGAAAATCCAATAGTAACGCAAATCCATTGTTAACAAAAGCCCAAAAAGAGAGTATATAAGAACAACATCACCTCATTAAAACGGTGGTGGCCGCGAGAGAGAAAAAGGCTAAGGTTCAAAACCCTAGACGGAGAATACAACAAAGGGGCGAAGAAGAACAAATCGCGGAAACCCTAAACGGATCAAAGGACGGCCGCGAACTCAGACAAAAGATCATCATCAACATCATTCGCGAATCACCGACGCATGCCATAGATCACAAAACGGTCGCGTTTACAAACTCAGATCATTCAGACGGAAGAACACCGGCGCCGTTTTAACCAAACGGCGGGCAATCTACCGTTTTGGGCCTCAGCTCACTTCATCATCGGCCGTTTTCACCGTCAACGTAAGCCATGAGACATTTTCATCACAGTTTTCATGTTCTGTTTCAGGTTAATGAAAGGGATGAAGAGGGTCGTGATGAGAGTGCGAGCGAGAGAGAATCGAGGGAGAAGAAGAAGAATGCAAGCGGCGCCGCGGAAAAGCGTTTAGGGTTATGAAACCCTAAAAGAACCCTTTTGATTTCAATTACCTCAACCGGGTTGGGTCCGGAGGTAATGACCGGCCCAACCCTTTTATTTTTTACTTTTTTTTTCTTTTTTTATAATTAATTAATTAAATTATTAAACCTTTTTTTAAAAAACTAATATTTAGGTTGTTTTTTATATAAAATAATAATCTAAAAACATTTTTTAAAGATAAAATTTAAAACATTTTTAAAATATTAAAATTAAAACATTTTTTTTAATAGTTAGAATCAAATTTTTTTTAACTAAAATTAAGACCCCTTTTTTTAAAAAAACCAAGAGAAAATATTTAAAAAATTAAAATCTCCCCTTTTTTTTATTTATTATCAAGCAAAAATTTAAGCTTAGATTCGTGTTTTAAATTAAAGTTCTCATAAAAATAAAAAACCACAAAAAATGTCCCATAGCTTCATGCTTCTGTTTTCATAATTTTGTTTACTAACCTAGTTCGCTCACTGTGCAGCTTACCATGTTGCTTCTTTATGTTTGCGTTCTTAAAATTGAATTGTATCATATTATTGTAACTGTTCCTCCTCTGTAACCTTGCGAATCTTAACAATCGCATTTACGTTTCTGCATTTAAAATTCTGCTGATGTATGATTTCAATTATCTCACACATTCATCAATTATTCTGTCACATTACACACATCCGAAGGTTAGGTCTAGCTTTTGGTCGTCGCGCCAATAGTCCTCAACTTCAAACCCTTACAACCTCACAAACCCTAATTTTCACAAATGCCTCGCCGCAGGCAAAATTACAAAACTACCCCTAGCATTAGGTCAAAGAGCCGCCGCGCTCATTTTAGGGTTTCCCGCCGCGGAATCCCTAACCTAATTTAACCCTAATTACAACTTAACAATTCGACGTAGAGATTTGGAGTTTCTACACTCCGCGTAAGCGTGCCCTTAGGACATGTTTATTCCCCTTGAGACGTTGACCACAGTCAAGAAGTCTCTAACCTCCCTTTTGAGGGGAACTACGATTACTCTGATTCCACTCCCGTAAGGATACGTAGGCACAAGATGCGATGTCTTGCCGAGTAAACTTAGAATTAACCCCTTAGGTCTCTTTTCTCACTTGTAATCCTTTGTACATATACCTTAAGCAAATGAATAAAGCAAATAGTAAACATCTGAACAAAAGGTTCCTGTAGAGTACTACAGAAGTTTAGGGTGCTAATACCTTCCCTAAATTTAACCAACCCCCGAACCCTAGATCTTTCCTCGCATTGTGTTTACGATGCAAAATAGGTTTTCCCTTTTTGACCTATTCCTTCGGATAAATCAAAGAGCGATTGTGAATTGAATTGCGATTCAAACTCGTTAATAGTTTGTGATCCTATTTCCACCGCAACAATGATGGATAATTTATATATGTCAAATATGAAGTTTAAATGGTCTTGGAACTCAAGGAAATGAAATGGTTTGAAGGATGCTCTTCAAAACGCAGAAAAGTCAACAAATGAGGTTTTAGAGGTTGACTTTTGGCTTGGATGGTTTTTTGGCTAAAGTGAGGTCTTGGACAACTCTAACACATCATTTTTGATATGTTTGAAGCTTTGTTTAAGTTTGAGGATGTTTGGAAATGGTTTTAGAAGAGAAAATGCAAGACAAATTTGGAGGTGTTTGGAAACTTGGTGACAATTTGCACAAACTTGGTGATTGAGTGAGCGAGAGAGTTCTACCTAGTTTTTACCAATGAACTGGTGTTGTTTTGATGTGATAATGAGGTTTTATTTATAGCAAAATATCTTGAAGAAGAGGCAAGGGCAGATTGGAGGTGAATGCCAATTTTGGCCTTGTCATTTTGGAAATCTTTGTGCCAACCAATGCAATCTTGAATTTTTGACCTCAAGCCACCCTAACAAGAGCTTATCCATGCCCTATAGGTTACTTTCATCATGCTTTAGAGGATAGGAAGTGACTGATTTCATCATAGTTGGTGGTTTGAAGAAGGGCAACCACCATTTTTCTCTTTCTTCACTATTCATTCTTGCAACTTGCATTAAACAATGATATTCTTCATTTCTTGTGCCAAGCTCGTGAGATATGGTGCTAAACACTTCCATTATCAATGTGAAGATCAGAAATGAGGCTTAATCCTTGATTAGAGTTGATTTGGGAAGCTTTGGAATCAAGATGTCCATGCTAAGTTGGTTTTGCAGCAGTTAGTTTTTGCCAACTTGTTAGCTTTGGTTCTCCCTAACCATGAGGAGTTATGGAGCCCACTTGTACTTTTTAGAAATTCCTCATTAGGTAATAAAAAGTTTATATTTGATTTAAAGACTCATTCCACTTGAAACTAGGTCAAAACCCCTCGTGAAAATGCTGAATTCTTGACTTACAAGTCAAGAAACCTCAAAATTTCTAAGTATTGAAAATCCTTCACAACTTGATGGATTCATAACTCCAAATCCATTCATTTTTTGCTCATGGGTTAGGAGGACACTTTTTTTAGGCTTCTTAAGACCTTTCCAACAAGCTTTGAACCACTCCATTTGGATGTGTGGTTAAGAAGTTATGACCATTTGAAGTTTGATCAAAATTAGGGTTTTTTCACTTACCCTTGTTTCTTGATTTGCAAGTTATCTATCAATTCTTGATTAAATCTCTACCAAACTTCATAACTAGATGTGAAATGATGTTGGAAATAATTTTGGATAAAATTTGGGGTAAAAACCCTGTTGGTCAATGACTTGACTTTCCTGGTAGACGAACTGAACAGTTGAAAATCTCCAGATCGACTGTTGATGTTCTGGGTTCCATGAGGCCTTGAAACTTCTTGTGTAGATTTTATTAGGTAATATGAGCCTTATGGACCACAATTCTCTCATTGGAAAACCTTCTATACCAAAATTCAAACTACAGTTGGCTTTTTCAACAAGAAACCTTGATTAGGGTTCTTGCATTGCACTGCTTCCATTCTATTGGTGACAACCTCAAATTAGACTCATTTTTGATCACATGTGATATCCTTGATGATATAGAGACTTACTACATGGAAGATCAATCCAAAGCCTTGACTGATTAATCCCTAGAAACCCTGATTTTGACTGTATGGAACCCTAAATCATCTGCGTCATGACAAAGACAAACTTGAAATAGGTTAAGGTTAGATAATCAATGTTGATGCTCCTAGAATGATGATGAGATCTAGGGGGTATAACAAAACAGCTCTGAGATTCTAAGACACGGATGAAGGATACTTTGATTGCTCTCCTTACAAGGATCTCACAAGGTAGGCCCTAAAGTTTAAAGGAACCCCAAAGTCATAGGTCCATACGACTGTTCATCAGACTCGCCATGAACATGACGGTTAATGAATCCATCATATGAATCTCTTTTGGGTGAGGTCTTCGTATCGAACTACACGAGGAGAACTCCTCGATGCCCTATACTACGCGACCATCGACATAGGGTTATAAACAAGGGTTTCAGAGTCATGGACTTCCTTGACTGTTCATTGAGTATGCCACTAATTTCCAGGAAAACGGCTCCATCAAGAAAGTCTATTCTGAATGAGATCTTCGTATCGAACTACACGAGGATTACACCTCGGTGCCTCATACTATGTGACCATCAACCCTAATTTTATCCAAATGTTTCAAGGTTATAAAAGGTCCTTATAGTCATGGATCCAAATGAAGATGTTTGTCGTACACGCCAAGAACTTGACGGTTGCCAACATCCTCATTAGAATCTACTCTAAGTGAGGCTCTCATATCGAACTACGTGAGGAAGACTCCTCGATGCCCCATACTACTTAACCTCTCCTATTTTATGTATTCACTCTAGGCTCGGGTATAAATACTTTCTCACAAGGTGGCAATCAAAGTTTCCGTTCCATAGAGTCAAAGAACCACAAGTATAATATACATTATGCAAGCAATAAAGAAACTAAGAAAACAGGAAAGATAAATAAACACTCAAACATGCGAAGGAAACCTAGACTAGGCTTGACTTGCTTTTAGGGATGAACCTCTATTCCCCAACAGAGTCTCCATATGTCATACCTCGAAAAATACGATTTTCGTGATGTGCAAAACTAGGGTTTGCACGATGACGAATGGACTTATGAGACTCGCCACCAAACTTTATTTATTCCCACAAGAGGAAAGGGAAAATATCGAGAAAACCCACGGGGAAAAGGATAGGGTATGATCATCGTAACCATGTTGGGTTCGGAAGCCTGTTATGTAAGGAAAAGGTACTAGCAATCCCTACATCCATCGTACCCGATGGGAACCGTCTAAGTTATCTAAGAAGGAAAGGTGTTTGTTATTATATAAGCCTGCTAAGGGAAATAAATAAATGATTACTTGAGGAAAAATGAAAGATTTTTATTATTGAGTTCGTCCGAGTTTTCAACCCAGTGCCTACGTATCCCAGAGGGAATCTGAACTCTGTAGTTCTTTATGAAAAATGTTTTTTGTTTGTTATGTGTTTTTTATGGACAATGCTAGATAGCATGTCCTTTTTGAAAATGTTTTAAACAAAAAAGCCAAGAGGAAAAAATGATTTGAGATTTGTGAAATATTTTTTATATTTTGAAAAGGAGGTTAAAGATAGGTTAAAGTATGTTTGGATTTTTGAGAAAAAGGTTTTAGTTTTAAGGAAAAGGCTCAACGTACGATCGAGGTTTGAATTAGCATAATGGCGATTGCAAAAGGCAACTGACTTATGAGGGAAGTAACCACTTGACGTTGGATCAAGGATTTGAGAAAAACATAGGTCGATTCCTAGTCCCTAAGGGTGCTCCTAGTAAACGAAACCACAATCAAAGAAAGAGAGAAAGTGTTTGCATGAGGTTGATGGCGATGCTAAAAAGCAATCGACTTACAAGGGTTTAAAAATGGCTTGATTAAATCAAGAATTAGTTTTTTAAAAAAAATTGGCACAAATGAGAATAAGATGCATACAAAATATTAACATCATACATCAAATGAATTAAAATGCAAATTGAAAAGAATAGTGCACTGATTAAAATCATGACTCAAATACGCGAATCAAGGTCGTGAGCGCGAAAACGTGCAAGGCTACAAAGAGAAATTAGATTGGATCTACACATAACGATGTTGGATCATTGAAAAATAACACAAATTGAAAATAGCAAATTGCTACCGCAGTTGCGGTCATCGCAAGTCGGATCAAGAAACAACGAGATAATAAAGTTAAAGAACATCACAAATTGCAGATCGAAACGCGAAAAGGTCGGTACAAAACAAGTGGATTACCGCTAGAACAAACCATCTGACGCGTGCACAAAATTGAAACGCAACGATAATCAATTTAAAAGAGTAAAATTAAAAATTTGTACGTAAACTGATAAAATAATCAATAGCTTCCTACACTTAACGTGATCATCACAAAAGCGATCAAAATTGTGCGGATATGAGTTTATCCAACAAAAAAAAAGCAAACAAAATTTTAAGTGTTAAAAAAACAACAATGTTGCTAACACAAAAAATACGATCATCGCAACTGGATTGAACTGAACACAAATGTCACGCGTCATGCATACAGATATGCGAATTGCGTATCTACATAATTCGATCCGAACAATAACTACGAAAATATAGAAATATTATATATATATATATATATATATATATATATATATATATATATATATATATATATATATATATATATATATATATATATATATATATAATCTCAACATACTGATCTTATTTATATATATAATATATCACCATATCAGAAAGAGGATCAGTGGCCAGCAACAGGTCGTGAGTTCGAAGTTCACCGGTGGTGGAGAAGAGGAAGGGGGTACATGCAAGACACTCCAATGTCAAAATGAGAAAGGGAGTGAAAGAGAGAGCAAGTACAGAAAGTGAGTATGAATCAAAATATTTGACCCTCCTGTGAAGGAGGATATTTATAATGTGCCTCCAGCGTTGGAACAACGGTCATCTACTTTGCGCTGGATTGCAAGGCCCACAACAGATGACTGCTTGGATCCTACGTGAAAGTAGGGAAGACCCGCACGTGATCTTCGTCCTAGGTCAGCTGCCTACGAATCCCGGGATAGGGATGACCTATTCTCACAGATGTGGATTCAGCTGGTGGCGTGTTCCCGCTTGAGGAGCACGTGGAAAACGTGTGAGGAACGTGTGGAGGGCGTGACCTCCAACGGTTATGGAAGCTTGGATCTTTGTATTGGACCCTCCCCGACGCGGAACTGGGTTGAGATGTGTCCGACGGTGGGGCAACCCCAGGCCTAGTCCAGAATAGATACAAAAATATTTAAAAAAATACAGAAAAAAATTGAGGATTTGAAAATAAATGAAACAAATATAAGACTAAAATTATATTTGAATTTAAAATATTATTAAGCCTTATCTATGATCTCTATAAAAATAATAATTAAGCAAAAAATATATGTATTTTTGAAAAAATTACATAAAAATATTCTTTAAAACTTATAAAATTAAAATTTATGTCTTTAGAATAGTCAAAATATGTTATTTATTTGTAAAGGAAAAATATTTAGTAAAAACACATTTTTGAATAATAATTAAGTAAAAAAAAAGTTTTATATATTTCTAAAAAAAGTTACATAAAAATATTCTTTAAAATCTATAAAATTAAACTCTGTATTTATAATGGTCAAAATATGTTATTTATTTGGGGGGAAATGGTTAGTTATTAAAAACACAATCATAAAAATATATTTTAAAAAGTTAGACTTTAAATGATTTAATTATCAACTTGAACATATTTTATTTTTTACTATATTATATTTTTTATAATTAAATGCATGAAAAGATTAATTATTTTATGTTTAAATATAATACAAACATGTAGACTCCAATTATATACTTCCTATTTATTTTTCCTCAAAATAGTTTTTAAATTCCAAAACTAATCAAGTTTATTTTATACTATTTTTGATATATATAAAACTCATAATGGTTATTCAATACATTTTTAAAAGTACTTTATACAAACTATTATAAATAAAGCATGGTATTATCTCTAGTATATCAACATATACAAGTTCAAAGTACAAGTTATCTTCCATTGTGAATATGGATGCTAAAAAATATTCAACTATGAAATTTGCAATCTTACTGATTTTTATTATCATTTCATCAGGTAATAAATCATACTCTCCTCTTAATCTCTTCCAAATTTTCGATGAATGTATCAATTAGAAAAATATTACAATAAATATTCTATGATATAATTTTTAATGATGATCATGTGATGTTTATATGCATGTAGACATGTGTAAGATATCAGATGCAAGAATGGGTCCTGTTATCTCACTTCGCTGTCATCGTGATGAAACTTGTGAAAGTCGTTATCCAGGTCTTGGTTGCAAATGTGTTGAATCTTTTTGCAATTGTCCAGGAGATCCTCCAAAATTAACCAACAATGGCAACACTGTATTACCACCTGAGTTAACTATGTAGATAATGTGATACATTTACAAAGAATAAAAAGATAATAATGCTGGATTGTATATCGAATGTAATGGTATGAAATGAAATTTATGTATTTAATTAATAATTTATCTATTATTTCTTAGTTGATTGATTTTGCACATATACGATAATAACATCATACAAATTAAAGAGCCACCTATTTCAATTATGAGTTTTTTTAATGAAAAAATAATATATTAATAAAAAGATGATGATCACCAAAAATATAAATAGTCTCAAAGAAGTGTGTAAATGACTATCAGGATACAATTAAAGTCCAAAAAATATCAACATAACTAACAATACAGTCAAAATAAATAAAGGAGAGGAAGAAGGCATCCAAGCACTTACAGACTAATTCTAAAAGATTTTAGAGCTCAGACGGTTAGGACCGCCATCAACAAATCAAAATCCAACAAGAAAACAAGAAAATCACACCAATACATACTTCAACGCTCGATCCACTATTGGTTAAGGTACATGATGGAGTTTTTAAAACAACCAAAATAAATGCACGAGTTCATCCCTGATCTACCTAGTAATCATTTCGAGGTTAAACATATACTATTCTCTTTCACCTCTTTCGTTGTTTTTAAAACGTCATTAAATATGATATCATTACGGGTTATCCAAATGGTCCAAACTATAATGTGTCAGATCATAAGAATACCACCTCTAGACTTGGCCTTATCACCTAAAGAAAAGGAAGACTAAAAAAGAAACATATGGTTATTAGGAAGAACCATCTGCCAACCAAACCACTAGATGTTCCTATACCACATAGACATGGTTATCTCACAAATGAAAAAAAGACGGGAAATCAACTTAACTGAATTCTCACAGAAAGGACAAAAGATCACACTAGGATCAATGATCACCCTCTTTTAGACAAATTTTCTCTAAAAAGGAAATCTATCTTGGAAAAGCTTATAAGAGAATACACACCTTTTGAAAGAACCCAACTAACCCAAATATGGGAAATGGTTAGGTTCTCAACTATAAGAGATGACAAGGTATCTGTCAGCTTAACAAGATAAACAGAGGCATCATAGAAATACCCTCTCTTAAATGCTCCCAAAATCCAGTTATCACTATCATGGGGGGAATAACTCTTTGGAGCAGAAAAACAAGATTTTTAAATACATGTAACTCTCCAAGAAAGAAGGGTCTCCTCCTCATGAGATCTCAAACCAGATCTTTGCTAACCACCTTTCTCTCTCACCAACCCATATACTTAAGCTGAGTTAGAAAACAAACCAGGAAACTTAAATTTTAATGGAATGAGTCCTAGCCAAGGGTCATTCAAAAAGGAAGTCTGGAGGTCCGACCCAAGTATTTTAAAGATACCATCAGCAAACTAATATGAAAGGGTCTTCCTATTTGAACCTTAATAGAGCCACACATTTTCACTAAGTAGACGTAGATAAGAACCCAAAGCCATCTGTCGCTTGCGCGAAAATAAGGTGCCGGCATGACAGAAGAGTCGCCACCTTTCGTTATTTATCCCTCAGAGCGGGAAAGGAAACGATCGGAAAAACCTGACGAATAAAGGGTAAGACAAGGTCCTCGCAACCATTGTCTGGGTTCGGGAGTCGGTTACGCAAGGGGAAGGTATTAGCACCCCTCACGTCCGTCGTACTCGACGGGATCCTCGCTTGTTTGTTTACTTGGACGGGTTGGTTATAATCTATCTACCTATCAAGGCTGGCTGAAAAAGAAAAGAAAATGACTCGGCAAAGCATCGCGCTTTATGCCTACGTATTCTCATCCGAGAATGAGAAATCAGAGTCAACGTAGTTCGGCTTACTACGGGTGAAGGTGGGGAAGGTTGCTCGCTAGGATGTCGCATCCTATGCCTACGTACTTTCATCTGGTATGAAAGATCAGAGCAAACGTAGTTCGGCTAACTACAGGTTATCTCCTAAAAGAAGTGTTTTTATTGTGTTTGCGATCTCAACCGCACTAGAGACTATGACCTGAGAGGGAATGCGTCCTTTCTCAGATAGCTTAAGGCTCGTAGCGTACGAAAGAAATTATTCATGATTACTGTGTTTTAAACTGCTTCAAGATGAGAAGAGAACAGGCCCAACTAGGAGGGAGACTATCAAGTCCTACTGTTATCATGCCATAGATTCATCCTATGGTTGAGGTTTGAACAGGGAACTCCTAGATGTTGTCATGCATAGGTTTCAACCTAAAAGTCTATCATCAAATCCTTATCAAAGGAAATGAGAGTCCTAAGGGATCATGCCAATGATACACCAAAACAGACAAAAACATCAGCTTTAACAATAAAATGCATGCAATGCAAGTGAGGGAGGAAATATGTGTGGGGCTTCAACCTCCACAAGCTCGTCTCGACCTCAAGCCAGTCATGAAATAACAGTAATCATACTGAAGATAAACAACATACTATCAAGCAAAGAACCAGATAAAAGAAGTGAAGTCATCAGGTAAACAAACACACATACCTGAGAAAGAAAGAATCTACTCTCCTACCCTAAAACACAATCTGAATCAAATCTAAGCACTAAAGCAAAACCCTAAACAAGAGAAATCAATCCCAGTCTTCAAGCTTCAGAACAAGCTTACCAAAGAAAGGGAGCTAAGCAAGCAGACTCATAGTGTCTTCCTCAGGAAAGCACTAGGAGGTGTATACTCAGGAGTCATATCCTATGTGGCTCAACCACTGTGATCAGTTTATATTCCTCCTCAGGAGAAATTAAACTCACAAGCAGGCTCCAACATCACTGGATATTTAGGAAATCCTATCTGAACTAGTGGAGCTAAGTGAATAGACCCATAGGACCTTCCTCAGGAAAGTACTAGGAGGCTTCCTCTTAGGAGTTGTATCCCATGTGGCTCAACAACATGTGATCAGTTTACATTCCTCCTCAGGATAAATTAAACTCACAAGTTGGCTCCAACATCATTGGATACTTGAGAAATCCTAGATAAACTAATGGAACTAAGTGAATAGACCCATAGGACCTTCCTCAGGAAAGTACTAGGAGGCTTCCACTTAGGAATTGTATCCCATGTGGCTCAACAACATGTGATCAGTTTACATTCCTCCTCAGGAGAAATTAAACTCACAAGTTGGCTCCAACATCATTGGATACTTAAGAAAGAGGTGAGAAGAAAGAATGAAAGTCATTCATAGTGCCTTCCTCAGGAAAGTACCATGAACTTCCTTCAAACTTCAGGATCTCAAACCTCACAGACAGGGGACAAGCCAAGCTCTGGGTCTCTGAGTCTTGATCTACAATCTTCTCTTCATGATGCTCTCCATCAAGGTCTTCAAGACAACACAAACCCCACAACAAAATCCCCAAAACAAACCCCAGATATGAACAGATAACCACAGGGGAGACAAAATCAACAGGCAACTTCAGAAAATACCTAAAAATACTAAACCAATGGGGAAAAATCTAACAATTATTCACAAGGGTCTACAAAGTCTATTCATAACATCTACATAGGCCTCTACCTAAAAATCAAGACAAAACTCAATCAAAGAAAGTGAATTCTTCACCTAAGCACAACCTAAACCCTAATTAGGATACCCTACATCTACCCTAATTAAACTAATCAAAATCTAATTCTAAAATTCTAGAAAAAATCCTATGGGGAACTATGATTCATCATATAATTGCACAAAAAAGAATGGATTAAAAAGACTAAAGGAAGGTCCTAAAAGAATTCTTGCAAAATCATGTATCAACTAAAAGAAAGAAAATACACTATATTAAAGAAAATACCACTAAATATTCTACATTAAAAATAAAATTCCCTTTATATTTTTATATTTTTCTACACAAAATTATCTCAACATAGAAAAAAGGATGGACAAAAAAGAATTATTTATCAATTATTTATGAATTTTCTAAAACAAGAAAAATATTAAAACAATATAAAAGAAATTAAAACAATTAAAGGGAGGGGGTGTGACAAGTAACACGCGCCAGTTGGAATCAGTTGGGCCAGATAAAAGGGGGGTGGGGATAGCGAAATAAGCCCACAGACCAGATTAAATGAAACGACCGCGTTTCACTTTTTTGAATGTTTCCCTCCGTTTCTCATATTCAATCACGGTCGTGCGATGAGTCTCCCAGTCAACCAATTGACCATGATCCAAGGGCTATTATTTCGTCTTCTCCAAACAGATATTAGGGTTTCAGATCTTGGTTTCCATGCGTGAAACTTCCAGGCCATCGTGCTCTCTCATCTCTCAACCAAACCTCACGATGCAAGAACCAAACTTGTTCTACTCCTCTCCCTCTACACAATCATGATGCTATATTCTTCTAAAACTCACTCTACAAAGAACTATGGAAGATGGAAGTTTCGGGTACACTTGATTCACACTGATATGCATGGTAATAGAATGAATCCATACTAACCTAGAATGTTCTACATGCTGAGGGGATTACACTAAGCTAAAAACCTAAGAATATGGCAGCCTAGGGTGCATGTTCTTGATCTCTAAAGCTTCATGGCTCTGTTATAGAACTCCATGGATCGTGCTGTAACTTCTAGGGTTTCATCAACTAACCTAATGCATCAATTCTATATCTATAAAACTAACTAAAGCTGCATAAATTAGGAGAATTAGGGAGAGAAACCAACCTGTCAAGTAATGGTGGTAGGTGCTCGTGGAGGATGTTGCAAGCCTTGTAACTGCTTCAGGATGATCCTCCAATGGTGGAAATGCTTCTGTTTGCACTTGTTGGGAAGGAGAAGCCTTGTAGTGAAAGGTTTCTTGGATTGCTTGAACTTGAAGGAAGAACTTCAATGGCTATTTCTCTCTCTCTCTCTCTCCTGAAATCTCTCTCTATCACCAACCTTGAACTCTCTTCATGGCCCTCTTATAATGATCATTAGATGCTTCTAGATTCATCTAGAATATGGTGGAAAGTTCTTGAAAATCTCATGTGGGGACAAGTTGGATTTCTCTCATCTCATGCCTCATGCCTTACCATTTTGTGCCAAATTCTCCTTATGAGAGATATTGAGTGTGGATGAGTGAAAAACAAGCCCACCTTTGGCTTGTGTAAGGTTTTTCAACATTGCCTTCTTTTTCAAGTAACAAGTTTTCAAAGCATCACCCATTTTAAAGCTTCAAATCAAAATTCTAGCTAAACCAATGTTCTCAAAATGATGTTTCCAATCAAAATGATATATTGGATGACCTATTTTGGATTTGTGGATCTCCCAAATCAATTTTCAAATTCAACTTTTCAAACTTATATGCCATTTTTAGTTCATTTTTGACCAATCATGTAACTTCATGCTATGAGCTTTTCCAACAATTTGTGACCTTCTTTCTAGACTTAAAATCCCATTTTGAACAACTTTCATGTTTTGAGTTTTTCCATTTGAGGCTTGGAAATAGGAGTTTTAGGCATTGGCTAAAATGACCTATAACTGACAAATGACCAAAATACCCCTGTCTTGTTCCAACCATAAGTTGAGTTCCACAAATCCAATCAAGGACTTATACCACTCAAATTAAAGCTAAGAAGATGCTCTTCAACATTCATGTTGACCAAGAAATCATAGGAATCCTCCTACTAGGGCAAAAGTTGTCTGCAAGTTGGGTGACTTTCAAGGACCCAGATTCACACACCTCTGCTGACCTGTAATTTGTTAAAACCATAACTTGAGCTCTGTAACTCCTATCAAGGACTTCCACCACTCAAATTAAATCTTAGCACAAGCTCTACAACATTCATGTTATGGGGAAGGTGAGATATCAATCACATCTTGAGCTAAAACTGCCTGGAAGATAGGGATCAAATTAGGGTTTTTTCACTGACAATCCTTGGGGACCCTGACTTGAAACTTCTCAAACTCCTTACTCATGATGATCTGGCCTAGGAATCATCTTTGTATCCTCTCTATGCATCATTCCATGATCTCATGGCCTTTGGATTGGGTCTCAACCTTTCCCAAATCTTTAGTTACCCTAGGGTTGACCCAGTCAAAACCCTAATCCATCATTCATGGTTGAATCTTCTGAACTCTTGCACAATGACTTCTCTGGGCTTCATGAAGGCTATCAAGACATCTCATAGGCTTTCCCAAAACATCAAATTCATTCTCAAAGTCTCAGAACCATCTGAGGGGCACCCACAACTCTCAAGCTATGAAGCACACAACCCTGGTTTCAACCCATTCCTCTGAGGATCTCTTGAACTTTCTGATGAAGGTATCCACTTCCAAACACTCAATGAATAAATAATCGTTGGTCAAATTTTGGGGTGCAACACCATCCCCATTCAAAGAGAGGAAACAAGTGAAGCACCATATCTGACTACAAGAATATCACACCATAAACCTGAAGTTCTTGCAAGTAACCTACATCTCCATTTATCCAAAAGGGATAAATTAACTAGCTGAAAATCCTTAACCCTTTATCCTTTTTTACTCTTAGGCTTACAAATATTATCCCCTTTAATATAGGAGATCTAAGATTTCCCCTTCATCCCTCTCCAATGGAAACTTATTTGTAACCTAACAAGCTTCATACAGACTTTTACAAGCATCTTTAAATAAGACAAGAAGAATATGAGAATAGAATTAAGCACAAAATTAAGAAGAACCACCTTATCGACGATAGAAACTAACATATATGTGCTTCTAAAAATGGAACATCTTGGTCAGGGAATTGACTAAAGGTTTCCAAGTAGATTCAATCCTAGGATTAGTGATAACTCATAATTTGTGAGTTATTTTAAATGATCAGCAAGTTCTGGTTATAATTGATTAGTTTTATGTTGAATACTTCCCGAGTCTTTGACCTCAAAGTCCTTTCCTTCATAGTTTGAATAGATGATTTCCCGATCTACAAACTTTTCAAACTGCTTTGACTTTTCAGAGTCAAACTTATCATCAAACTTAACATGAATTGATTCATTAACAATATTGGTTTCAATGTTATGTACTCTATAGCTTTTAAGCATTCCGAATATCCTAAAATGATACACTTTTAAGCTTTGGGATCAAACATGTTCGGATTTTCATTAGTATTAAGCATAAAAAGTACATCAAAATGGATGGAAATATGAAATGTTTGGCCTTTTTTTTCTTCCACAATTCATATGGATTCTTCTCCATAATCGGTCTTACTGAGATCTTATTTTTCCATATTAGTATCATTGATCATGGTTCTGGCCATTTCTTGCAGAGTACGATTTTTGGATTCAACACTCCATTCTCTTGAGGAGTTATTGGATAGGAGAAATCATTAGAAATTCCATTTCTTTTAAAAATATTTTCAAAATATTTATTTTCAAATTCACTTTCATGATCACTTCTGATTTTGACAATTTTTAATTTCTTTTCATTTTGCACTTGTGTGCAGAAGGTAGTAAATATAAAATGTGACTCATTCTTTGGTGGAATATAACCAATGCCTATTTTTCCATTTCTACTTACTCCATAGATCATGGAAGCCGTTTTGCTTTTATATATGTTTCTTTTTCAATTTTTTCACTCTTGCTTTTGAGAGCAGAGTTTTCTTTTTCTAAACTATCAATTCTTTCCTTTAAAATAAAAATTTATTTTATCAGCTCATTATGGGATCCACAATCAGTTACCTGAATTTGTTTCAGATTCTTGTATCTTTTTTTTGAGTTTCTGACTCTTTTCAAGAGTTTTAACTAAAGTTAGTTCAAGTACAAAACGAGTTAAATAAGAAAATACCACTTTAGAGTCTAAATCTGATTCAGATTCAGAGGCTTCAGTGCTAGCCATTAGTGTCATTTAGCTTGCTCTTCTTCACAGTCATCCTCAAAAGAGTCAGAGTCATCACATGTTTCCATTAGCCATTTCTTCTTCTCTCTGAATTATTTCTTCTAAAGATTGTCTTTGTTGAGTTTAGGTCATTCATTTTTGCAGTGATCTGACTCTTTGTACTCAAAGCAAATAACCTCTTTGTCAGCTCCATACTTTTTCTGGAAGCTCTCTTCATGGATAACCCTTTGATAAAGCTATCAGCAACTTCATCCCTAACATCGCCCTCCCAATCTTTGACGAGAAAAGATCCTCACGAAGTTTACTACAATCACATGAAGGCCAAAAGATCTCAGTCATACCAATATTCAATTTGAGACCTAATCGTGGACCTGTTTCTCAAATGATTGTAAGAACAAGATTTGGTTATGCATCTGGCCTTTTGTTTTGATGATAACTTCACATATTATTTTAGAGAACAATTTTATAATCTAACTGTTTTTCTGTCTAGTGTATATCTTTTGATTAAACATGTTCTGACTCTGATAGAAAGGCATGTGACGTTATCAGGCTTTGAACTCAAAACTCTAGAAGAAAACATACGACAATTATAAATTCAAGTCAATTATTGAATGATTATGATACAATGGTTCTAGAAAAACATTAGTACTAGAGCTTCTGAGCAAGATTTGGTATGATAGTTCTGAAGACTCCGAAGAATCAAACTCTGAAGACTAAAGTTCTGAAGATTCAAGTTCTGAGGACTCTAGTTTTAAAGATTCAAGTTCTGAAGATTCAAGTTTCGAGGACTCAAGTTCTGAAGATTCAAGTTCTGAAGACTCAAGTTCTAAAATCTCTAGAGAATTAAGTTCTGAAGTTTTGACTATGAAGATAACCTCACGTCTAGTAACTTAATTCTTGAGGAATAAGTTTTCTGATCGTTATGTAACAAGCTTCATCAACACATGTCAGAAGCCTCTGAAGATTAGAAGTTAAAGATCATAAATGTCTTATGTGAAAGGATAAACATAAAAGTACATGTACACTGTCTACTATCCTGCTAAAGTAGTTTTTGATATGGTGATGACTGACATTTCCACATTGACCGTTGAAGACATAACAACTTCACAACTCATAAAAAACTCATACTAAAAAAGGAAGAGTGGGAAGGATTGGAAAGTTAGCATTCTACTCTACAAAACTTTTACTAAAATGCTGCACAAAATCTCATGTGAGATCTACTCAATTTAGTTTAGTAGATTAGCAAGGAACTTTTGTTCATATCTTGCAACTAAAATTTTTGTGTTATTAAGCTTAAATACCGTGTAATATGCTTATGTATAAGCATTCTTATATACACATATGTAATCTATTTTGAGTTAATGTTTCCACAAGTGACTATGTATTAGTCTGTATGCTTGAGAGGGCTACGATGTTTTTCTAAAAACTTAGATGAACGTTTGTAATCTTTCAAGATTATTGGATTAAGTTGTTTTAGAAGGAAAAATCACCTTGGCGGGTGGAATGGAGTATCTTAGATAACAGTGAACCAGGATAAAAATGTTTGCGCTCTTTATCTTCATTCACTTGATCAACTATAGTGTATAAGAGTTTGAAAAGATTATAATTGGTGAAACCCAATTCAAACCCCTATTTATTGTGTTTCTTGAACCTTCAATTGGTATCAAAGCCTGGTTCTGTTATTGATTGTTATCAAACACTTAACTGTGTCAGGTAAAGATCCAGATAAGTTTTTAGAAACACTGATTGATTCTGCACCTTCTCCCGTTGCTCCAGTTTAAACTAATAGATACATCCAAATGTTGATGAATAGTTTGTATACTGGAAAGATGGACAAGAAGTGTCCTTTAAACTTCTATTATTTATCTTTGAATACGAGATTTAATGGCTACATATATTCCACTAATGATATTGACAAGATGCCTTATAGTAGAACCCTGTATGATCAGCCGCAAAAGGATTATAAAAGTTACGATTTAATAAGATTTATCTTACTGAATGCTACTTCCTATATTGAATGTGAAAAGATCACAAAACAGAGACTTATCCAAATTGGATAGGTTTTCTCATAATTATTCTTGAAGAAAATAATTAACATTGAGGAGACCAAGGCTTTTTCCTCGATTCATAAATATGAATTCTTCAAGATGAAGGAAGATAAAAATGTTGAGATCATCTTATCAAAATCTTAAAGCCTCGATTGCAAAACTTAAGGTTCTGAACAAGGTCACTCAATGTCAGATGGCGGGAAAAAAAAATCATCAGAAGCCTGCCATTCATATGCAAGCCCATGCCATGAGATTGAGCTAAGAACAAGATAAACCTCAAGAGGAGAGGAAAAATTTGTTACGCTCATATCTGATAATGAAATGGAAAAAATTAGGAGCTCTTCCAGATGAAAAGATCAAGATCTCAAAAGAAAAAATTCTGATGAAGATGAGTTGTCATTCCCATTCAGAAGGGTTGATCATCTCTGAGAGAAATAATCATAGCAACAAATTCAAAGGGGCTTAATAAACTGATGAAAGATTTGAGTTTATTTCTGGCGAAAATGAAGTCACCTACTATGATCATAATGGACAATCTTTTACAATATTGAGTGTATTTACCTCTGAAGAACAAGAAAAGAAAAAGAGCCGATAGCAACTTGGGATGATTTCTCTGAAGACGGCTCAAAAGAAGAGGAAGCTAGTATAACATTGATGGCCAGAGTTAGAATTTCTGATGACAACATCCCTCCAAAAGATGAAACTGATTCTAATTCAGACTCAGAAGAAAAAGTGAAGAAGGCATATGTTCCACCCAGGAACTTAAAGATACGAGGTACATAAGTTACAGAGGAATCCATAAGGGAAGAATTTAAAGATCTGAAGAGTTGTTAATGAATTTCTTCTATCTATTTATAATGAACTTCTTATTAAAAGTCTATTTCATATTGTTATCCATAAGTCAATTATGAAATAATAGTTATGACATTATTTGTTATAAAAACATGCAATATTGTAAGTTAGTCAATGGTATGAATCGTGGACTTATCATTGTTGATTACATTCGTCGGACATAGGTTAAATTCCTAAGGCACAAGAATGAGTCGCATTCTGTGTTTACTAGTTTTTGTTCTAAAGTGTAAAATGAATTTGACTCTAACATCACTAAAGTCAGAAGTGATCATGGTGGATAATTTGAGAATCAGTGGTTTGAAGAGTTATTTGACTCTAATGGCATATCCCATGATTTCTCCTGCGCTAGAACTCCATAGAGAATAGAGTTGTAGACAGGAAGAATAGGACGTTGCAAGAAATGGCCAGAACCATAATCAATGAAACAAATGTGGTTAAGCACTTTTGAGCAAAAGTTGTGAATACAACATGTTACATTCAGAATAGGATCTCTATCAGACCTATTTTGGAGAAGACTCCTTGTGAATTGTGTAAGGGAAGAAAACCCAACATTTCTTATTTCCATCCTTTTGGATGTTCTTGCTTTATTCTGAACATTAAAGAGAATTTGAAAAAGTTTGACTCTAAAGCATAGAAATGCATTATGTTAGGATACTTTGAACACTCAAAGGACTATAGAGTATACAACAAAAAAACATGTATTGTGGAAGAGTCAATTCATGTTAGATTCAATGATAAGCTTGACTTAGAAAAGTCAAAGCTAGTTGAGGATTTTGTAGATCTAGAAATAACACTTGTAGGCTTTGAAGAAAGGGCAAAAGAATCTGAGGGTAAAGATTCAAAGAGCGCTAATAAAAATCCATCTGAAGTAACTGAATGTCCCCCAACTCAAAAAAGGCGAAGGAATAAACAACTTGTTTATGAAGAATTGATTCTTGGAGACAAAGCTAAACCTGTCAGAACAAGATCCACTTTCAAAAAAAATTGAGGAAATGCTTCTAAGATTGGTGTCTCTGATAGAACCAAATTTGTGTGATGAAGTACTTCAGCATAATGAGCGGATTCTAGCAATGCAAGAAGAACTGAATCAGTTCTCCAGAAGTGATGTCTGGGATCTGGTACCCAAGCCAAAAGGAATTCATGTCATTATAACTACATGGGTATTCAGAAAAAAGTTAAATGAGAAAGGAGCAGTCATCAAAAACAAGGCACGACTGGTTGCACAAGGTTATAATCAACAAGAAGGTATTGACTATAATGAAACCTTTGCTCCAGTCGCCAGGTTAGAATCTATTCGTCTTTTAATTTCTTTTGTTGTTAATCATGGTATTATTTTATATCAAATGGATGTCAAAAGTGTGTTTATGAGTGAATACATTTCTGAAGAAGTATATGTTCACCAACCTCCAGGTTTTGAAAATGTCAAGTTTCTAGAACATGTTTTTAAACTTAAAAAGTCATTATATGGTCTGAAACAAGCTTTCAGAGCTTGGTATGAAAGACTGAGTTCTTTTATTCTAGAAAATGAATTTACCAGAGGTCAGGTGGACACTACTCTCTTCTATAAGAACTTTGGAAATGATTTGATAATTTGAAAATTTTATGTAGATGATATAATTTTGGATATGCTAATCATTCTGTGTGTCAAGAGTTTTCTAAGCTAATGCAGGCAGAGTTTGAAATGATTCTGATGCAAGAGTTAAAGTACTTTCTAGGGATACAGATAAATCAAATTTCAGATGTCACATACATTCATTAAAGCAAGTACACAAAAGAGCTCATGAAGAAGTTCGACATGTCAGATAGAAAACCAGTAAAGACTCCCATGCATCCTACATGCATTCTAGAGAAAGACAAGGTAAGTAAAAAGGTTTGTCAGAAGCTCTATCGTGGTATGATATGCTCTCTTCTCTATCTTATTACTTCTCGTCCAGATATTTTATTCAGTGTATGTCTTTGATCTTGATTTCAATCAGATCCAAGGGAAACTCATTTAACAACTGTTAAAAGAATCCTAAGGTATTTGAAGGGAACATCTAACCTTGGCTTGATGTATGAGAAAATATCAGAATACAAGCTACCGGGTTTCTGTTTTATAGATTACGCTGAAGACCAAATTAGAACGTAAAAGTATCTCTGGATATATCCAAGCGTCTGGGTGACAACTTTGTTTCATGGCTTGAGACACTCTGGATGAAGAATCATCTGAAGGACCATCAAATTATAGAAAGTAACATTTCTACTCTTTTCTATAGTTTTATATGTTTTGTTGACTTCTAAAATATGAGGTTTCTGAATGGTAAAACTTTCATATCTCAGAAGTATCCATAGTAAGAGTATTCTCTTAAGAATTTTTCTATATGATGGAATCTATAAAGTTTATCTCTCATAAGTTGTCAGGGCAGCATAAAACGCGTAACTAAAAAATAAGACAGTTGTCTGCTATGAGCTATGCCTAGTACCTGTTGTGACACTTAGAGTAGATAAGAGATCCTTGGGATTAAATAAGAAATCTTATCACTTTATTCCTTGTCATAATTCTTTTTCGCTTACAAGTATATCTTTGTTCATTTGATTAACTGCTATCATTTATTGAATAACGTATATTTGTTAATGTTCTCTTTGAATTTTTTTTTAAATATAAACTTTTAGCACGACCTATCTATTCTAGTCTGTTGTGACTTTCGGCTTTCCTTTGTCATTCGTTTTGGAAATGATGGCAGTCTTTATAGCTTGTATGTTCATCTTAATTGCTTTGCATGTCTCGAGTATGATTATTCATCTCTCATGGTATTCATTATTATATTTATATCTCGTCTCTTGACTTTCATTCTTCATTGCTAAATATTTCATTTTTCATACCATCTATTTCACTCCTTCACCATGTTTACAAAAAAATTCTACGACAACGAAGACATCATGGAAGTCATTAATGAGAATTAATGTTCAAATCTTCCTTGCTTGAGATCTATTGAGCGTAGCATCACCTTCAACATGCAAATTCAAGGGTGGATTAGTTACTATGAAAAGCTGCACAATCCTGTACATCCAAATCTTGTAAAAGAGTTTTGGAAGTATGCTTTTTTATGTGGCGATGGTAGTTCTATTTGTTCTAGTGTGTGTGGTATCCCTGTTATCATAACTCTGTCTTCTTTTGCTGAAGCCGTTGGATGTGTTGAAACTAGAATCACTGTAGACCATTTTTGCTTTACATACTATTTTGTTGAATACCTCATCTCCATCCAAGGCATCTCCTTGTCTTGTTATGAACTCACCAATTCTGAAAAACTCCTCCATGTTGCCAAAGTCTGGATTGATCTTCTTCTCACAAACTTCCGACCATATGAATGAAAGGTTCTTTCCTTATTCCTTGCATTTATTTTCTTATCCTCGTTTTATTTTAGTTTTTTTTATTCTTTCTTATTTGCGTTCCCTTAGAAAAGCATGCTAAAATTCTTTTTGATTTCTGACAAAGAGGGAGAAACTTATATGATTTTGATTATATCTATTCTCAGAATCTTAAACCCAAAAATAATTATAAACCTTTGATTCAGGATCTTTGTAAAAGTTCACTAATTCTTCTTAGACGGGTTAATTGAAGATTAGGACATTTGATCAAAATGCATGACGTTTGTTCTGATAAGAATGCAACACATTCTTCAGAAGTTGTAAATCCTCTGAAGATTTGACTAGGACATCGTTATCTAGACTACGACTAATGCTTAAAATCTTCTAATGACATAATACATTGCACCTTCTGGTGTTATGATCGAGAGTTTGAACAATCACTTTCTGACACATGATGTGAAGCATTCAGTCTGTTATTAATCAGGTTCTGATACATCATAACATTCTGATAGCCTGTCGGGCTCTGAGATGAAAATTGGGCAATACTAGTCAAACTCTAATGAGACGTCAACAGTGAAGTATTCCCTCTCTAACTAATCTACTGTAAGTCAAAAATTTATTTTATGAGTCTTGAATTCAGGGAGACTATGAACAAGCATAAATAAATTTTTGGCTTAGATGATCGTTTGTAATCTTTAAGATTATTGGATTAAGTCCTTTTTGAAGGAAAAATCACTTTGACGGGTGGATTAGACTAACTTAGTTAACTGTGAATCAGGATAAAAATATTTTTGTTCTTTATATTCATTCACTTGATTAACTATGGTGTATAAATGTTTAAAAAGATTATAATTGGTGAAACTCAACTCAAACCTCAATTTCTTGTGTTTCTCGAACCTTCAATGATGTCAAGGGTTTTAGCCACCTCTTGTGAATCCCCTATAATAGTCTCATCATCAAGATACCATACATGAAGAATTACAAATGTCTCTAACCTGAAGAATGAGTGGGTGTAACACAAGAGCAAAAAGGAGTATCCCTAATGGGTCACCTTGTTGCACTATAGTGGCTGAAATAATATGTACACCCCAAAGTACAACCTTGTTGTCCATAAAAAAACTCAACCCACAAAACCTCACCCCCACCTCACAAAATTTTTGACGTTATTTTTTTAAAACCAAATTATTAGCACAATGGTTCAAACATAAAACCTTAGTCATTTATTAGACTTAACTAATAAGATACTTGTGTGTCCACTTGGGTAAATTTCATTCTTTTATTTTTATATTATAATGAAATGTATCGGTAAAACTATCAATCGATGTAGAACTAAATTGAGAATTAAAATTGCAATGGAAACTGACTTTTCAGTCTACTACGATATTTATTCTATAGGTTACTGCTCTCGTAAGTGATTGGTACTTTACGACAATGATTGTATAGAAAACACAACAACAGTAATGTAAGTATGGAATGAAGAAAATTTAGACATTAAAAATCCCATGAGAGAAAATATTTCTAGCAGGATGTATGTTTCTATAATCCTCTACAACAATGACCAACATTTGTTTCAAATAAGCATGTTATATAGTGGATAGTAGTATCAAATATTATGTATAGGATAATAATCTAATCATGAAATTTCGAAAAATAAGTTATTCAATTAGCTAGCCTATCCGTTAACATGTTTTACAATGAGAGAAAATCTCTAAGAAAAATAACAGCTACGTGGTCTCAATAGAATTGGACTATGTACCTATTTTCTCAGTTTCATCTTCTTGAAGTTTCCAACTGATTATGCATAATAGAGAGATATGGGCATTGGCATTGATGTGCATAATGTAAACTATGGAAAGACATGAAAAATTTAGTGTGTTTGCATCATTAGATATATGAGTAATTGGTGCTAGTTAATATTCGAATTACACAAATTATGCAAGTGTAAGATAACTTCAAGAGAAATAAGCAAGATGGAGTGTTTAATAGAGGTCATGTTGTTGACTTAGTGTTTGAGAAGTTAAACATTTAAAAAATTACAAATTTTGTTATTTTAAACAAAAATAATAAATTATTATTCCTATTAAATAATTGAATATTTATTTTATTAAAATACATGTTGAACATGACTTTTATATAAACATATTCAAACATAATAGTAACTGTGGTCTGCATATTTCATTTCTTTAATTTGTTTAGTTAGGTTTACATAGGAGAAAACTATGTACTTTATCTTAAAAAGGCTATTGCCCTTAAGTGCAAGCAAAGCCGCCTGACTTATTTTTTCAGAAATTCTTTGTCTACAACATACGTATAATACAAATTTTAAAATAGTATTTTGACAAACGTATAAAACAAAGTTGACAAATGAAGAGCCATATAAAAAGTTTGTTTTGTACTGTTTTTTAAACTTGCCAATTTCTCGTAAAACTAAAATTTATTCTTATTTGAATATGTAAACACGCACACGCACGAACACAGGCGCGCGTACATGCACACATACATACACACGCGTGCTTGCTTGCAAGCACAAACACATGCTTGCAGGGCTGAGCTTTTTTTCTACAATATTGTAGATCAAACAGTAATTGCAGACAAAGTCTGCACTCTTTTGTATAAATATAATAGAAAAATGATGCAAAACTACGTGATGTAGAGTACTGTGGAGCAGCTAGGATGTGAGAGTTGCTTAAAATATGCTAAGGATATTACATCATAGTTTTAAAAGAAAAAGAAGTTATATGTGAAGTGAAAAGAAAAGTACAACTAATGTCGGCTATGTTAAACAAATATACAACTTGTTGTCATATATATATATATATATATATATATATATATATATATATATATATATATATATATATATATATATATATATATATATATATATATATATATATATATATATATATATATAGACACACACATATTATCACTAAGCAAAAAAATTACAGAGTTGTCATCGAATTTTATTTATCCCAAAGAGAAGGGAAAACATCGAGAAAATCTTAAGAGGAAGGACAAGATGGTCTCGCAAACAAGAGATGGGTTTGGAAACCGGTTATGCAAAAGGAAGATATTAGCACCCGTCACATCCATCATACTCGATGGGAACCATTCGTTTGTCTTATGTGTAAGGATGTTGTTAAGGTATTATGCTTTTTAGAAATGCTTTATTAAAAAGGTTTTAGAAATAAAGTGCTCGTGGAGAATTGAGGTCCTCTTGCTTACGTACCTTCATGGTGCAATGAGGAAGTCAGAGCCTTGTAGTTCGTGGAACTAGAGGCAAAAAGAAAATAAGATTGTCAAAAAGAAAGTTGCTCACCAAGATCTCGCAATATCGTGGCTACGTATCTTCATTGACAAATAAAGAATCAGAGCATTTGTAGTTCGTGGAACTACAATTTGGTTGCTTTTAGTGGACATTAAGGCAAGATGTCAACATTTGATTTGTGATGATTGATTTTAGGGGTGAAATAAGTCATCGGATAGGAATCCCTGCGGGTAGTACCCAATTCTTTATCTCAAAAGATTTGCTTCGAAAAAGGTGTGGAGAATATAGTCACGTCTTTGTATTGAAAGACGAGTATCGAGACCACACACTATAAAGTGACCATTCTAATGCTCGAAAAGTAAGAAGTCTTCACTCAATCCTATCTTTTTAGTTCAATACAAGGAAGACATTATTCATTTTATTTATAAAGTATTTTACTTTGGAAGGTAAGTGTTTAGACAGTGAACGCTAAAGGTAATGTCAAACACTCGGGATAGGACAAGGCATTCGCCTAATCACTCCATAACCATCCAAGTTTATTTAGAAAAGAGCTTGTAAAATGCACTTGGTACAAGACCAAGGTTTTTGCTTAGGAAGAGATGATTATGAAAGGTAGTGAAATGAAAGTGTGAGGATTAAATTAATGTAGCTTGATGGTAATGCACAAGGCAATCTACTTATGGTGAAAGCATACAAGGCTTTCTTAGGATTAATGGAATGAATGAATGTAGGGTAAGTGAGAAGAAGTGTGTAAAACCCTAAAGTGAGGTATCAGAAACTATCCAAGTTAATATGTTTGAAAAAAGACTTGATGTTGGATCAAGCCTTATTTGTCTATTTGTTTTGGAATTGTTTTCTAAACACTTTGATTTTTGTCTTTCTAACCTATACACGTTCAAGCATACAGACATAAAAGAATATAAGCCACTACACTATTACACTGTAAATGGGGAGGGGGAAGTATGAGAGACCCACCAAGGGGGGAGACCTAGTCTAAAGCATAAAAGAAAATGAAAGGAATAAACCATAAGAGTACTGATCTGGAGTGATCAGAAAGGATCATCCTGGCCTTCAATGTAGGGCAGCAACAATGGTTGTAGGAGAGAAGGGGGTGTACCTGCAAGGTACTCCGATGCTAAAGTAAGTTTTTAGGCTAGAGAGAGAGAGAGAACAAGTACAAGTGTTTAGGTATGAGTTAGAATGATTAGAATACCTAACCCTCTCAAGAGAGAGGGTATTTATGAGATTCCCCCGGCGCTGGGCCAAGGTCCCTCATGTGGCCGAAATATCTGGTCGACCAATGGGAGACTACTAGGTGGAAGATCTAATGTGTGATCTTTGACTTGGTCCAATTATCCCCGTGAATTTTACAGGGGCAGTTGGTCGCGTGAATTGTCTAGCGCGTGAGGGGGATGTCCCTAACGACTATATTCTCCAATGGCTATAATGTGTCCAACGGTCATATTGTGCCCAACGACTATGTTGTACCCAACGGTTATATTGTCTTAATATTCTTATTGGGTCTTGTATAAAGATGGATTGGATTGGGTCTTGCCCAACTGTGGGCCATGTTCCAGTCTAGTCCAGAACAGGAGCCCTCCAAGGCGTTGCTCTGAGGTGAGGAGTAATGACTTTCAACTAGCCTAGTTGGTCGACCGTTAGGCTAGAGATGCGTCGTGAGGAGGATTCTTGAGGTTGTTATTATTCGAATGAAGATCTTTGGGGACGTGCCCGTCAGTATTATATGGTTAGTATGGTCGACTGTTGATTGCTCGTGGTCTTCCTTGGGGAATGACGATGTGGTCGCGGAAGAAACGTTACGTCGACCAGGCTTACGCTTAAGATGCAGAAGATATCCCGTTGATGATACCTCTTCTCGGCTGATATCCCGTGACTTGTCGAGGAGGATGTGCCCGCGGGGAGCTGGAGTGACTTGTTATGAGGAATGTGAAGGGTCAGCCTTGAATGTTCCAACTGAGAGCTTTCTTTTTTTGCCTTGTGTGAGGGCGTAATTAATTTTGTTAAGGCCTAGGCTCGCTATGTAATGATGAGTTTTTCCCTTTGCGCTTCCCTATGCGAACAAGTGCTTATAAAAAGGGGGGAAGAGGATTCATTTTCACACTTCACGCAAATTTATCTCCTCTACTTCTTTTGCTCAACAACGTTCATTCTTCGCCGGAGCAATCTTCGCCACCGTCGGTTCCCCTTTCTTTTCCCAGATCTTCATTTTCAACCTTCAAACTCAAGTAAGTTCTTCATCTTTGCTTGTCAGAACACATAAATTTATGGAAATTATCTTGAATTTTCCGGTTGAAGTTCATGCGTTCTTTGATGAACACATGAATTTTCTGGGAAATTCATGAAGAGCTTGAAGAACATGAATCTAGGATGTTGTATATAATTGTAGATCTTATTGGGTTGTTGTGTGAAACATCTTGTGTTTATGGTCGGGCAGGAGGTCTCCTCGATGCTGAGGATTTTATTCTTGTATACCCGATAAGTCATAGCTTTCGAGGGGCTTATCCCCTTTTGGGCCTTTTAAAGTCATGGAGACTTATCCTCGCTTTTCAAGGAGGGGATTACATTAAGGCCCTTTGATGTTGATAAGGGCTCGAGTCGAGGAGACATCCTCGTGCTTGCTTCTTTCCCTTTCACTTTATTTATGGTGGAAGGGTGGATTTGATGTTCTTCGAATTCACTTTTTCTTCCTCTGCTTTTCAGGTGGAAAGGCTGGTAGAAATAAAGGAAACGTCCCCGCCGTCGAGGTGGTCAACAACAAAACTGTTCCTCCCGTCGATTACACCAATATCATGGTTGCTTAAGGGGATCTTAGTTGGATTTCCCAAGAGCCTCTGGTGACTAAGTTGACCTTTACCGAGGAGGAGGCCAGTTCTTTTAATCTTCTCGAGGATAGGGCAGAGGATACGCCTGCGAGCTGGATGGCGATTAGCCCTACGGAAAACGACCAGATATGCTCGGTGTATTCGGGGAGAAGGTTCCCAATGTACGAATTTTCTTTTAAGGAGGCGGGGTATTTCCTTCCCTTCACGGATTTTCAAGGGGTAATTTTCTGTCACCTTGAGTAGTCCCCTGCCTAACTTCAGTCGAATGCTCTAGCGTTCATTCGGGCCTTCGAGCTAGTGTGCCGATATATGCAGATCGGGGCCACTGTGGAGCTCTTTTTCTGCATTTTCCAGCTACAGAGGAACACGGCTGAGTCGAAGCAAAGCTGAGTGTCCTTTAAGCAACAGTGCAGGCTATTCTGGCCATTTTCAAAATCTGTTCGAAATTTCAAATTCAGGTTTTTGGTCGTAAAGCCTCTTTTAGAGGCGGTTAAGAAATCTTTGGTCACCATGGAGACTATGGAGAAGGATGGTCAGGAGGTGATACGGCTCGTGTCAAATTTTCCACTAGAGTGGGTGTATGCCCATTTCAGATACAAGACCGACTAGTTCCTCGTGAAACATGACCAGTTGTGTACCGAGGAAAAGAAATATTTCCGAGCGCTGACGGCGTTCGTGAGAGTTTCATCCTCACTACCTTGGTGGACAAGGACGGTAACCTGCTTTATACTGAGGACGGGGAGTCTGCTCGGGCGGCCCGTTATATAAATACTAAGGCCCTCCTCGACTTTGGGACTGAGGGCGAGGCTTTCGACCTTTTAGGTATAGATTAGCTTTTCTTGTATTTCTGATGTTTTGACGAATATGCTAACCTCCTTTTTGTTTTTCTTTTCATAGAAAATGTCTAACTTGCGGGAAGTCCTAGTCAAGTATGTCGCCGCCAAGAATGTCAATAAGGTGTTGACCTTGAGGGTTGATGTGATAAGGCAGCAGGAAACGCTGGAGAAGTTTGTGGGTGGTTCTTCACCTTCTTCGGGTAGCACCTCCAATCGTCCTACCCCGGATCCTTAGAAGAAAAGGAAACAGGATGATCTCGGTTCTTCCTAGGATGAAGGCTCAAGTGGCTTTCTTGAAACTTGGCTTTAGTCTGAGTTTTTTGAAGTCTGGAAGGATGTTGCAACATTTGGTCAGACATCTTGAGCTCATGCTTTATTTTAATAGGAACAAACTTTGTCACACGGGTTTTTCAATGATTATTTAAAGACTGATAATTAAACACTATACCAGTAAATACTTTACATCCATTTACAACTTGAAGAATCTCATCTAACACATCAGATCCATTGTTCAACATTCTCATAAATTTGGTCTTGTTTTCAAGTTTAGAATTCAATAGGGTTAGCTTATCTTGAAGACCAGAGATAGTAGATAAAAGATTCTCTTTTCCAGCCTGCAGTTGAGCTATGATTCTCTTCTATGTTTCTCCTATCTTACACAACTCTTCACTTTTGACACAAAGCTCTCTGTAAGAAATAGCCAATTCTTTATAAGAGACATTCTGATCACAAGAATCTTCAACAAATTCACATCTATTAGTGAGGGCTACAACAGGCTTAGCAATTTCAACTACAGGATCACTTTCAGAATCGTCATCAGACCCAAAAATAGACATGTCCTTCTTTTTTTCTTGAGTTACGTGGAATATTAAGATCTAATGTGACCAAAACCCTCACATTCATGATATTGACTACCTTTTCCTTGGCTGGGCTTCTCCTCTGTTCTTGCTTTTTTCTGAAAATCACTATTCTTCCTGATGTCGAATGACATGTTATTGACATCTGGTCTTGACTTCCTATCCATACTCTTCAGCACCTTATTAATTGCCTCCCAAGAAGCACAATGTCATTAGAAGTTCCTTCATCAGTCTCCATGTCACCTTGAACCTCTTCATCATTTTCAGATCTTTCATTGGTAGCCAATTCAAAAGTCTTAAGTGACCCAAAAAGCTCCTCCACTTTCAGGTTGATGATGTCTTGGGATTCTTCAATCACTGTGACCTTTATGTCAAACTTCTTAGGCAACGACCTAAGAATCTTTCTAAACATCTTCTCCTCTAACATCCTCTCTTCCAAGGCATTAGATGTGTTAGAAATATCAAGAATATTCATGTGAAAATCATGAATGAACTCGTCATCTTTCATTCTGAGATTCTCAAGTTTGGTGGTGAGAAGTTGAAGTCTTAACATATTTACTTTTGATGTGTCTTCATGAGTGATTATAAGGATTTCCCATGCATATTTGGCCATGGTACATGTATTTATCAACCTGAAAACATTTTTATCAACTCCATTGAATAATGAGTTCAAGGTGTTGCACCCCAAAATTTGACCAACCGGGTCTCGCATTTGGCTCGATGTTTCGACGCATAACCGCATCCGCATCTGCATATTGCATACATTACATTTTTCATTTGTATTGATTTTATCAGGGATCACAGCTCCCGTCTCGTGTTTCAGGTGTTTTTGATCAGTAGAATCGATTTTTGGGATATTTCGGTGCCCGTTTACTTTTACCGATTATTTTTGTGTCGTTCGGTGCTCATTTTATCCCTCTGGGAATTATTGTGATTTTTCTGAATTTTATAGGATTTTTTTTAGGGTTTAATTAGCTTTTAAATCAATTTTTTAGGATTTAATAGAATTTTTGATATTTTTAATTCTTTTTAAATCATTTTTTAGCATTTTATAGAATAAATAGATTTTAAATTCATTTTAGGATTTAATAGAATTTTTGATAATTTTAATTCTTTTTAAATCATTTTTTTTTTGCATTTTTAGGAATTAATAGATTTTTAGGATGATATAGGATTTTCTAGAATATTAGTATAATTTTTTAAATAGTTTTAAATAGCTTTAATAGTTTTTTAGAATTTAATTGTTTTTAGAATTTCTTTTATAAAAATAATAAATGAATAAGAGTTTTCTTTTATAGATATTATAGAAATTTAATATAGATTTTTAGAATATTATTAATTAGAGTCAATTAGATTTATTAGGTTTAATTGAGTATTAGTTTAGTTGTTAGATTTTAATTCAATTCAGGTTTTTTGAAGTTTTTAGTCATCTTTTTCGTTTTGGGCTTTTCAGCCAAGGCCCAGTTATCTTTTTTTGCAGTCCAATTCGTCCAGAATAATCCAGCAAATATCCAATGCAATCCAGCGTTTTCCAGCTCCTTCTGGAAGGTTCTAGGAGAATCCAGCGAAATCTCAGCAATAAATATCAGCTGCACACACGTGTCCAAAAGGAGAGGGTCCCACGAGTTCACACGCCACACCACCACGTACCCTCAACCCTCTCTCTCTCTCAGCCACGCTGCCACCACGTGGCACACATGCAGGGCGCACCTCCACCACCGGCCCCACGTGGCGTCTCCACATGCTTCACCAGAAGAGCTTCGCCGGCCGGCCTGCATGGCCGGCGGCAGCCGTCCCTCGCCGGAAAAACCATCACAATCCCAGATTCCGTTCACCATTAACATCTTCTTCCCAACATCCAACCAGCTTCATCTTCCTAAACCTCCCACTCCGGCCACCATCGTCCTCCTCAAACCTTCAATAATCCTCATCCATCTCCGTCCAACCTCAGAACCACCATTCAACCAGCCACATTCATCTCCTTCATCCAACCTTCAACGAATTTCCAGAAAACTCCAGAATGACGAACATCATCATCATCTTCATTCAAGAACTCATATCCAGATCACATCAACAACAAACACCGTCAACAGAACTCAACGCGTTTCCAGATCTCTCATCAACACCACCAGCAGATGAAGTCTCAATCACTAACGGTTGCTCTCCATCAAGAACAAGATCTCCAGATATTCGTTTAGTTTCTTCATTAACATTGTTATTTGCAAGCAAGAACATAACACACCAGAAGCGTCATCTCCTTTCCAGATTTCGTTCTGGATCCACAATCACACTCTCTTTTTGTTTCCAGATCTATCAGCGCACGCATCCTCAAGATCTCCAGATGTTTGTTCATCACCTTCATCAAGAAATCATCAAAGATTCCCCAGAAATCTTGAAGCGGTCATCATCTTCAGAAACTCCTCAAACTCCAACGTTCTTCTTCCAATCCTTCAGATCGCGAGAGTTAGAAGTTTGGTGTTTGTTGTGAGTGAGCATGGTGTTGAGAAGAAGGTTGGGATGAATGTCTCAGAAGAACAACAGAGAGACGAGGGAGTTTGAGGCTGAGATGGTGAGAATGGAGAAGGTTGGGAGTGGACGTCAATGGCGGCGGCGGCGCTGAAGATAGTTTAGGGTTTCTTTTCTGAACTTGAGAAGGAAGAGAGGGAGACGGAGAGGAAGAAGATTGGGCCTGGCCCAAACCATTTTTTTTGGCACCTCTCGCCCCCCATTTTTGGCTGAAACGGGCCTGGGCCTAACATGAATCTGCTTGCCAGACGCCCCAGATTGCTTCAACACCCCCCCTGTTTTTTTCTGAAGGCACATTGGGCTGGGCCCAATCCAATCCCAGTTTTTCTTATTATTTTACTGTAATCCCTTGTATGGACTGCACCCCCAGCCCCTTTTATTTTATTTCTTCTTTTTTTACTTTTTACTTGCTACACAAAAAAGGATTTGAGAAGAAAAGAATAAAAATAGAAAAAAGAAATAAGAAAGAAAATATTATAGAAAAAAGAAAAAGAAGTGAAAATATATTCAAAAGAAGAGAAAAGAAATGTCATAAAAAAAATATTGAAAAAAAGAAAATAAATTTGAAAAGAAATAAGAAAAAAACAATAAAAGAGAAAAAGAAATAGAAAAAAGAGTGAAGAAAAAATATTGTGAGAGAAAAATAGAAAAATATTCAATAAGAAAAATGGAGAAAAATATTTTTGAGAAAAGAAAAATATGAGAAAAGAAAAGGAGAAAAAAGGAAAAAAATATTAAAGTGCCGATTTAATATTTTTAAAGTTCATTTTCTTTTAGGGATATTTTCATAGACTTTATTTTTCGACTTTTAGGATAGAATTAGAGGCCCATTTGTTAGGGGGCTATTTCCACCCGATTTTTCAAGATAGAATAGAATAGTGTTTCCTAGGAGATTTATTTCAGTATGCAACCATTGTAATCATTTTTCAGAGGTGAATAAAACGAGATTTGAGCTGTGGTCCGATAGTAGCCGAACTACAGCTGCTCTGATTCTTCGTACCAGACGAAGATATGTAGGCATAGGATGCGATATCCTAGCGAGCACACTAACGACTAACTTTTGTTCTCTCGCGGCTGTGCGATCGAGACTTTCCCGCTGACGATTAATTGAGTACCCTTTTTCTCTCTTGCCCAAGCGCATTTGAGACTCAGCCATAGTTGTGACCATAGGTTCCCGACCCTGTGCAACCAGTTGTTTTTCTCACTGCTGTGTGAGAATGTTTTGTTTAGCCGTAGTTAGTCTGAACTACGTAAAGCTCTGATCTTCCATCCCGTGGAAGTACGTAGGCACAGGACGCGATGTCCTGGCGAGCCATTTTCCCCGTAGTCCCGAACTACGTTGACTCTGACTTTCTCTCTTGAGAATACGTAGGCATAGAGTGCGACGCTCTATCGAGTCAATTCCCTTCTGTTTAGATTTAGCAGCCGTAGATAAGATTGTTTTGCATCCAGTAGACAACCCAAGCAAGCGTGGATCCCGTCGAGTACGACGGACGTGAGGGGTGCTAATACCTTCCCCTTGCGTAACCGACTCCCGAACCCAGGCTATGGTTGCGATGACCATACCTTTTCCCCGTTTTTTGCGAGGTTTACTTCGAGCGTTTCCTTTCCCGCTCTGAGGGATAAATAACGCACGGTGGCGACTCTTCTGTCAGCCGGCGCCGATTTTCGCAGTAGCGACAGCTGGCGACTCTGCTGGGGACTGCGATAGTTCCCCATGCATGTGGGATCCAACGTCCCCTAGGAGAGAGTCAATCCTAGCGCTTGTTTGCTTGTCTATTTTGGGGCTTATTTATCGATATTATCTGTTGCTGTTGGGTGTTACGGGTGTTCTCTGATTGAGATAAGCCGGACCTGGGCTCGAGTATGAGTACACACCTAGATATAGTTGCGGAGAAGTAGTAGACGAACCTGTCTGCTGAGCAGGCGCAGTTCCCTACGAAAATTCGCACTCGGACGAGGTTCTCGCAGAGGTGCTTCTTTCCGGTCCTGAGGATCTGAGGGGAGTCCAGACGTGAGGATTGTCGACTCCGGGAACCGATCAATTGGAAGTTAGCTAAGTGAGGCCTCTTCATGAGATGACGATGCCACTCCTTCTGGGGATCGTATCATTCCTCATGAAAGTCTGTGACGCTGACGACCGCATAGGATGCCGTACCTTGTCAGATATAGGTCCATACCTGTGAGTGGGGGGGTTTTTTGTGCAGGAAACTTGACTTCCAACCTACCCGTTATCTTGGTCTTCTTTTCAGAGAACGTCTCCGTCAGCAGCGCAGCAGTATTTAGATTTTGTGTGGGGGCTGTGGTCCCATTGTTTGCTGCATTTTGCATATCATATGCATATCAGTGTTGCATTGCATATCATCCTCCAGCTAGCCAGAGTTCTGATCCAGCCTTTGTTTCCTGAAGGTGATTACCCGGAGTTTGGATTGAGCAGCTGTTGATTGTCAGAGACCTACCTAGGGTTTGAGTAGATTTGAGCAGAATCAAGTGTCGAAGTCAGCTGAAGATTATTGGTAGCCATGTCTGAAGGCAATTTCCAGTCTCCTAACACCCTGACAGGGTTCACTATGGCGTCCAACCCTCTGTATGATTCCATGGAAGACTTCCCGCAAGCGAACAACGTTGCTGCAGACCAAGTTGTACAGCCTTCTGTTGAGAACCGAGATCGACATGAGCAGTTTGTTGCCCAGAATGAGCGTCCTCCTCCTGTCAACAATCAAGGTGTTGCCTTCCCTGTGATGAATTACCGAAGAGATATTCCAACAGCTGGGACGGTAGATCCAAGAGCTCTTGACTATGGTAGAAGAGTCCGAGTGTTGGAAGAGCAAATGAAAGCCTTGGAAGCCAAAGATGCTGTCAACCTGGATGCTGTAGGCATGTGTTTGGTTCCTGACCTGGTGTTGCCTTACAAGTTCAAAGTGCCGAAATTTGAGAAGTACACAGGAGATAGTTGTCCAAAGCTGCATTTGATGATGTTCTGTCGAAGAATGACTGCGTTTGCGCGAAATGACAAGTTGATGATCCATTGCTTTCAAGATAGTCTGACTGGGGCATCTTTGAGGTGGTATATGCAGTTAGAGAGGAATCAGATTCAGTCATGGATGGATTTAGCCAGAGCTTTTCTGAAGCAGTATGATTACAACCTAGACATTGCTCCTTATCGCATGCATTTGCAAGAGTTGTCTCAAGAGATCAATGAACCTATCAGGAGGTATGCTCAGAGATGGAGAGAATTTGCTGCTAGAGTGCGTCCACCGCTGTTAGACCAAGAGCTGGCAAGCATGTTTGTAGATTCCCTACAATATCCGTACTTTAAAAGATTGCTCGGAGTTCCGGCAAGTTTCTCTGACGTGGTAGCATTAGGAGAACGCCTTGAGTACTCCATAAGAATGGGGAAAATTCAGATTACTTCATATGATCAGGCTGGTGAAACTGAATACCCTTGTGACTATCAGAGTGAAGAAGAAGTGGTGATCAACTCAGTCATGCCAAAGATTGAATATCCTCGAAGCGAATCAGTGAATTTTGTTGGTTCATCATCTTATCAGAGATCAGTACCTCCCGTGGCTTGTTATACTGAACAGACAGCCGTGCCTAGGGCACCATATCAGGAATCTTATGTCGCTTCCATTGCAAATCAGCGAACTCGTGGCCGAGGTTATCAGAATCAGCGTCAGAATCAGAACCGACCTCGCAACAACTTGGAACGAAGGACAGCTCCTTTTCACCCAGTGCCTATACCGTATAGCCAGTTGCTACCATCTTTGATCCAGAAGTCTTTGGTGGAGCCGAAAGCTCTTAAGCCAGTTCCAGAACCTTACCCTCCTGGGTACAATCCCCACGTGCAGTGTGGTTATCATGGTGGCTCTCCGGGGCATTCAACAGAAGATTGTAAAGCATTTCAGGCGAAGGTACAGCAGTTGATTGATCAGGATCGTATTTCCTTTCGAGAAGGGTTTCTGTTTGTTCATCCCTAACCGTTCAGCTGTCTAAGCTCGTTGATTCGGGAAGTATTCCCCAGCATAAGCCAGTGGTTCAGACAGGCAGGCGCCTCAGCAGTGGCAGTTCTCAAGCCTTTATATCATTTGCATCTGTAGTTTCTTTTTCTGTTAGTTACTACCTGCTTTAAACATTGTATGTTTTGAATGGTGATAATAATAAAGTGACTATGCATTTTTCTGAATTAATCATGTCGCTGTCGCTCATTTATGGCATTGCATTAACACTTGCATTTATTTCACTCCATTTTTTCGCTGTGACTAGCAAAGTTAGGAGGGAGGATGATGAAACTGAAACTCATAACCAATGATTGTATGCTTTCAGATAAGACCGTACCGATGACGTACAAGGCATTGTTTCAAAATCCCCAAACACTGGAGATATAAGGAGTTAGTCCCTTGTTAACCACTTCGAGCCAGGAAGTAGAAGTTTTTTCGGACTTATAAACCCTCACATCTTAACCCGGGGCAAGGTAGTTGACAGTTAGCTTGACCGAGCATTCAAGTCTTACAGAGGAGTGTTGTCTTTCAAGGACCAATCAGTTGATACCTTTCAAGAGGTCATACCTCACCAATCAGGAGTGAGACAGTTACAATCCTTTCGGAGCAATCAAGACAACCAGTGTCGCACGACTTTGTTCCAAAAGAAAGAAAGAAAGAAAGCCCGCTAAGTAAAAAGAAAGAAAAGCTGGAAAGCTAATACTTAGGCAAAAATTAGGGCATCCCGCTGGACTTCAAAAGAAATTGGAAGAATCGAAAAGAACTCAAAATGAGTCAGTCCAGGCAAAAATTAGGGAATCAAAAGAATGAAAAAGAGGGTTAAAAAGAAAATTTTCCCCAGCAAATCACAAAGTCGTGTACACAGACGCCAAAGCGAAGAAGGAGTAACTATCACTCTAGAAGAAAAGCATTGTGAATTCCTTAACTATGGTTCTTACCATTCAACATACTACTCGAAGAGGCGAGTGCTTGTGCCAGGTTAACTGAACCTTAGGATCGGAGATCATCACGTAGACGGGGTGGGTACAAATCAAAATTTGAGCCAAATAGCCTTTGTTTCGCGAACCGTGAACCCGACCACGATACAACCCTTAAAAGACCTAATTGAGGTAGGGTTGGTCTGAAGCGCATTACGATAAGGTTGAGTAACCTGACTCCTTCTTGACTTGCTAGTCACATCCTTGTTGTATTTTCACCGACCACGTAAGCACTGCGTTTGAACTTTGGTTCATTCGTCACTCATCATCATATGCATGTAAATGAGTGACAGCTCAAATTTTTTCAAAATCTGCATAACCATTGCATTAAGATTACCATTCGTAAACAGACGATTCTAATTGCAGATTAGTAGTTGACATGAAAGAAATTCCAGCAGGAATAATCAAGCAGGAATGAGTAATCCAGCAGTCTGAACCAGAATGGTGTATGTTGTGAAGCCTTGTGAATCAGGGGCATTATCTTCCAGTAAGTTCAGTATCAGTCAATCTGAGGACAAGTCCCGAAGTTCCAGTTGAGCAGAAGTAGTTGATCAGAAGGAGTCTTCTCGAGAGCCAATCAGGGGCAGTTATGCAGAGCGCTGAGATTTGAAAGCAGATGCTTCCAATGGATAATCAGATCGGGTTAAGTCGCTAGAACGCTCATTCAGGGGCAAGTCATTGCAGAGAGAGTTGAAATCAACTGGGTTGTTAGGTGTTTAATTGGAGATTGAATTCTTTTGTCGTGCAGATGCCGGGGCAAGTATTCTCGAAGTATTCTCGAAGCAAGTTGTTCGGAGCAGGTATTCCCAAGAGTTAGATTGGGGCAAGTTGAATTGTACTGGGGGCAAGTTGTGCAAGCCAGTCTTTTATCCCCCAGCTGAGTGTACCAGGGGCAAGTCATTCAAACCAGCTTGTTTATCCCCAGCCAGAGTTGAGTATCGGGGAATCATGTCAATACCCTTATCGAAAACCTTTCAAATAAGAAGGTCTTGTTGTCGTTGGATCATTATCCTGCAGTTTAAACCTGTTGCGTGTCAGTAACCAGTAGTTTCCAAAGTCCAGTTCTCGCCTGGCAAACCGGTAACCATTTCTCGTCTGGCCCACCTTCCGTAAGCATCAGTTCCCGTCCTGGTGCAGTTTATTGTAAGCAGCAGTTCCCTTCCTGGTGCAGTTTATTGGTAACCAATTCTCGTTTGGTCACCGTTTCTTCAAGTGTTGTATCAGTTCTCGCCTGGTACATGTCATCGCGTAATCAGTTCTCGTGAGTTTTAACCCGAGTGTTATACCAGTTCTCGCCTGGTGTACGTTAGCTTTCAGCCAGTTCTCGCCTGGTTGTCTATACCTTAGTCTGTTATCCAGTCAGCTCGTCTGATGTTCAAAAACACAAACACAAAAAATCAATTTTCCTAACCTATTTCCCTATCAGTTCTCGCCTGGTAGTCTACCCTTGAATGCTAGTTCTCGTCTAGTATTTCTTATATATTCCACTGTGTACATAGTCCATGTTTATTCTAAACCAGAAAAAAAGTAAAAAACCTAAAGGTATCTGACACAGTATTTCCCAATGACTCGCATGTCGTCATGTTCCCCGATACGAAGCTCGATGGATGCCAGTGCTTCGAGTAATGTTTGAATTCCTGGTGGATGTTGTTAAATCAGAATTGCCACTCTTCAGCAGATGAAAGTTACTTATTATACCCGGAAGAGTCGAGATTGTCTTTTACCCCGTATCAGAGTAGGATCAGGAGTATCTTCAGCAGATTAAGATTGATATCCTTGATAGTAGGAGCATTTCCAGCAGTGTGTTGCGCGTAATCAACCTCAGTTTGGGTCAATCCCCGCAGAGTGCAATTAGTTGCCAATGGTTTGAAGGAAGCATCCTCGATCAGAGTTGTTTTTCCCAGTGAAGTCGTCAAGCAGGGTTGCCTTTTCATTTCTCCAGCAGGGCAGTTATCCTCAGCGGATTTGACTTCTCGTTTCCAGCATTTATTTTGCTGAGATGGTTCTGTGACTTCAGGTCATCCCCAGTAGAGTTGACATAACCTTCGGCATTTATTTTGCCAAGTGGTTTTCAGACCTGGTGTTCTCTGGCAGCTAGAGCTTGCATTAGCATTTGCACATATAGTCATAGCATGTATACAAACGCATAGCATATTCATGTCATATAGGGCATTGCATTTTCAAGCAAACGCATAGCATATTCATGTCATATAGGGCATTGCATTTTCAAGCAAAACGCATAGCATATTCATGTCATATAGGGCATTGCATCATTATCAAGCATACGCATGTCGAAACATAGACCAAGATGGTTACCTATTGGATTTCGAATTTGTTCACCTGCAGAGTTGTGTGGTTCAGCTTCTCGTCTTCCCCAGCGGAGTGATTCTTCATATTTGGGTGTTACGTCAGCATCGGAAAAAACAACAACAACAACAACAACAACAAAGATTGACATATACCAGACTTCTGAAGCTGCCCCCTTTGTCAAAACAGGTGCAAGGCAGTTCTATTCAGAATTCCCCAGGAGAATTGTCCTCAAGTTCGCAATGAACTGTGAGTCGACCAGATTTGATCCCATGAGAGAGATGGGAATCAAAGTGTTTGCTTTATGAAGCATTATTTCAATACTTGTGGCGTCACACAGGTGTTGAAAAGAAGAAGAAAATTTATCAGAAAATTGACCAGATGTTGCCGTGACAACCAAACTTCATTTTATTGGAAGTTATTCCTCAAGCAGCTTTGCAGTATATTCTTGCGGTTGGCAAATTTCAGGGTTCCATTTGTATTCAACCGTCATCTACCTTGAATGTTTGAAGGCTGAGCGCTCTTCACCCATTCAGGTCGAAGCCGCTTGAATAGGGGCAGCTGTTGCACCCCAAAATTTGACCAACCGGGTCTCGCATTTGGCTCGATGTTTCGACGCATAACCGCATCCGCATCTGCATATTGCATACATTACATTTTTCATTTGTATTGATTTTATCAGGGATCACAGCTCCCGTCTCGTGTTTCAGGTGTTTTTGATCAGTAGAATCGATTTTTGGGATATTTCGGTGCCCGTTTACTTTTACCGATTATTTTTGTGTCGTTCGGTGCTCATTTTATCCCTCTGGGAATTATTGTGATTTTTCTGAATTTTATAGGATTTTTTTTAGGGTTTAATTAGCTTTTAAATCAATTTTTTAGGATTTAATAGAATTTTTGATATTTTTAATTCTTTTTAAATCATTTTTTAGCATTTTATAGAATAAATAGATTTTAAATTCATTTTAGGATTTAATAGAATTTTTGATAATTTTAATTCTTTTTAAATCATTTTTTTTTTGCATTTTTAGGAATTAATAGATTTTTAGGATGATATAGGATTTTCTAGAATATTAGTATAATTTTTTAAATAGTTTTAAATAGCTTTAATAGTTTTTTAGAATTTAATTGTTTTTAGAATTTCTTTTATAAAAATAATAAATGAATAAGAGTTTTCTTTTATAGATATTATAGAAATTTAATATAGATTTTTAGAATATTATTAATTAGAGTCAATTAGATTTATTAGGTTTAATTGAGTATTAGTTTAGTTGTTAGATTTTAATTCAATTCAGGTTTTTTGAAGTTTTTAGTCATCTTTTTCGTTTTGGGCTTTTCAGCCAAGGCCCAGTTATCTTTTTTTGCAGTCCAATTCGTCCAGAATAATCCAGCAAATATCCAATGCAATCCAGCGTTTTCCAGCTCCTTCTGGAAGGTTCTAGGAGAATCCAGCGAAATCTCAGCAATAAATATCAGCTGCACACACGTGTCCAAAAGGAGAGGGTCCCACGAGTTCACACGCCACACCACCACGTACCCTCAACCCTCTCTCTCTCTCAGCCACGCTGCCACCACGTGGCACACATGCAGGGCGCACCTCCACCACCGGCCCCACGTGGCGTCTCCACATGCTTCACCAGAAGAGCTTCGCCGGCCGGCCTGCATGGCCGGCGGCAGCCGTCCCTCGCCGGAAAAACCATCACAATCCCAGATTCCGTTCACCATTAACATCTTCTTCCCAACATCCAACCAGCTTCATCTTCCTAAACCTCCCACTCCGGCCACCATCGTCCTCCTCAAACCTTCAATAATCCTCATCCATCTCCGTCCAACCTCAGAACCACCATTCAACCAGCCACATTCATCTCCTTCATCCAACCTTCAACGAATTTCCAGAAAACTCCAGAATGACGAACATCATCATCATCTTCATTCAAGAACTCATATCCAGATCACATCAACAACAAACACCGTCAACAGAACTCAACGCGTTTCCAGATCTCTCATCAACACCACCAGCAGATGAAGTCTCAATCACTAACGGTTGCTCTCCATCAAGAACAAGATCTCCAGATATTCGTTTAGTTTCTTCATTAACATTGTTATTTGCAAGCAAGAACATAACACACCAGAAGCGTCATCTCCTTTCCAGATTTCGTTCTGGATCCACAATCACACTCTCTTTTTGTTTCCAGATCTATCAGCGCACGCATCCTCAAGATCTCCAGATGTTTGTTCATCACCTTCATCAAGAAATCATCAAAGATTCCCCAGAAATCTTGAAGCGGTCATCATCTTCAGAAACTCCTCAAACTCCAACGTTCTTCTTCCAATCCTTCAGATCGCGAGAGTTAGAAGTTTGGTGTTTGTTGTGAGTGAGCATGGTGTTGAGAAGAAGGTTGGGATGAATGTCTCAGAAGAACAACAGAGAGACGAGGGAGTTTGAGGCTGAGATGGTGAGAATGGAGAAGGTTGGGAGTGGACGTCAATGGCGGCGGCGGCGCTGAAGATAGTTTAGGGTTTCTTTTCTGAACTTGAGAAGGAAGAGAGGGAGACGGAGAGGAAGAAGATTGGGCCTGGCCCAAACCATTTTTTTTGGCACCTCTCGCCCCCCGTTTTTGGCTGAAACGGGCCTGGGCCTAACATGAATCTGCTTGCCAGACGCCCCAGATTGCTTCAACACCCCCCCTGTTTTTTTCTGAAGGCACATTGGGCTGGGCCCAATCCAATCCCAGTTTTTCTTATTATTTTACTGTAATCCCTTGTATGGACTGCACCCCCAGCCCCTTTTATTTTATTTCTTCTTTTTTTACTTTTTACTTGCTACACAAAAAAGGATTTGAGAAGAAAAGAATAAAAATAGAAAAAAGAAATAAGAAAGAAAATATTATAGAAAAAAGAAAAAGAAGTGAAAATATATTCAAAAGAAGAGAAAAGAAATGTCATAAAAAAAATATTGAAAAAAAGAAAATAAATTTGAAAAGAAATAAGAAAAAAACAATAAAAGAGAAAAAGAAATAGAAAAAAGAGTGAAGAAAAAATATTGTGAGAGAAAAATAGAAAAATATTCAATAAGAAAAATGGAGAAAAATATTTTTGAGAAAAGAAAAATATGAGAAAAGAAAAGGAGAAAAAAGGAAAAAAAATATTAAAGTGCCGATTTAATATTTTTAAAGTTCATTTTCTTTTAGGGATATTTTCATAGACTTTATTTTTCGACTTTTAGGATAGAATTAGAGGCCCATTTGTTAGGGGGCTATTTCCACCCGATTTTTCAAGATAGAATAGAATAGTGTTTCCTAGGAGATTTATTTCAGTATGCAACCATTGTAATCATTTTTCAGAGGTGAATAAAACGAGATTTGAGCTGTGGTCCGATAGTAGCCGAACTACAGCTGCTCTGATTCTTCGTACCAGACGAAGATATGTAGGCATAGGATGCGATATCCTAGCGAGCACACTAACGACTAACTTTTGTTCTCTCGCGGCTGTGCGATCGAGACTTTCCCGCTGACGATTAATTGAGTACCCTTTTTCTCTCTTGCCCAAGCGCATTTGAGACTCAGCCATAGTTGTGACCATAGGTTCCCGACCCTGTGCAACCAGTTGTTTTTCTCACTGCTGTGTGAGAATGTTTTGTTTAGCCGTAGTTAGTCTGAACTACGTAAAGCTCTGATCTTCCATCCCGTGGAAGTACGTAGGCACAGGACGCGATGTCCTGGCGAGCCATTTTCCCCGTAGTCCCGAACTACGTTGACTCTGACTTTCTCTCTTGAGAATACGTAGGCATAGAGTGCGACGCTCTATCGAGTCAATTCCCTTCTGTTTAGATTTAGCAGCCGTAGATAAGATTGTTTTGCATCCAGTAGACAACCCAAGCAAGCGTGGATCCCGTCGAGTACGACGGACGTGAGGGGTGTTAATACCTTCCCCTTGCGTAACCGACTCCCGAACCCAGGCTATGGTTGCGATGACCATACCTTTTCCCCGTTTTTTGCGAGGTTTACTTCGAGCGTTTCCTTTCCCGCTCTGAGGGATAAATAACGCACGGTGGCGACTCTTCTGTCAGCCGGCGCCGATTTTCGCAGTAGCGACACAAGGCTTTAGAGTTTCCAAGAGCACGATCATCTTCTTCCTTAGACCAGTCCTTTTCTAGTTTCAATTCAATTGTGTCCTTCCCATCTTTGCCCTTCACAACAGGGTGTTCCCAACCTTTGATAACTGCTTTCTAGGTTTTTCTATCCATAGATTTTAGAAAATTCACCATCTGCGCCTTCCACTGATCATAGTTGGTGCCATCCATAATAGGCGGTCTGTTGACAAATCCTAGTTCCATGTCTCTACTACTAGAAATCATATCCCTGGAGCTCACCCAAAACAGAATAGTGTGCCTTCTCTGATGCCAATTGAAATTATGGCACATAGTGGGCAGATGTTGGATATGATGTCAAGAAGTCGTAACAGTGGAATTAACACAAGAATAATTTAAAGAAAAAATGCAAGGATTTAAATAACACACAGTAGTTGTTAACCCAGTTCGGTGTAATGTCACCTACATCTATAGGGGCTAGCAAGCCATGAATGAAATTCATTATGACAGTATTAGTTCAAAGCTTAACTCCCCTGTTTACAACTTATCACTTAATCACTATGTTGTGCAACTTCTACCTAGACAGCCTCTAGATATGAGACCCCCCTCTCACTTCCTAATTAGTCATAATCCCAGTGACAATTCAACAATTACACAAATAAGAAATAGCATACTTCTAAGACAATACTTGATTTTTCTTAAAAGCTTCAACCAAGAACAATACACTATTGCTTAAAAGCTCATGAGTGAATAATTGATAATTAACACAATCCTACTCAGATGTCAAAAGACATAAGAGAGGAACACAAAGAACAACACAATAACCCTAGAAAAATTCTCACACAAAAATATGGCACACAACCCCTTTCTAGATTAAAAGCCTTTCTTATAAATAACCTTTGAGAAGCATGTGATTAGGCTTAAAAACCGCAACAGACCCAAAACAGTAGCTGCATATATTCTGCATAATCTTTTGCACACAAATAGGAACTAAATAGAAAGTTTCCTACTTTTTTATGAAAACTAATAGAACCTGTCAAAATAGAAGTTTCCACAATATCCTCCCTTGGATAACGCAAACGTGTGAATTAAAACACACTTAAATATCACGCCAAAAATATCAAAATAGTCACGCCCTAACTTTTTTGGTATAACATGTCCTGGAACATGTCACAACATCATGATGAACATGATGTATGACTATCATGGCAGAACATCTGGTTTAACATCTTGCTAACAGCATATTATTTTACCAAAATGTAGCCAAGCCATAAACACAGAAGTTATATTCGGTATGGTAGATTGGATTATCAAAGTCATAATGAGCCATAGTAATATGGTTATCAATGGAATCCGGAAGAGTGAATTCACATGATTGATGATTCATGCTTTATTTTAAAATGAGGATGTTAAAACAAAACAAAAAGAAACATTGTCATTCTTAATGAAGAAATAAAACAAAATGAAATACAATGAGAAAAATATTTGAATGTAAAGACGTCCTTTATCATAATAAAACATTGCATATGCAACACCGAGGCCCTACAATGCCTTGGGCAGAACGTAGGACTTATCACATAAGTTTAAACATAGGAAATTAATCTTCATTGAGAGTTACTTGGATGATTTCTTCAACTGACCAGTTTGCAAGCTTTTATACGGGGACACACAAGCAAATCCAATTGTCCATGTCATAATCACTATTTGCATCATCATCCACTGCATCTATATGACCGTCATTAACAATGCCAGCACTTGAGAACTTGATGGGAGTTAGAGGACAACGAGTCTCTAGAGATTCCTAAGTTGGCTTGTGTCTGAGCCCAAACTTATCTTTCTTTACAGGAGAATCCAGCACCTGACCCCAACCTTCTGAACATCTAGCTTCAACAACTGCCTTGACTTCTTTCAAAGACGCCATTGAAATCAATGGATTTTTATCCTCCAATAGAGGAGTCTTATTAACTTGTACAACCTCAAATTCTTGGCAGATACTTTCATGAACTTCCCTCTCAACTTTAACATACTTGAGAGAGCCCAAATGAATTACTATGATATCCTCTTCACCACATACAACCACAACCTTACCATTAACCACAAATTTGATTTTCTGGTGAAGAGCAGAAGACACAGTGCCAGGTGCATGAATCCATGGGCGCCCAAGAAGACATCTACAGGTTGGCTGGATATCCATAATGAAGAAAGTTGTGTTGAAAATTTATGGACCCACTTGAATAGGTAACTCAACCTATCCAAACACCGACCTCATAGATCCATCAAAGGCCCTGACCACTAGGTCACTAGTTTTGAGCACTACCTCTTCTTTATTCAATTTCTTCAATGCTTTCTTGGGTAGTACGTTCAAAGATGAACAAGTATCCACCAAAACATGAGAAAACACAACGTCAATACACTCCATAGAAATATGCAGAGCCCTGTTGTGATTTCTCTCTTCAGGGGTCAGATCTAAGTCAATAAATCCCAACTCATGACTAGCATTTACATTTGGAACAACCCCTTCGAGTTGATTAACAGTAATTTCCCATGGTATAAAGGCAGAATTTAAAATCTTCAGCAGAGCATTCCGATGAGCCTCGGAACATAACAACAATGATAAGATTGAGATCTTTGAAGGCATCTGGTTAAGTTGATCCATCACCTTGTAAATGCTTTTCTTTATCATCCTCATTAATTCTTCTACATAGTTGGTGAATGAGGTATTAGGGATTGGATTTTGCAGGGGCTCTTCCACCACTGCTTATTTACCTTTGGCCTTAGCCAAAGCATTAACATTGACATCTGAAGAACTCTGTGGAGGGAAGAAAATCTGTCCACTTCTAGTAATTCTTCTAGGACCACCAATGTTATCAACATTACCAACATCTGACTCACCTTTCAAAGGAACCTTGATCTCTTGTCTGTGGCCCTGATAATAGGCTTCTACACTATAATGCCATGGTACAACCTTGTTGCACAGAATGGGTCCAGGCATTGTAATCACCATTAAGGCCTGCCTTGTAGGTATGGGGATTCTAGCTGGGGTATAAGGTATTGAGATAATGAAAACACCTTCACCACTAATACCTTTGTCCTCTGAAACCTTGTCAAATGGAATCTGCCCATCATCGATCAATTTCTGAATATCGTTCCTCATATCAATACAACCATCAGTTTGTACAACACACTTCTCACAATCATCTACACAACTGGGAAATATATTGCTCATCATCAATTGCTTTTTAACAAAAGACAATGGTGTCTTCAACATATTCACATCATTGATTAATTTCAAATCATCTGCCTCTTCAACAACGTTTACCACTAGTCCACCATATTGTGGCATTGGATTCTAAATAACGTTGGGACCATTATTCGGAGTGAACCCCAATTTCCTTTGAGTCGATTAGATCATGTACCTTGTGATTTAAAGCCTTACAATTGTTAATATTATCTCTATGCGCTTCGGAATGAAAATCACAATGGGAATTAGCGTTGTATTCTGGAGGAAGCTTACCAACGGGTGCTGAGAGAGTCCTCAACTGAATTAACTGGAGTTGGAGTAGATGTTGCAAAAACTAAGAATAGAGCATAGGAATGGTGTCAAAGCACCGATCATCCATCTTCTGCCATTGCTGATATTTCCTAGGAGCATACGGTTATTGATACGGTTGCGGTTGTGGTGCAGTCGGAATAGCTACAACAGCTGCTTGTTGATTTGAAAGCTGATGAACTCTATCTTTTCCTATGTAGAAGGACATGTAACTAACCTCTCCTTCTTTCTTTTAAGAGAATCTAGAATAGGGCTTCCTCCCTCTATTAGAAGCACTAGCAGTAGCTTGGATCTTCCCCATTTTGATACCACTTTCCACTCTCTCTCCTGCCAAAACCAAATCAGCAAAACCCATAGTGGTACTTTGATCATCCTATCGTAGTAGGGTCCCTGCAGCATTCCCATGAACATATCCACAAGTTCTCTCTCCATCAATGGAGGTTCAACTTTGGCAGCTAGCTCCCGCCACCTTTGAGCATACTCTTTGAAGCTTTCATTAGGTTTCTACATGAGGCTCTGCAGCTACATCTTGTTTGGCACCATGTTAGTATTATATTAGTAATGCTTCACAAAAGCTTCGGCCAACTCCCTCCAGCTGTTGTTATACCCCAAATTTTACCCTTAGATTCCTTGATATTTCACATATCATTTTTAGGTCAATCATCCATGCATGAACTGACCACTCTATTAATTTTTGCTTAAGGACAGGTTTGTTGCGGAAGGTTTAGAAGTCATGAAGGCCCTGTGTGTATGCTAGTCAGGTCGATTTTGTCAAGAATGGTTGTGAATTCCTGTGGATATAAGAGAAGGATATGCTCTCATTTTTATAGTCCCTCAACCAACATTTGAGAATTAATTTCAAGTGTATATGTTGTGGAGTTTTGTGGCCATATTTTGGTAAAGCCAGGACCAAGCTATAATCCTTGTGGTTAAGAATATTGTTGTGAGTTCGTGCATGGACCAACATTTGGAATCTAGTGTGTTATTGCTTTAGGACCATTGTTTATGGTATTCCAAATTTTGTTATAATGGGATATTTCGAAAAAAATTTGCACCAAAATTAGGTTGGTTTCATCGAAGATTTCTAATGTTCTAAACGTTCAAATTCCTATTGCAAATTTAATTTCTTTCAAAAGAAATTCCAATTCATGTCATTTGAAGGGATTAATGTGAGATTTGATCTGCGAAGTACAAGTTATAAATTTCAAATCATTTATTCAAGATGCAAGAGTGATTCTCAAAGGTTCAAAGTATAATCAAAATGGGAAAGGTCTACATTTACTTCAAAAGTTCAAAAATTGTTACTCAATTTTTATTGTGAAAATATTCACCATTCAAAGTTTGTATGTGATTTGCATAGGGCTTGATTCCAAAATTCGAAGATGTAAATTGAGTTCAAGAAGAATTCCAAAGTCTAAAAAGTTCATGAAAACTCAAGTAGATTCATTGTCTAAACTCAAGTTGTGGTTGGATTTATTCAAGAATTGATTATTCAACACAAAATACAAAGATGAACACATAAGTTTTATTGAAATTTCCAAATCATCCTTACAAAACACAAAATGCAAACCACAAGTATACTACAAGTTTTTTTTTTTTTATAAAATGGAAATTACAAGGCATATGCTAAATGTCACATCGCTGCGAAGAGGGGCCGGCAAGGATAGAAGAGTCACCACCGTTCGTTATTTATCCCAAAAAGAGGGAACGGAAACGATCAGAGAAAACCTACGAAAAAGGGAGAAGACAGGTCATCGCAACCAAATCTTGGGTTCGGGAGTCAGTTACGCAAGGGAAAGGTATGAGCACCCCTCACGTCCGTCGTACTCGACGGGATCCATGCTTGTTATTTATCTAAAGGGTGTGTATCTAACTAAGCTACAGGCCACAGGGACAAAAGAAAAGAAAAGAGACTCGATAGAGCATCGTCGCTCTATGCCTACGTACTCCCTCGTGCAATGGGAAAGTCAGAGTCAACGTAGTTCGGAAAACTACAAGTGAAGGTAGGTGAAGGTTGCTCGCCAAGACATCGTTGTCTTGTACCTACGTATCCTCGTCTGGTACGAGAAATCAGAGCAAACGTAGTTCGGGCTGACACAACCACAAATTGGTTCAAGTGTTTTAACTGAGTAGGGTTAAACCTTAGTTCTAGCAGTTAGGGACGATGCCTGTTTACGGTAGAGCCAAAGCTTAACAACACTCTCTTTGAAAATGGTTTTCAATTAATCACGAAGGATAAAAAAATTGATGTTTGTTTTTGAGTCTTTTTATGAAGAAGTGAATTGAGTTAAGTTTGTAACTCATGTTGCACTAAAGACTATTACTTAGGAACGAATGTGTCGCATATCGTCCAAAGGACATACGCTAAACACTCTAGGCGGTATGAGAGGAGGCCCCCAATCATCATTTCCCAAGTGCTTAAGGCTCGTAGCGTACGATACTTATTATCCTTTATTAGATGTTTTGAAGAAGTTTTGAGATGAGAAGAGAGGACACAACTAAGGCAAAACTAACTCAACCCTAATGTTATCATGCAATGTGCTCCTATGATTGCGATTAAAAGGGAAATTCTATCCTAATGTTATCATGCTTCGATTGATCACTTAATATCTCTCCTACTCCACAAAGGGACTAGGAATCCTAAGGGATCATGGCAAAGAAAACCAAGTAAATACAAGATAATATCAATCACAAGTGAGATGAAAAAAAGAGATGCAAACATGAAATACAACACAAAGAAAAGAGGGACGAAAAAAGTGTGGGGCAGCAACCACCACAAGCACATCTCAACCTCTTAAATGCAAGCAAAGAGATGTAAAATAAAACAAAATGCAAGCAAAAAGATGGACACTCATCACTTTGAGCAACAACTAAAAAAGTATGCATTCAAGTGGAAATCGAACACGCGTGTCGAAGAAATCATGATTAAACAATCAAGAACAGAAACACAATATCCAAAACATCTCACTCAAATGCATCATACTGATCCATGAAGATTCAAAGTGAAATGATACCCAAAACAAGCTCAAAAACAGCAAACATGACATTCTAGTTGAGTGTTAATCGGTTAACACATATGGTTAACCGATAAACCAGTTAAAAATGTTTGAAAATTTAAAAAATTGCACTGGTTAATCGATTAACCAGTTTGCACTGCATCTGGTTAATCGATTAATATTGTACCAGAGGCAGAAAACAGCAGCTCAAAAGCACGTTTCAGCAAATAATCACTTCTCCAATAATCCAGATGATCATATAATCAATTAAGCATGAACTTAAATTAGAAAACAATGATCCAATCAACATGTAAACACATTAAACAGCAAGATCACAAATCACATGGATCAAATCAACCAAAAGTCAATCAAAAATGAAGATCCACATCGAATATGCAAAATAAGCTCAAAATAGCAACGGATCTAGAATTCCAACCTACAAAGCGGAGAATTGCTTTGGTAATTGTTGATTCAACTTCAATTGAGTAGATCCAAGCAAGAAACCCAGAGATTCTTCAAGATCCAAGTGATTTCTTGTAGTAGAAATGAAGATCCACCAAAATTAAGCAAGAATTATCCAAATAAGCTCCTCTAGATCAACTTCAAAATTCAGATACAAATTCACACGAAAATTGAATGGAGAAATGGAGATGATAAGGAGGAAGGATGAAGGTTTTAGCTCTAGAATTCCATGATTCCAATGGAGAATCAAGGAATTCAAGGTGAGAGCTCTAATGGAGGTTTTGGAGATGGAGATTTTGAGAGAAAAATTCAAGAGTGTATGAATTCTGAAAATGAAATGGAATTATGAGGATTGTGTGTGTGAGGTTTGGAGAAAATCATTTAAATATGCACTTGGTTAGGATCCAAATGTGGTTTGGAGTGTGGTTTGTCAAAATTGGAATGGGATTAGGAATGGGAAATTGGAGGGAATTTGAATTAATTTGAAAACTAATCAAAATTCAAAGTGGTTCTAAATCCTTCTTCTGGTGTAAAATCAATTTCACAAATGATCAAAATGGGCCCCAAAGTGGCTAC